>JAAALK010000284.1:13440445-13542580 GCA_019279435.1 Zizania palustris
ATTTACACTATTTTTATTCTATTTTTATAAAAGTTATTAAAAATGTGTAATTATATGAAATTATTTTTTATGATAAATCCGTTGATACCTTTTGTGTATTTCAAATTATAATATTTTAAATATATTGATGGTTTAGGACATCATCTTTTGAGAATGTGATAATATCACAATACAAAATAGAGTTGACCGTTTTTTAATATTAATGGAAGACTATTATTCTTTTAGTAGGGGTGAAGTTGCCCTGATATACTCGAGTCAAGTCTTAAAGTTAATCAGTTCACTCTGCCGTTTTTGGATGAGTATTTGTTTACATTTTTTTAATACAGTTTGATGTGACGACGCAATTACGGAATTAGACAGCGTATTCATTACAATAATTAAACTTAAAAATAGGTGTTTTATTTATCTTTTGCTTATAAAATTTAGGTCCAACAGAGTAGACAAACATGATACTCATTTTATATGAAAGGCTGAAGAAAACCTAAAATAAGGTCTTCTTACTTCTCTTCACGTGCAGCAAATCCCATTATGTATTTATGTTCTGTCTTCTCTATTGAAGACATACACTTTTGGATGCGAGATCTATTTCCACCGTATATAGGTATTTTATTTTAAATTCTATTGTTGGAGATAGTCTGAGTTAGCAATTGACAACCAATAATGTTAGTGTATATTTTGCTCATGATGACGTGTCTGTGGACAATTTTACTAGGTATAATAGATTTGCGTGATAAGATTGCATACATACTCCTTATACATTTATACGCCGTGACATGGAGATATATGTTGGGCAATCTCCAACGCTTTCTAGACTTGTTTGTTTTTTCGTCAATTACGGCGGTTTTTCTAGGCACTGATATTTTTATTGTCATTTTAATTTGACAGGTGCAACATATATTATAACAGTTTATTAGCATTAGCTTAAAAGTAAAATAAAGTGATACAATATTGTCTTGCTGAGCAAACAGTAAAAACATGCAGTAAAACAAAATACCAAATCTGTCCCATAATATTGAGAACTAGGATCAGGTTTAACACAAAGTGATAGAATAAATCTGGATAGGGACACTGTTATACCTGCTAAGTTATAATATTATGGAATGCATGTGTTATTAATTAGATTTGTTGTACTATATTATGTCTGATTAGTAGAATTTTGAGGAATACTTTTTTCGTCCCGTAATATATTAATATAGCAACCTGCGATGGGATGAGAAATCTCACAGTATAATGAATATAAATAGTGATAATATAGATTTATTACCGTACTGTATAATTTCATATCGGAGTTAATTTATTATTTTATGGATGGATGGATTAAGGTGTGTTTGGTTCTTTAGTCCAAAAGTTTAGTCCCGTCGCATCGGATGTTTTGATGCTATTTTAGAGTATTAAATGAAAACTATTTATAAAACATATTCATAATCGGTGATTTATTCAAGAAATGAATCTAATTAGCCTAATTATGTCATGATTTGACAATATGATGCTACAGTAAACATTTGCTAATCATTAATTAATTAGACTTAATAATTTCGTCATGTGAATAATCTTCTAATTATGTAATTATTTTTATAATTAGTTCACATTTAATCCTATAAATTAATGTACCTCGGATATAACGCTAAACTTTACTCTACGTAAACAAACACTCCTGATAAACAAGATTGGTCGTAAAGCAAAAGCTGGGTCCCATGCGAGGTCAAGCAGCATCATATCATCGTCAGGTGAAAACACAGAGCGCAGCGTCCTTTATTCAGAGGAGCTCCTTCTGACACCAAACCCAAACACAGGGGAGGGGAGGGGAGTCGCAATCGCAAGTGAAAACAGGAGGACCGCAGACCAGTCGCTGCATTGAACGCCCCTTTGCGACACACGAGAGAGCAAGCTACGCCAGATTTATCGCTCTTTTTATTTGTCAATTAATAAACTATTTATCAATGATTTAGAGTAACAATTTTGTTATCACTCATATATTAAAAATAACAAATAATTAAATCGCCTACTCCCCGCTCCCGCCTGCTCTAGCTCTCACTGGCCGGATCATGGCGGCTTCGTCCTCCTCCGTCATATCCCCTCTCTACTGCTCTCTGATCCTGCGATTCCGGACGGGGAGTTCTCGTCGCCGGCGTGGCCATGCCGTGATCTCGTCGCGATTGATGGCGACGCAGGTCGGCCGCCCGGCGTAGCCGTCAAATTGTCAATCTTGGTTAATTCCCATGGGATCCACAATCCACTTCATGACCAGCTGGTTTATTTCAAATTAAAACTACAACAATCAAAGTGTAAACCACCAAACAATTTATTAAACCAATTTATTATAATTCACATGATAATAATAATATAATGAATTAGTATAATTTAGTTTTCTGAGCTTATTAATGTATAAAAGGCTGAAATATATATATTTCACTTTGATGAAAATTACGCAATGTCATCATATATACAAATAATTAATAGTCGTTTTCCATCTGAACACTTTATTTTAAAAATATTATAGTTTTTTGCCATCGAACATATATAATAGCCAAGATTATCAATAATAATTAAGAATTTAGGCTGTCAAATATCTAATTGGGGTTGTTGCGTCCAGTGTGTAAACAAGTGGCCTATCTGAATGCATGTAAAAATGGATTTTTGACATATTAGTCAGCACTGGAAATATAAATTCATACAAAATACTCGTTTCGTACATTTTTAAATGGCGCAGTTAACTTTTATCTCAACGTTTGACCATTTGTTTTATTAAAAAAAACTTTTTGAAATATCATTTATTTTGTTATAATTTATTTTATTTAAAAAATTTATAAAAATATGCAAAAATATAAGTTATACTTAGAAGTACTAGTAAGACCCAATGTATAGTATTAAAAAAACTGTTTTTTTCCTCTTATTAGGCTCCTTTCGCGGGGATTTCTTTGTATCCCTATTGTATGTTATATTTGTTTTGTTATAAGTTAATCTTTCCATACTTTAAACAATATTATATTACCATCTACATATCAAATAAAAATAATATCAAAATATATTTAACGATTTAGTTAAACTAATCTGCTGTTGCAAATATTGGTGCATTTTTATAAACTTGATTTAAATTATAATTTTTTACTTGACACAAAACTAAAACATATTATAGTATGAAATAGAGAAAATATATGAATTTTTTATGTGTTTGAAGACTAGATGTAGCAATATATTCACAATATAAATTTCATAATTACTTACTCCATTCATCGACAAACGTAAGATGGGAAACTAGCTCAGCTCTATTTAATTGTTATCAAACTATTCTTTTTCTGGCCAAAACAAATCTGTTTTCCATCACAAGAAATCATTTTCTAATCGCCAAAAAAATCCTGTTTTAACGCGTAAAAAAGCCTTTTTGCTCGAAAATAAATGCACGCCATAAACAGAAAAATTTGCTTCCTCAGTGCTCGCTTTCGTCTCGCCGGTTAAAGACTCGAGCTTTTCTTCGGACGTAAAAACCCTTCGCCGCCACCGGCCAATGTTGTTTTTCGCTCAGCACAGCGCATGGCCCCCTCTAAAGATTTCGCCTTGACCCGGAGTACGCCCACCATTACGTATACCTAATAATTGGGAGAAAGACAAATCAATCGCCATTGCCGAAAGCCTCGAGTTTTGCCACTGTTGCTGCGCAAGCGCAACTCGCGTCGCTCCTCCTCCCCGTGTGGGTGTCTCTGAGTGATTCTGATACAGAGTAACAGAGACGCGATAATATATATACACACATATAACTTCTCATGCGCTGTCGTCGCGTATAGTTTCTGTGGAGAGATACATAGAGAGAGAGAGAGAGAGACAAGGAGGCAGGGCACAGTCGTCGGCCGTCGCCTGCCTTCTTCTCCCCCCTTCGTCGATTCAGGCTCGACTGCGCTGCAGGTAGGTAGTGCTGCTTGGCGTCCGTTCTTGTGCCATCCATGGCGTCCTCCTTTGCTCTGCTCGTTCTTGGCCTTTGGAGGTGTTATTGAAGTTACAGAGGACGGCTGGTCGATGTCATCTTGGCTCTTGATTTTGTTTGTTCCATTTATGTCACCGGCATTCGGTTGATTCGTTCTTCTTGCCGTCCTTTTGTATACTTTTGTTCGTGTTGATTTTCGTTCTCGCGCTGATCAATGGTAGATTGGTTTGTTTATTGGGGTTCTTGGTTTTTCAAGGCTGGGTGGTGTCAGAGACACAGAGTCATGTTTGCATTGGTTCTCCAACTCTGCTTTTCTTTTATCTTTTCTTGGTTTTTTTCTCTCTTTCTTGCCTAGGAACTCAACCGTTCTAGCTCTCTCTCCCTTTTCATGGTGTGTATCTATGTGTCCAATGCTCCATGCCTCCACGCTCCCTTCTTCGTCCCCTTCCTTTTTTCCCTTTTTGTTTTCTCCTTTGTTTTTCTCTGCTTATCTGCGTCATGGATGTTTCGGTGGCCTGCATGTTTTACATGACATTGCCTTGCTCCTCTTGCTTTCATTACAGATGAGAAGCGGCGCCCCGGCGGCGGCGGCGGCGGCGTTGGCGTGATTGTCTTCTCCGGAGTCCGGAGAGAGAAAGCAGGGAGAGAGAGAGAGAGAGGAGAAGCTCGAGCGCCGATGGGACCATTGGAGCCGCGGTACAGACCGGCCGGAGCGGCGTAAGATCTCTCCCTTCACCTCTCGAAATATCCCTCCCATCCAGTTCGATCAAAGCTGTCTCCTTTTCTGCTTCTTCCTCGCGGCGCCGTTTCTTGCCCACGGACGAGCTGCATGCCGGGCGTCGGGCGACCGGTCGCTCTGCTCCGGCCAGCCGCCGCCGGTGGCCTCACGCCTCGTGCAGCGGGTGGAAGGAAGGAAGACGACGTGGACGACGTATTTCGGTTCTTTCGCCGCCTCCCCTTTCATTACTGCTGCTGGTGTAGTGGTTGGTCGTTGCGCTCTTTTGCGACCTAGGTTGGGGAATTCGGAATTCCCGTGTGCTAAGTATCCAAATCTTTCTTCGATGAGCGGCGCACTGTGTCGTCGCTGACATTGGTGGCGAATTTTGCCGGCGTCATTAAGCGATCGCGCCTAACCTGTTCAAGGTCGCTTTCTGTTCTTGCCTTCACCTCTGCAACTGTCGCGCTGACCCCTCAGTGGACTGCCCATAGAATCACTGGATGTTGATGCATTTGGCTAACTCCCTCAGTGGATTGTGTGCGTGCTTGACCTAGTCGGCGACTGTTGCTTGGTTGACCTGAGCCCCTAGTGCTGGATTGGCTCGGCGTGACATGTAGGAGACGCTGGCTCTGCCGTGTCTAACCGGCTGGTGATCTCAGCGTCCTTGGATCATTTCATCATCTGCGTGCTACCAGTAGTTGAGTCCTGGAGTAGCTAGCCTGAATATATTTCTTTTTTTGCCTGTCAAGAATTCCTGAGGTCATGTCGATGCAAATTATAATTGTAGGTCACGTCGACCTAAATTATAATTGTAGGTCACGTCGATGCAAATTATAATTGTAGGTCATGTCGATGCAAATTATAATTGTACATTACAACGCAGCGGTATCGAGCTGATAGTTCTGCTTTGAATTTGAATCGACGGAAGGCATGTGAGTGAGCTAGTTGCCTTTGCGCGATTAGTAAGTACCTGTCTATCAGAAAACATTTGACTAATAACTAATCTAAAATTTATATATATATATATATATTCGTGTTATGTGTGTAATATAGTTGAGCTCACATATGAAAACATTTTTATATGATATTAGTTTTACAATTGTTAATGATATATTGTGAAAAAATGGATGGTAAAGTTCTATGATGAAGAACACACAAAAAATACACCTTATATGTTTCAACAGAGGGAGTAATAAGTTATGCTTTTCTGTTTCTGAAAGATGTGGCTGATGAATGAATCAGGAAGGTGGTGAAATACAAGCGACAAGTCCACATAGTTTTCTTTTATAATATTTAGTGCTGAGGAGGAGTTTGCTTCCTTTAGGCTCCTTTTTTTTAATTGTAATCATCTTTAGTGAGCCTCACTTTCACATCCATCTATGGGTTATATTGCATTTTCTCCTTTTTTTACAAGGACAGACATTTGGATACTTTAATTTTGACATTGCTACCTGTTTTTGACAGTGCCTGATCCTATCAACGCTCCTTTATTTAGATTTATAGCACACTCGAAGGATGATGTAATTGCACTGCCTGTAAAAAATATTAACAAGTCTATCTTGTTGAGCTAATCATTAGGGGAAAGTAGATTACTGAAAGTGCTTTTTTAACAGTATTACTGTTGTGTTCTGGCAATTGTTTTTACAGACATCTCTATGCAAGATTTGGTTCACTGAAACTTCCATTTGTGCTGCTAACCTTTTAGTGAAAGCATATCTGCTTCCCTATGGGATGTCTCCAGTTGTGCCCTAAAAAGAGGTCATCATGCCAGAACCAGTTTTCTCTTTGAAGTGATCATGCAGCTATTTGCCTATGATTGTGATGCGAATCAAAGTGAAAGGGATTAAAAGGACATACATATGTATTCATGTAGAATTCAGAAATTCACATCTTGTGGAATCTGCAGCTAACCAATAATTTATTTCCATGAGCATTCTAAGCCAAAAAAAATTGTTTCTTTTAACTGAATTCCATTTGAAAAGAATTGCCCATTAATTTCTGAATTCTTCTGAGAATGAGTTGCTTTCATCTTAACACCGAGTATGTTTCTTCCTTTTGCAGTGATGACATGACTAAGAGAAGGACCCCCAAAAGCAAAAGTTTTAAAGATGTTGAAAATTTCGGAGTTCTTGTTCTTGAAAAGAACTGCAGCTGCAAGTTCAAAACTTTGCGATACTTGCTCCTAGCTATCACTTCTGCGACATTCCTTACCCTCCTAACTCCAACCTTGTATGAGCATCAATTACAGTCTAGCTCTCGGTAAGCACAGCTTATTCAGAGAAGTCTCACTTAAATATTTTTATAGGTTATAAAATACAAACACCTATATGTACTATGATTATTGCCTCATGTGAATTTATGTACTTTGCAGGTATGTGGATGTTGGCTGGATATGGGACAAACCAAGTTATGATCCGCGATATGTATCATCTGTTAAGTTTCAGTGGGAAGATGTATATGGAGCACTGGTAAATCTCAATGTTGGTAGCCAAAAGCTCAAAGTTGGACTCTTGAATTTTAACAGCACTGAGTATGGCTCTTGGACACAGTTACTCCCAGAAAGCGATGTTTCCGTTGTAAGACTTGAGCATGCGAAGGACAGCATTACTTGGGAGACACTGTATCCTGAATGGATTGATGAAGAGGAAGAAAGTGATATACCATCTTGTCCATCACTTCCAGATCCTAATGTTCGAAAAGGTGTACACTTTGATGTTATTGCTGTGAAGCTTCCCTGTACACAGGTGGGAGGTTGGTCAAGAGATGTTGCGCGACTCCATTTGCAGCTCTCAGCAGCAAAATTGGCTGTAACCTCTTCGAAGGCTCACTGGAAGGTCCATGTGCTATTTGTAACGGAGTGCTTCCCTATTCCCAATCTCTTCCCTTGCAAGAACCTTGTGAAACATGAAGGCAATGCTTGGTTGTATAGACCTGACTTGAAGGCTTTAAGAGAAAAGGTCAGGCTTCCAGTTGGATCGTGCGAGCTTGCTGTTCCACTCAAAGCAAAAGGTCGGTTGCCTTTTTAGTTAACAGATTTGGACATAGATTTTTCTATCTCAATCCACCCATGGTTATCTAGATAAATTAATATGCATGTCAAGAATCAAGCGACCTGGCAATGGTACCGTAAAACTAAACTAAAAATGCTACCTGAGTATAACTTTTCTGCATATTTAACATCTAACATTACATTGTAGATTACAAGTCTGACATGTTCCAAGTAAACTTTTACATTTTAATTTAAGATATAATATCCATAAACAGTGTGGGCTGTGTAAGTTTAGTCATTTTCTGAACAGAATTAGAAACTTTCAGCTGGTAACATATGTTTGTATTGCTGCAGCAAGACTCTACTCAGTAGATCGAAGAAGAGAAGCATACGCTACTATACTACACTCGGCAAGTGAATATGTCTGTGGTGCTATTGCAGCAGCTCAAAGCATTCGCCAAGCAGGATCATCTAGGGATCTGGTTATCCTTGTTGATGACACAATAACTGATCACCACAGGAGAGGATTAGGAGGCTGCAGGCTGGAAGGTCAGAATAATACAAAGAATTAGGAATCCAAAAGCTGAGCGTGATGCTTACAATGAGTGGAACTACAGTAAGTTCAGGTTGTGGCAGCTGACTGACTACGACAAGATCATATTCATAGATGCTGACCTCCTCATCCTGAGGAATGTTGATTTCCTGTTTGCGATGCCAGAGATCACTGCAACTGGCAACAACGCAACACTCTTCAACTCTGGTGTCATGGTCATCGAGCCATCAAACTGCACATTCCAGCTATTGATGGATCACATAAACGAGATTACATCATACAACGGTGGTGACCAAGGATACCTGAATGAAATATTCACATGGTGGCATCGCATTCCGAAGCACATGAACTTCCTCAAGCACTTCTGGGAGGGGGACAGTGAGTCTGTGAAGGCAAAGAAGACAGAGTTGTTTGGCGCTGACCCACCGATTCTTTATGTCCTTCACTACCTAGGCCTGAAGCCATGGCTGTGCTTCAGAGACTATGACTGCAACTGGAATAACCCGGTGATGCGCGATTTCGCAAGTGATGTCGCACATGCCCGGTGGTGGAAGGTGCACGACAAGATGCCTAAGAAGCTTCAGTCCTATTGTGTTCTGAGATCAAGGCTGAAGGCTGGGCTGGAATGGGACCGGAGGCAGGCTGAGAAGGCAAACTTTGAAGACGGACATTGGCGGCGTAACATCACTGACCCGAGACTGAAAATCTGCTACGAGAAGTTCTGCTTCTGGGAGAGCATGCTGTGGCATTGGGGTGAGAAGAACTGGACAAGCAGCAACCCTGTGCCTGCGATGCCATCTGTGAGGTCAAGCTCATGATCTGTACATAGCTCATGATATTAGTACACAAAAAACTTCCTATATAGCACTATACATGCATAGCAACAGCTTGTGTAGGTTGCTACGCACAGGCCTTCCGAATACAAACACTGAAACACACCCTCCTGCTGTCATGGCTGCAGTTCTATCTCGCTTCGTTGACGGCTAACAATTCATTGGGGTTGGTTTAGCTAATAAGTTATGTCAAGTTATGTCACATGTACATACCTTGTTGAAAAACCAGAGTACTTTTGCGAGAAAGAGACTAGAGATGGTAGTATAGGCATGGCTTGTGTATGATATACCTGTGCTTGTGAGATATTTTCATACCTGTATCTCTTTGTAACTTGTGACGGGTAAAAACCTATACCTGCTGCTTGCGATCGAATGAATTGCCACTACGTATTCTTTTCGTCAACAAACCAAACCATCCCAAATCTACAGCCTCACCTTGTACACGGGAAAAAATGTAGTACAGTAAACATAACAAATGAAACTGAAGAAACAGTGCTAGTGACATTTTTTGTAGTAAAACATTGACAGTGTAAAACAAAGAGGCAAGCAAAATGAAGCTTTTAGATGCACCCTGGATCCAACGTAATATTGTCACGGTTGATACCGGAAACAGTCGGAAGGTTTAGCAGTTTACTGGCAAGTTAAACACGATTTTTTTAGTGAATTGTGCGGGCATGTCTCTTAACGAAAACACGATACCATTCGAATCCGAGACAATGAAGTGTTAGAAGCAATTATATTCACTTAACTTTCAAATATAGGCAGTGAAATCTCGCTATATATACATTGGCAGTCTTAACTCTCCTAACCCAAAACCACATCATTTTCACTTAATAGAAATAACATTTGGTTAGAGAATTAAATGAGTATTTATAAAATAGAATTGGGGTATTGAAGTATAAAGGTTACTTGACCCTATTGATTCAATTTCTGATCACGGTTTTCTCCTTTGCCACCTGCTAAGGTTTGTGTTGAAAGGCTTGATGTTACATCGCTAGAGCACAATACTTTAATCTCTTTATGTTGATGTCTTAGACCTGTTGTGAATATTGTATTTTATTTTTGACCTATGCTTACATGTTTTATATGTTTTAAAGAGATTTAGTTTTTAAACTAAATGAATTAAATATATTTAGTTTCTAAATATATGGATTATAGATATTTAGTTTCTAAATAGATGGATTAGAGATCAATCTAACTCGGTCTCATTGCATGTGCAAGTTGTATCCACATTATACCGCTGTAGAGGATCTTGAACTCGGACCCTGTTGGGGTTGCAATGAGACATGACTATTTCAGTGCATGGGGGCTTATTAAATCTGGATACATTTTACAAACAGTTGAACATATTTTTTCAAGCAAACTATATATAAAAGCTGACGGACAATTTTTTTCAAAGCATTTATTGTTTTTAACATTAATTTTCTTTATTTACTTAAATCGTTAAATAATTATCAAAAACCTACAACCTATTTTAAATAAGTCAACTCTTGAATTAATTCTTAAACTTGTTCCTATAAAACACACGTGAACCTAAAAGAAAAGTGATTTAAACATATCGGTGCCTAAATTTCAAACAACTTCTTTCTTTCAGAAGCTCTCGTCTTGCATCATGCTGCTCTCCACCTTTCGCCTCCCCACGAGGCGGCTTCGGTGACCTTGCTTGTAACGACCCGGGTTCTCACGAACCGCAATTTATTGAATATAAATGAAAAGTCATTATTACAAGATGCTCACAAGCTGACGACGAAATAAATGGAAATAAAGCAAGTACGTAGCTTGTAGGCTACACTTATTACAACTCAAATTTAAGCGGAAGCAAAACTAAGCAGCTGCAGAACATCTTGACTCCACGGATCCGACTCCTCGCCTGGGTCGCTACTCCTGGACTTCTTCTTCTTGGTACACCACATCTAAAAGAATTAATCCCACGAGGGGTGAGTACAAAGTACTCAACAAGCCACGGACATGCAAATAATGATGGCTGTTGAACAAGGATGCATAACATGGCTAATTGCGTAAAAGCATGTTAAGTGTTGTTTAATATTTAATGAGCAGTGTTAAAACAGTAATAAACATGCTGAAGTAAATAACAGTAATTAACTTTCCACTACCTCGAGTTGCACACCTGTGCCCACTCGCTCTGTTCAAACCATAATAAACATGACATGCAATTCACATTGTCAACACTGAAAGCTAACTGCGGAGAACATCACTGGGCTCGCCCATAACCGTGGGCACGGCTTTTCGAAAAGGTTATACTCTGATCAGAGGTGTACTACTTTACCCACAAGGCACAAACCCGGTGTGCACCAGGATACCACCACGATACCCTGACCAAGTTCATGCCAAAACCCTTCGCATGTCCGGCTCAGCAAGAGGACAACCTCACTAGGTTTCATCGACGCTCCACTGGGATCTCACTCATAACGTCTGAGTAGAACCCGATTGGTAGACGTGCGACCCCCATTAGTGCCTCGTCAGCACAAGTCATCACTGGGCAACTCCCGATAGATGGTCTTGTCTCCTCCGCTCGGTGCATCAAGCTGAACCGACCCATACTACAGATTAGGTCTTACCCATAGACTTGTGGTTAGCACGACAATGCTTTGCGACAGATCCCGCAGACCGGTCCTTATAGTGCCCCGGGTGCGACCACCAATGCCCTAGCTTGCACCCGGAACCCACCATGCACAATACCACATAGAATCCACATCGCCTTCCACAATTCAGAATATCGACGAGACAAAGACATATATATCCAAAGGAGTATAAAGAGATTAACCTGACGACTAATAATAATTGTAATTAAGCTAGCAATTAATGCGCCTCGAATATATAGCGCTAACCATTAAGCGACGATGGCGATAAGGATAATGTGATAAAAGCATGGCTTGGGCTTGCACTTCAGGGAGAAATACTATACATTAGCTAATTAAACAGAAAAGTGAACATGTTATCGCTAAAGCAGTTATTAACCTATGGGTTATAGCGATTATTGCAAAAAGTAGGTTCGACATGATCAACTATGTCCACAAGAGGGTCCGATGACTTGCCTTGATCCTCGTAGAACTGATTCGGATCCTCGGCGGCGATTGGAAATTCCTCGGTTGCCTCGACTTCGACTACAACACGTCGAAATAATAAAACAAATAAATAACAGTACAACAAGTCATGTAAACAGTACAAAATAATTATACCAGTACATAGAGAATAATTTTATGAACATTTAGAAATTTGAATGGGTTCAATCAGAGATATTTTGGATTTTATATGCATTTTACAAGATTTAAATGAATTCTGCCATAATAAACCCTAAATCAATCGGCATCGGTCCACGGTGAACCGGTGGACCGCACGCGCATGCGCCTGGTCCACGGTGAACCGCAGACCGCGCGCCAGGGGGGTTCACGGTGCACCGGGTGCACGGTGCACCCGCGCCCTGTGCCACGGACCGGGCCAACGGGAGCCGTTGGATCGGCATCCCACGGCCGGCCACGCGTCCGGCACGGCACACGCACACGGCGACAGGGGGGGCACCAGGGAGCTTCTTCCCCCGCTCCGGCCAACGGCGGCAAGCGGCGGCGACGGCGCACGATGGCCTAAGGCCCTAGACAACCGCAAAAATGGGTAGAGCACGAAGTGGGAAGCAAGAATATACCGAAGACGATGAAGCTCAGGCAGGAGGGTGGCCGGCGGCGAGCTTGGGGCGGCGGTGGGTTCGGGTTGATGGCGGCGGGGGGGCTTTCGACGGCGGGGAGGCCGAAGGGAGGCGACGCCGGGGACCGGCGGGGCACGGTGAGGACGAGGGTTTCGACGGCGGAGGCAGAGGCGGTCGCCGGCGAGGGCTAGCGGCGAATGGAGGCGAGGCGGTGGAGCTCACGGGAAGGCGAAATCCGGCGAAGAGGGTGCGCGAAAGCAAAAATGAGCCACAGGGGCGGTTTTGGCGCGTTAAATAGAAGCCGGAGGAAGCGGGACGTGGGCTCTAGAACGCGGGGGGCGGGCTCCGGCCGATAGAAAAGCCGTTGCGGCGGCGCGGGGAGAGAAAAAGGAGGAGGCCGACGCGAGGAAGAAGGGGGCGGGGGCTGATAAGCGGGCCCCGGGCGGCAGCGGCTGGCGGGCGCTGGCGGGTGGGTCCCGGCGGCAGAGAGAGGGAGAGGGGCGCCAGCGTGGGGAGGCGGCGCCGACAGGCAGGCCCCACGCGGCAGAGAGAGAGGGGAGGGGGAGCAGGCTACGGGCCGGCTGGGCCAAAAAGGAGGACGCGGCCCACCAAGCAAATAAAATCTTTTTCGAATTAATTTAATTCCGAAAAATAGTTTTGAAGTTTAAATTACGAATTTGAATTCTAAAAATTTCCAAAATAATTTTATAAAATATTTTAAGGCTCTAGGACCCTAACAAAATTATTAAATTTCAAAATTCAATAGTTTATCTAAAGGTTTTAAATTGTAAAGCCTTTTCTTTATTTAAACAAATTCTGATTTCAAATTTAGTTTGAAAATTTAGTTTGGCAGTTTGAAAAAAATATGGGTGTTACATTGCTCCACCGCTTCTCCATGGCAATCCTCTCTTGTCCCCTTCCGTCGTGATCCTCCCCGCGTCGGTAATTCTAGTCCGCATCGCACGCGATGGACAAGTACGTTCTCATTTGTCAACCTATTCCATTATTCGATTCTCCATTAAGTTTATCACTTTAACTGTTCACTGAGTTACTGAGTTCGTTCATGAGTAGAGCTAGGCTACCCCTCGCCTTACACCGATCAGCTCCCTTACACGTTCGTCACCATTGTATACTGCTTGAGCTCATATGTTGTGGTCTCGACTGAGTGCTTAATTGATAGAAATTATTTGGAATAGACACAATGATTATGAATTAATACCTACTCCATAATTTTTTCTATTATGCATTCATTCAATAAGTGTTCATAACATTACACTTTGTTAGAAAACAATTGATCTAATATTCACAATAAGGATTTAAATAAACCCATGCTAAATTAACTAAGAGATTTAAGTCAACTAGTCTTTTTTGCTTATAGGTACTTAGTGTTAGGTATTTAGCAATAGAACCACCTTAGCTTCCGGGTGATAGTGTTGACCTACAGATGAATCTTGTTTCTATGTGACAAAACTTAATCTTTAGATGAAGCGCACACCCTTTTGATCTCTGGTGGCAGAGTCAACCTTCAAATGGATCAAAATTGAAAAATACATTAAGTACAAAGCCAACCTTCATATAGATCACAATTGAATAAATGCACTAAGTACAGAGCCTATAAAATAAGTATTTACATAACTCTGGTTATCACTACTCACTATGCCTATTCTTCACTATAAGAAAACAAAAAATTTTCGTCGGCAATTTTAATTTCCATCGGCTTTCGGAAAAGCCGACGGAAGTTAATTATGGTAAGGAGGGAAAAGTTCCTCTATTTCTAGTTTTATTAGACCATTGAATGATTGACACATGGCAATATATGAGCTCTTGATTGAGTTTATATACTCTTCCTAGAAAATATCTAATCTCTATATTGTTCTCAAATTGCCATGACACAAAAGATTATGCATACTTATAACTAAATATCAATAGACATAAATATATAAGAAGCTTCTAGAAGGTTGTCTCGCTCTTCTCAACACACTTCAATCATAATTATTTTAGGAATTAGCATTAAGCTTGTTCAGCTGACACATTCATGAGTTTTTTCAATGATAGTTACAGAAAAATCAATCATTGTTGTAGTAAGAAAATTTTATAATGTTTCATAGATTTAAATAATACGTAATAATATATTTTAGTTGCATTTTCCAAACTTTAAATGTATTGTGGGTAATTTTTGTTATGTTTGGACTAAAAAGTTATGAAAGTTAGGGTAAGAACAACTTTCACAACCTTTTCAATTTGTTCAGGAAAGAAGTTATAAATTTTGGAGAAGCTGATTTGTCACTAAACTTGTTTGGTTTAGATTTTAGTTTAGATTTTGGGTTATTTTACAATCCTTGAGGAGGTACCACATTTTTTAGTGTTAATTTTGGTACCTCATGATACCTCATGTGTCAGGAGATACCTAAATTAATACTGAAAAATATGATATATGTACCTTCTAAAGGACTGTAAAATTTCTCTTATATTTTAGCTTTTCAACAAGAAACTGATTAGAAAAGCTGCCGAACAATGAGTGTTTCACATTACAATTTTCAAAAAACTGTTCATGGTTAAAGTGCATCCATAGTATGTTTCATCTATAAATTCAGTCCAAATTATGCTAATATGTTCTGAAGAAATTAAACATGAGTTCTGTTTAAATCAACTCTTTTTTCCACACATAAAACCCATGTCTCGAAAGCACCATCGACTCGGACGTTCCTAGTTGAAGTGTTCGTCTGTAAATAGGAACCCCTGAAAGCCAGAAATGTTATGATCTCATTTACATCGGACTTAACGCACGCAGAAAAATAATAATTAACATGTAAAAATATACAGGGAGAGATAGCTACGGCAAAATGCCATTTAGTTCATCTGCAACAACAAGAAAACAATTTAGTTCCCAACGTTATCTCGTAGCAGAGAACAATTCATAGGTTAAGAGCATGTTTGGTTGTATCGTGGAATATAAAAAAACTGTTGTAAATTATAAAAAAAACTGATGTGAACTGTATAAAAGTTGAAAAGCTATTTGATTGAAATATCTATTGTTTTTTGTTTTTATAGCTCTTAATGATTAGTTACATTTTTAACATGCAATTTTGCGTGCAAATTATTGTAATCATAAAATTTTGTAATGTTTATACTAAAATAATACATTTTACTAAAATGTTATTTTTTAAAAAATTTACATTAACTGGTTGTTATAATGAGATAGTGGATAGTTTCTGTTTAAGCTTGAATCGAGAAGCTACGAAAGTTAGGATCTCCTAGCTCTTAATTTGTACTGCGAAAAAGCCATAACTTTTGCGAAAGATAGTTTAGCTTTTAACTTTATAATAAAAAACTAGTTAGAAAGGCTAAACTAAACGCAACGTCCTAAAACGTGAGCAGAAAACATATGCTCTGCTGTGCATAGCATCCAGCAAATAGAAGATACCGTGTTCGCAACTGTTCACTCTGCCAATTCAACAGTGCCATCACAAAACATCAGCCTGCCATTTACTAGGCAACATGGAGAAACTAGAGCACTGGGGATTATATTGTTTTGGATTCGATACGAAAAAAAAGCACACAAGTAGCAGATCGCAGGATCGAGCTGATTGCACGGTTCCTGGAACATGGGTGGGTGGTCCTCCGTCCGCTCTCATCACCACTCACCACGCATGCACACATCCCATAAAAAATCGGCCAAAACATGTGCCTTTGTAAAAACCGCCCGAACCCGGCTCCACACGTAACAGCCCGCGCTCCCGCTCCTGCGCACGCCGTCCGCCTAAGCTCCGCGCTGCATGCAAAAAAAAACAGCAACTACCTGCACGAAAGAAGGAAAACAAAAATGAAAAAAGAAGAAAAATAAAAGAAAAGAAATATATACTTTTGCATTTTAGTTTTAAATTTCTTTATTTTACATTTAAATTTTTATATACTTTTGCATTTTAGTTTTAAATTTCTTTATTTTACATTTTTACACGGATATACGAATTTTGTGTAGAATTTATTTCTGTTGACTAGTTCTTATAAATGTACCACATGTTAGATACTCTTCATGGGTACAGTTTAGCCTTAAAAAACTGTCTCAGGTCTTTTTTTAATACGTGCCCATAAATCGATAGAATATTAGTAGCTTAGGAATCTTGTATTTTGTCGTGGCTGCTGCTAGTGCAACGTATCACCCTTTTGCAACGAATCCGAAGGTTGGCCAGGATTGCCAGGTGCAAGGCAGAGTCGGCTAACTCGGCCTATTTAATTAGTCCTTAAGTATGTTAGCTGGTTGACCTATCCAAACAACTAATTCTATAATCTGTAACTCTAAACACTAGAACATAAATTTTAAAACATAATAACTGTGAAATTTGATATCGAAACTAAATTTCATTCAATTCTTAGGGTGAGTTTGGTTGAGCTGTAAATTCTAAAAAAATTACTATAAACGACGAAAAACTACCGTGAAATGTTAGCTGTGAAAAAACTAACAAGGTGTTTAGTTGGAATAGGTTTAGATTTCTATTTTGGTAACCCCTGATATTTGGTTACATTATTAATATACAATTTTGCATGTAAATCACTCTAACCATAAAATTTTATAATGCTTGTACTAATACTATACATTTTTTAATTATATTAAAATGATATATTTTACTAAAATTTTACCTTTTCAAATTTACATGAATTGGTATGTTGTAATAGCATGGTGGTAATTTTCGTTTAAAGTCGAACGGAGAAGCTGTGAAAGGTGGGTCTTCAGTAGCTTTCAGTTTATACTATGAAAAATCTGTTTCTTTTTAAAAAACTGATTTGCTCTTAGACTTGTTTGGTTGTAATTTTGATTTAGTTTTTTTAACTAGCTTTCTGGTTAAGAAGCTGGAAGTTGAACTAGATAGGTTCAATGAACAACCAATTTTTTCAAAAACAATAGCTTTTTCGCAGTATAAATTGAAAGCCACGAGACCTTACCTTTCAAAACATCTTAGTTTAACTTTGAACGAAAATTACTCATCATACTATTACAACGTACCAGTTCGTGTAAAATTTTAGTAAAATGTATCATTTTAGTGTATTTCAAAAATGTATAATTTTAGTATATATATTACAAAATTTCCTGATTACAATAATTTATATGCAAAATTACATATTAATAATGTAATCAAACATCAAGGCTACTCACAAAACACACCCATAGCCTTAGGATGTGTTTGGTATGTTTCACATTTTGATTCTAATTGTTTTAGAGAAGTGATTATAGTATGAATCAGAATTAGCTTAAAAACTATTTGGCTCGATGATTAGATTATAATTTTTAAAAGAGGGGATGCTGCTCTGAAATGACTAATTTATTCCTACGAAAACTTACAGTATTGGCCTAGCCCTCGCAACACCTGAGGAAGCCGATGGAAGGAGGAATGTTGGTGGTGTCAGAGCGTTGGAGGACAACATCGCCGAACAATTAATTGCGACGGAGGCCAGTGTATTGGATGGGTCGTGACTCATGGACTAGGGGTATGTTTGGTTGCTAGCCACCATTTGCTAACAAAAGTTACCACACTTGTCTAAGGTGAGGTTATCAAATTATTTACCACACTTTGACAAATATAAGAGAATCTTGCCACACTTTTTTAAGTCATTGACATGTGGAATCAAATAGAATCTTGCCACAATTTATGGCAGCAATCAAACAGCTATCAATATAGTCAAACTTTCCTAACCTTAAGTGTGGCAAAATGTTTTCTAACCAAACAGCCCCTAGAGCAGCGTTGCGCTGGTGGAGAAGACAATAACAACATGTGCAATGTGGTGGGGAAATGCCTGCAGGGTGAGATATAGGGAGGGAGCGTCGATGGCAAAGGCCGAGGCCTTTAGGCAGCAGGTGGAGGCGTCATGGAGGAGTCCAAGGCGCAAGGGCTAGCAAAATAGGAGGGACATGGGCCTGGGGTATACCCTACAGGGGCATGTAAATTTTTGAAAAAATTATGGAGAATTTGCAATTTGGGTATGGGGTTCATAAAGAATCATCAGTTTCGTTGATTCTTGTTTCCTTCGAAAAAGAAGAATTGATTCGCTTGTGAATTTGCCCTAATAAAATAGTTTGGCTTGATGTTGTAGCATAAAAGTTATACTAATAGGTTTGTTAGCCTTAAAGGGTTTCTAGTTACAAATGGGATTTGAACCTCGAAGGGTTCATATGAAGCGAGTATTTTATACTGATTTAGTTTTTTGAAAAGGATAATAACCTTACGACTAGTTCACAGTGATTTTCATATTTTTTATGCTCCATCCTCGTTACAATAGAGATACCCAGTGTTTATAGGCAAAATACAACAAGAAAAGATCATTTTACTCTTGTTGATAGCAAAAAATAGCATTAATGGTCGAAATTAGTCAAAATATCAATTTTTAGTAATTTGGGCCGAAAATATGTCTTCCCTGGCACAGGCCGGTCCAACCGGCCATGGTAGGCTCGATCAGACCGGCCCAATCCTGAAAATAGAGATAGAGTTTAATTCCGAGCTGTTTTTATCTCTAAATAAATTCTAACCACTTTTGACCAAATCCTACTCAGTTTAGGAGTCGGGGAACTTGAGACCAGCCCCTATAAATAAAGGGGTGAGGTCGATTCAAAGGGCATCTTCACATATCAATACTTCAAAACCCTAGTTTTGAATCGTATGTCTACTTTTTATCTACTTTTCATATTAGTTCAGTCCATCTTCGTGGGTTTGCGCTGAAAGCCATCCGTGCATCACGTCGTAACCGTGGTAAGCCTTGTTGATTCGCCTGTGAATCACCCGTTTAATCCACATAATGGATTTTTATCGTCTTTATCGTTTTTATCGGTTTTGTTGCTACTCTTGGGAATTCGGCCTCTAGGCCGAATTACATTTGATCTTTCCC
Source organism: Zizania palustris (assembly GCA_019279435.1). Classification (NCBI taxonomy): domain Eukaryota; kingdom Viridiplantae; phylum Streptophyta; class Magnoliopsida; order Poales; family Poaceae; genus Zizania; species Zizania palustris. Next base: position 13,459,995 of record JAAALK010000284.1, read on the forward strand.
TGTTTTGCAGAGGTTTTACCCTCAAATTCCTTGCCAAGGAGTTTGAGGGCAATTCAGGTTCATCTACGAAGATTGCCAGAGCCTGGGAGCCATCTTCTAGGGTCTGTCGGTCTGACCGAAGGGTATTCCCCGGTCTGACCGCAGTGTGCTGCGTCGTCAGCCCAGTTGTCGGCACACCTCGATCCGATCGGCGCCTCAAGGCCGGTCCGACCGGACATCTTCGCACCGAGGTCTTCACACACCAGAGGACTTCGCCACATCCGAGGCCCTTCACGCCAATGCCCGGAGACCCCTTCGTGTACCCTCGGTCTGACCGGAGGTTATCCTCCGGTCCGACCACCTAAAACCTGAAGCCCCTTCGGGGTACTTCAAATTATTCCGCACCAAACGTTGAAGGGTACTTTCTTTGGTGACCCCCCTTCGCATCGGTGTCGGTCCGACCGAGGCCTATTCCCCGGTCCGACCTGCCCATAGGCCGAAGCCTCCCTCCGGAGCCCTTCAGACCCTTTATTTTTCCGTTAACATTATTTATATTGTGCAGTCCGACCAGCTCTACTTGGCCGGTACAACCGACTATTATATTTTTCATCTAATCGACTTTAGTTAGCCGATAAAATCTGAACAATATTTATTTTTTGGTTAATTAGGCTATATTTTCAGTGATATAATTGAATTGCCTGGCGACTCCGTTTTCCCTTACCACTGATTAAGGGTTGTCGGAACGCGATGTCAACGTCTCATGACGTTTTTGGATCGTCGAACCGACCCAAGTGCGGGGCATATTTTTGCGTCAACACACTTTTTGGCGACACCGCTGGGAAAAAAACGCCAACATGACGAGTACATCTACATCAACTGCAACTACTTCTACAATGACTACTACGTCTACAACTGTTGATGGATCCCATGGGGGGCGCAGAGATCGACAACCGCAACATCGAGACGCCCACCCTTGCAGATATCCCCAAGAAAGGTCGGGCGGAGATCGAGGCTGAAGATGAAAGAACTCCAAGATCTCATGCTCGGGAGTTACGTCAAGACACGCGCGAGCTTCATCAAACATGATGTCAACATCCCCGACCTCGCCCGAGCTCAGGTAACACCACTGTCACCTCCTTTATCTTCCTTAGAAATTGAGCAGAAGATAGTCGCGTCTGTAGACCAAGCCGTTAGTGCTTCGCTAGCCAACCGTCTAGAGTCAGCAGTTAGCTCTCAGGTAGAGGCAAAGTTTAGAAGGTTCGGCTTTACTGAGGTCGTTCCTCCAACTCCAATCGCTAGCATACCCCTGGTAAATCGCATTTTTAGAAGAACCATCGGTCGCACTGGCAAAGCTATCATGTCTCCGGCCTCGACATCTACAGTCGAGACCAATCACTATAGTTACGGCCAAGATAGCCTTGCTTATTATGCGCCGCCTCCACCTACACCTACGCCAGCTTTTCCCGTGCTGCCTATGCCGCACGCTCCTATGCCCCCGCATAGACCCGAGCATGTCATATACCCTAAGCCAGCATGAGAGGAGGAGCCCCGCGGCCGACACACTGACATACCACCGCGTGTCGCACCCCCGCATGAGAGACGCGCACGGCGGGAGGCTAGGACGACATTGAGGAGTGGATCCGTGCGCTGTTTAGAGAGTGTACCAGTTTCGCGCCTCGGGATAATGCTAGGATTTACCGAAAGCCGTACCCCGATCACTTCGATACCATACGCTACCCTCGCGTCTATAGAGTCCCTGAATTCACCAAATTCGATGGCGAGGGTAACAAGACCACACTAGAGCATGTGAGCCAATTCTTAGCACAATGTGGAGAAGCTAGCGTGTCGGGTGCATTAAAACTTAGATTGTTTTCTCTTTCGCTATCTAGCACCGCTTTCACTTGGTTTTGGCGCTGCCGTCGAACTCTGTCCAAACATGGGCCCAATTAGAATAGAAGTTCCATGACTATTTTTATACAGACGAGACAGAACTTAGGCTTTCACACTTGACGTCGGTCAAACAGAAATCTAGTGAGAGTGTCTCTGAGTACGTCAAGCGTTTTAGAGACACCAGGAACCGATGTTTTAGTCTCAATATTTCAGAAAGAGATTTGGCGGATCTAGCTTTCAACGGATTGTGTTCTAAAATTAAAGAGAGGCTAGACAACCAAAACTTTTTAGAGGTCAGCCAAGTCCTATAGCAGGCTCTAGTCCAAGAAGGCCGAGCCAATGATAAAAAATTCATTAAAACATTTAACAAACCTAGAGTTGAAGTTCACATCATGGAACACTGCGACGAGGAATAGTCAGAGGAAGAGGACGATTCAGTCGATATGTATGTGGCTGAATGGGCCTAGAACGCTAAGACCAAACCTATCACCTGTTCCGAGCTACGTCCGTCTCCTACTAAGAGTCGGCCCAATGAGGTTAAATACTCTTTTGATGTTTCTAAATGCGACAAGATATTTGATTTCCTCTTGAAGAGCCAACTTCTCAGGTTTCCCAAGGGCCAAGTCATCCCGACCGATGATGAACTAAAGAAACGCCCCTACTGTAAGTGGCATGATTCGCATTCTCATTATACTAATGATTGCAATATTTTTCGTCGGCAGGTCCAATCGGCCATAGAAGAAGGACGATTGAAAATAGACTCTAGTCCGAAGATGAAGCTAGACAAAGAGCCCTTTCCCGTGAACACCATCGACCTCGACGAGAAGAAGATGTTGATTCGGCCAGAATAGGCTGAGTCATCTAAAGAGAAAACGGTCATTATTGGAGAACCCCGCACACGCACACTCATACCAAAGAACCCTGAAGTAGGAGTGTGGAAAAAGAACATCGACACGCCATCTTCGGCTAGGACTCAGAAGAAGCCGAAGGTGACATATCATATGTTGCTAAATAAACACCAGAAGAGGGCCAATGAAAAGCACACTCAGCCGAAGGGGCCAAGACAGCCGAACCCTCCGCATCGGCCAAACCCTCCGCATCGGCCGAACCAGCCTTCGTTCCAACCGAACCCTTCGAAGGGTGAGTTTGGAACCCAATGACCGAACCTACCTTCACTCTGGGTGAACCCCCTAGAGGGAGAGTGTAACACCCCAAATTTTCAAAACAATAAAATATTATTAAATTCAATTTCTTGGAATATATATTTCTGAAAATACTTTTAATACTCTTTATACCCTTTTTAACTACAACATAGAGTAGATGGCCAAACCAGGAGCTGGAAATTTTTGTATAAACTCCCAAAGCCAAGAAATATTTTTGAGGATTTTTATAAATTTTTATCAACCTTGGAAGTAGCCCTAATATTTTAATCTAATTCCTGGAATTATTTTTATTCAGAAATGTACTAAAACAGTAATGGGCTCCCCTCCCTCCATTCTCCTTCTCCCGGCCGGCCCATCCCGTTCTATCGCGCGCCTTAGACTGACAACCCGGCCCCACCTGTCGGCGCCGAATTCCTCCCCTCGCGCGCGAACCCGACACCTCGGCCCCACCCGTCAGTCGCCACCCTCGCCCTCTCGCGCCCACTGACGAGTGGCCCCCGCTTGTCAGGACCTTCGTCCCCGCGAGATCCGCCCCCGGATTCCCCCCCCCCTCGCCGGCCGAAACCCTAGCCCTCCTCGGATTCGCTCTCGCCGGCCCCCTCACCCTAATTACTCGACGACATTGAATTCCCTGCGTTCCCCCGACCGTTTCCCCCCGTTAACCCTTGCCATTAAACCACGAGATCAGCGCTCGCGTGCATGGCCGAGGCTCACCGGCGCCATTGAAGACCTCCCCTCCCCTTTCCTTGTATTCGTCGCCCGTTATCCCTCGCCGACGACCCTATATAAACCCCTCACCCCCGCCGCGCTCGGTTCACGCGTCCAATTGAGCTCAGACCAAACAGAGCGCCCCCCATTCAGTCTTTAGCGCAACACCGCCGCTCGACCTCCAGCCGTCGATCGCCATCGCCGGAGTCCCCCTCCGCCCTCGCCGACCGCACCGCTGCAACCGCAAGGACCTCCCCAACGCCGGCCACCACTCCGTCGACGATGAACCTCGCCGGATCGCCGTCGCCGCCAAGGACCCGAACGCCTCCACCGCCTCCGTTCATCGCCGGCCTCACCCCGTCGACCTTTTCTCACCGCCGAGGTACCCCCATGATCCCCATGCCACCCTCGTTCCGTTTTAGGCCTTAGACTCGATCGCCGTCGCTCGCCGTGGCCGCTGGCCCGCTCGCCGTCGTCGGAGAAGACGACCGGCACGGGTCGAGTACCCATGCCGTGTCGGATTCATGCACGACCGTGCGATCTGGATCCGACGGTGACGATTAATCCCCGCGTGCGGTTTAATCTGATCCGTTAGATCTCGGCGAAGGGGTACATTTTAATCTCGTGCGTCCGTTAGCTTTAAAACCCCGCATCGCATCTGAGCCGTCCATCGCGTACCGGTTCAAACGTTTTAATCCTGGCCGTCCATCGTAACTTACGCGTCCCGCCTCGCCCTCGCGCGTCGGATCTTGATCCGATGGTCCAGATCGACCCGGCGCACGCGCACAGTGCGCGGGTTCACCGTGAGCCTGGCTCACCGTGGACCCGAGAGGGTTTAAAATTTAAAATAAATTCCAGAAGAGGTTTAAAACTTGTAAAATTCATATCTGGCGCATTTGAACTCTAAAAATTGCCATTCCAATTTCAGAAAATTCATAATATTATTCTCTACATGTTTATACAATAAAAACAGTAGGCTTACTTTGATTTTTCATGTTTATTTAAATAAGTATTCAAATGCCCCTATGATTAAAATATGAATTCAAACATTTAAACTTCAGAAAAATTTATATTAATTCTTTTCTGTCCATGTACTGAAAACCCTCAAAATGGCATGAACTTTTCATTTTATAAATCATTAAGGAACTTAATATAAGACTATTCACATTTAGACACTTGTTTTCTAAAAAGGACAATCCTTCATTGTAATCCCTTTTAAAATTAATTATGAAATAAATTTCAGAACCTTAACAATTGAAATTATTTCATTTTTAAATCAAACCAACTGTAACTTATGTGCTTATAATGTAATGTTATATGGTTTGATTGAATGTGTTCTTTTTAGTTTACTTTATTATATTAAAAAGACTACGACGTCGCCGAGGAGCCGGAATACTTCTCGGAAGTCCCTCCCTCGCCTTTCGCTGAACAAGGCAAGTCACCAAACCAATCTTTTGAGCATATTGAACCCATGTTTGATTAAACTATCGCTAAAACACATAGGTTATATATGCATTAGTCAAATGAACCCTTACATTATATTTATTTAGGATCCCCCGACCTTGATGTGCAACCCAAGCCATGCTATCTCGCCTAACCTCCTTGTCACCATATGATCAATGATATTAGCTAGTGTCCAATGTATTGACACGATCGCTATAGGATAAAAATGAGTCGTAGCAAAATGGTTCTATTATATGATCCCCGTTACTTCTTATCCTTGGAAATTCTGTTGGTGATGAGTTATGGTTGTGAGTGTATGCATGGTGGGTTCCGGGTGCAAGCTAGGGCATTGGTCGGTAGCACCCGGGGCACTATAAGGACCGGTCTGAGGGATCCGTTGCAATACACTTACGTACTAACCACAAGTCTAGTGGGTAAGTCCTAACTAAGGTATGGGTTGTTCCAAACCGAGGCCACCATTTGGAGATGGGTCAAGTTGCACCTGCGGGTGACTTGTACCAATGTGGCGCAAAAGGGGGTGCGACGTTAGCCGGGATGCGGCCCGGCGCGCCGGCGAAACCTAGAGCAGGTGGTTATCGCTTGGAACATCTCATGCTAAGGTTTTGGCACGAGTTCCCGTGGTATGGGTCATCTCGTTTGGGATGAGTGCGTGCCTTGTGGGTACAGTAGTACATCTCTGATAAGAGTCTTAAATCTTTTCGAAAAGCCGAGCCCATGGTCAAGGGCGGGTTGTGTGACATCCCCCAGTTAGATTACTTTGAATATGTATGTGCATGATGGATTGACATGTAAGGACCGTTGAGCGAGGTGGGGCTGACTGTACCCCTCGAGTTAGTTGATGTTGATGATGTTCATGTTTACTTTCCGCATGATTAAAATATGATTACACTAAATGCAATAACTGCAACTGTACTTTTCCGCAATGTTAGCTATTATCCTTCCTTGTTTATTACCCTGCATTATTATTTGCATTTGCAGTGGCTTGTTGAGTACTTTTTGTACTCATACCCGTTGGACCCCACAGAGGATGCTTACTACGAAGACGGTCTGGAGTAGCGACCCAGTCGGGAAGAAAAATCCTGAAGAAGATGTTCGTCATGTCGTTTTCTAATTATTTTACTTTACTGTTTTTATTAAAACAATGATGTAATAAATATGGTCTGCGTACCATGAACACTGTCGTATGTACGATTGTCGCATGATGAACCTCTTGTATTATTGTTTTTCTTATGAAATTCAATAATGTCTCGATTTGTTAAATCGGGGCACTACAAGATGGTATCAGAGCCGACTCGACTGTAGGAAGCCAAACAGACCCGCCTAGCCATTAGCCACAGGAAATTATTTCTCGAAAATCTACTTCATAAACTTTGTTCCTCTCCTCACTTTTATTCAACTTGCTGTTTTGTAGATGCCTGTCTACCAAGTCCACAGTTACTGCTGCCACTACGAGGGCTTCGTCCGGGAGCTCCGCATGATGCTCACCTTCCTCGGGTTCCTCTTCGAACCCGAATTCCAAGGAGTGTACCCCGACGAGTTCGCCGGGCCTTGCGACGTCTCCCTCACCGTCCACGGCTCCAGAGAACACCTGCCGCCCTACACCACCGCACTTGGAGGCCCGACTTTCGACGTCGCGTGCCAACGAGTCGCCCTCCAGGCCCTCATGGAGCTGAGGATGATCTACGACGATCGTCTTCAGAACTCGTCCTTCCAGCTCGTGCCGAAGCGCACTCCCGGAGCCCACCGTAGCATCTACCTCGGAGTTCACTCCGTGCGTGATCCGGTCATGGCCCGGCAGTCGCGTCTTCTACAGGCCATGGATGATCTCCACACCGAGGCGGTGCTCGACGCCGATGAGCACCATGAGGCGGTTGAGTTCCTTCGTGAAGAAACGAAGAACTTGATCCAGCAGAATGGCGAGTTGCAGCGCAAGATTATGCAGCTGCAGAAGGATATAGCGGAGATGGTTCCTCTTCTTCCAAGGAAGAAGAAGCCCATCTGTGAGCCCCTCCCTCGCCCCAAGAGGATCCCGCCACGACCCTCCCCCGCCAGGCCCTCTACCAGCGCCCCTACACCACGCCTCGGCCTCGTCTCCGACTCCATCATCGAGAATTTTCTCGAGCCCACCATCTCTCTGGAGCCGCGCACTCGTGGTTCCGAGAGCACGGAGACCGCCTCCGGTGGCGAGTAGGTGTTAGGAGACGCTATTTAAATAAAAATCATAATTTTGTATGTGGTGCCGTCTGCAACGAGTTGAGTTGTAGATGGAATAAGATCTTGGATGTAATGAACTATTTATGCCACTCTATATATTTATGTGCTTGAATCTTATATGATATTTTTGATTGTGTTATTGTTTCGTCATCTTTCGCTTTATCACTATGTATCTTCAGAAGATGGCCGACCACCAGAACACCGGTCCTAACAATGGAGCAGGAGGAAGCCGTGATGCGCCCGAGGGTGTTGTACCCAACTGGGGTGCAACGGGCCCACGTCAGTCTGGGTCGCCTTCCGCCAACCACCCCACCTTGGCGGAGATGATGGCGAATCAGAACCACCTGATCACCGCCCTCCTCAACCAGATGCAGAACCAACAGGCTCAGTTGGACCGTCTGCAGAACGGGGAAACCGCCCCTCGCGCACCAGCACCCGCGCCCGCTCCGCAACTCTCAGAGTTTCTGCGCGTGCGCCCGCCCATCTTCTCAAGCACCACCAACCCGATGGAGGCCGGAGATTGGCTTCGCACCATCGGAAAGAAGCTCGACCTCCTCCCCTGCACCGACCGAGAGCGGGTGGCCTTCGCCACTCACCAGCTCCAGGGTCCCGCCGCTGAATGGTGGGACAACTACCGTGAGTCCCAGCCAGAGGGCCACGTGGTGACTTGGGCGGAGTTCACCATCGCCTTTCGGGCTGCCCACGTCCCCGCCGGTGTCATCGCGGTAAAACAGCAGGAGTTCCGCGACCTGCAGCAAGGCAACAGGACCGTCATGGAGTACCTCCATGAGTTCAACCGCCTCGCCCGCTACGCGCCGGAGGAAGTGCGCACCGATGCCCTCCGCCAAGCCAAGTTCCTCCGGGGACTTAAGGATGAGCTGTCCATCCAGCTCGTCGCCGCCGACTTCGCCGACTTCCAACGGCTAGTCAACAAAGCGCTCATCCAAGAGACTGAGCAGAACAAGCTGGACCTCAAGAAGAGGAAGATGATCGCCTTCAAATATCAGCAGGCGAATTCTCAGAGGCCCCGCTTCGTCCCTCCGCCACCAGCGCCCGCCTACCATCCTCGGCCCGCCTACAGGCCGCCTCACGCCGCCGGTGGATCCAACGCCGGGCATCCTCGCCCCGCTCCACCAGCTCCGGCCGCTCAGCCGACACCAGCCGCCAAGGCCCCGATCTTGAAGGATCGCCAAGGAAGGCCGGTCGTCTGCTTCAACTGCCGCAAGGAAGGGCACTATGCACACCAGTGTCCCCACCCCAAGCAAGCCCAAGGCGCGACACCCAACCAGGCAGTTCGTGCCCGCGTCAACCACATCAGCGCGGAGGAAGCTCAGGAGGCTCCTGAAGTCGTGCTCGGTACGTTTACTGTGAATTCCGTACCGGCCGTCATATTATTTGACTCTGGAGCAACCCACTCCTTCATCTCGGAAAATTTTGTGAAAACAAACGAACTGGACGTGCTCCCTCTACCCATTCCCATGGTGATTGCCACTCCCGGCAATAGGACCTCCGCCCGCTTATACGATCCTAAGGTTCAAATTGACATCCAAGGAATACTGTTTCGGGCCGAGCCAGTCCTCATCCAATGCACCAGACTTGACCTCATACTAGGGATGGATTGGTTGATGAAGCACAAGGGAGTGATCGACTGTGCCAACAAATCCGTCACGGTGACCAACTCTGAAGGCGCAGCCGTCACCTTTCGGATGACCAGTCGCAAACCACTCGGGGCGTCCCTTCGCTCGATAGCTCTTGAAGGGGTGCCTATAGTCAAGGAGTTTGCGGATGTCTTCCCTGAAGACCTACCCGGAATGCCTCCCAAGCGGGACATCGAATTCAGAATCGAACTTGTCCCCGGGACCACTCCAATCTCCAAGCGCCCATACCGGATGGCCGCCAATGAACTAGCCGAAGTCAAGAGCAACATCGAAGACCTAGAAAAGAAGGTTACATCCGACCGAGTACCTCACCCTGGGGTGCACCGGTTATATTTGCCATGAAGAAGGACAAGACCAAGAGGATGTGCGTGGACTATAGAGCCTTGAACGACGTAACCATCAAGAACAAGTACCCATTGCCTCGGATCGACGATCTGTTCGATCAGCTGAAAGGATCCTCAGTGTTTTCCAAGATTGACCTCAGGTCAGGTTATCACCAGTTGAGGATTAGGGAAGAAGACATACCCAAGACTGCCTTCACCTCCCGCTATGGACTCTACGAGTACACCGTGATGTCGTTCGGACTCACGAATGCCCCGGCCTTTTTCATGAACATGATGAACAATGTATTCATGGAGTTCTTGGACAAGTTCATCGTGGTATTCATCGACGATATCCTCGTTTACTCTAGGACCAAGGAGGAACACGAGACTCACCTCCGTCTGACCCTCGGAAAGCTAAGGGAGCAGCAGTTGTACGCCAAATACAGCAAATGCGAATTTTGGTCGTCTGAGGTGAAGTTCCTCGGCCATGTTATATCTGCCGGAGGGATAGCAGTGGACCCCACCACCGTGGAAGCAGTAACCAACTGGCTGCAGCCCACAACCGTGACCGAGATTCGGAGTTTTCTCGGATTGGCCGGATACTACCGCCGATTCATCGAGAATTTTTCCAAGATCGCCAAGCCTATGACCAGACTTCTGCAGAAGGAAGTGAAGTTTGAATGGACACCCTACTGCGAAGAAAGCTTCCAGGCCCTCAAGAAGAAGCTAGTGTCAGCTCCTATTCTGACTCTGCCAGACATCCGGAAAGACTTCCACGTCTACTGTGATGCCTCTCGTCAAGGATTGGGATGCGTCTTAATGCAAGAAGGGAAAGTGATATCCTACGCCTCCCGGCAGATGAGACCGCACAAGCTGAATTACCCAACCCACGACCTGGAATTAGCAGTCGTGGTTCATGCCTTGAAGATATGGAGACATTACCTTGTGGGGAATCGGTGTGAGGTCTTCACCGACCACAAGAGCCTCAAGTACATATTCACCCAACCAGATCTGAATCTCAGGCAAAGGAGGTGGTTGGAACTGATCAAGGATTACGACTTGGGCATCCATTATCATCCGGGCAAAGCGAATGTGGTGGCAGACGCCCTTAGTCGAAAAGGGTACTGCAATGCCATCATGATTCAGGACCAAGCTCCTTTACTCTACAAGGAGATGGAAAGGCTAAACCTAGGGATCACCACTCGAGCGTACCTCGCTGCCTTGGAATCTCGGCCTGTCTTAATAGACCAAATTCGAGAAAAGCAGAAGGAAGACCCGGACATCCTAGAGATCCAGCAGAACATGAGGAAGGGTAAAGCCCCCAGATTTTCCGAGGACGAGCATGGTACCATCTGGTTCGGAAACCGAGTATGCGTACCCAACCTACCTGAGTTGAAGACCCTCATCCTTCAAGAAGCCCGATACTCTATACTCCATCCATCCCGGGAGTACAAAGATGTATCAGGACCTAAAGGAAAAATATTGGTGGGTCAGCATGAAGAGAGAAATAGCAGAGTATGTGGCCAAGTGCGACACATGCCGGCGAGTCAAGGCAGAGCATCAGAGTTCTGCCGGACTTCTTCAACCTCTCAAGGTCCCTGAATGGAAGTGGGAAGAGATAGGAATGGACTTCATCACGGGACTGCCCAGGACCCAAGCTGGTCATGACTCTATCTGGGTGATCGTCGACCGACTCACCAAGGTAGCTCACTTCGTTCCGGTCAAGACAACTTACACCGTCGCCAAGTTGGCCGAGTTGTATATGACCCGAATCGTGTGCCTCCACGGAGTTCCTAAGAAGATCGTATCTGACCGCGGGAGTCAGTTTACCTCCAAGTTTTGGAAGAACCTTCAAGAGGAACTCGGCACCCGGCTGAACTTTAGCACCGCCTATCATCCACAGACCGACGGTCAAACCGAATGGGTCAACCAGATATTGGAGGATATGCTTAGAGCTTGTGCTCTAGACTTTGGCGGAATGTGGGACAAGAACTTACCATATGCAGAGTTCTCCTACAACAACAGCTATCAAGCCAGCCTGCAAATGTCCCCGTTCGAAGCACTCTATGGACGTAAGTGCAGAACGCCGTTACTCTGGGATCAAACCGGAGAGTCACAACTGTTTGGGACTGATTTATTAAGAGAAGCTGAAGAGAAGGTTAAGATCATAAGAGACCGATTAAAGGCAGCCCAATCTAGGCAGAAGAGCTATGCCGACAACCGTCGAAGAGACCTAACCTTTGAGGAGGGCGATTATGTCTATCTCCGAGTCACTCCCCTCCGTGGCACTCAAAGGTTCAACATGAGAGGCAAACTAGCACCCCGCTACGTCGGACCTTTCCAGATCCTCCGTCAACAAGGAGAAGTGGCATATCAACTGGAACTGCCTCCATCCTTAGCAGGAGTTCATGATGTGTTCCATGTCTCTCAGCTGAAGAAGTGCCTCCGTGTACCCACCGAACAAGCCGACCTTCGGCAACTTAATGTCCAAGAAGACTTGACCTACATAGAAAAACCCATCAAGATCTTGGAAACCAAGGAAAGAGTAACCAGAAGTCGCGTTGTTCGCTTCTGCAAAGTCCAATGGAACAACCATCCCGCCGAAGAAGCCACTTGGGAAAAGGAAGACGAACTGAAAGCCCAATACCCCGAGTTATTCAAGTAACGTTCCAATCTCGAGGACGAGATTCTTGTAAGGGGGATAGGTTTGTAACACCCCAAATTTTAAAAACAATAAAAATATTATTAAATTCAATTTCTTGGAATATATATTTCTGAAAATACTTTTAATACTCTTTTATACCCTTTTTAACTACAACATAGAGTAGATGGCCAAACCAGGAGCTGGAAATTTTTGTATAAACTCCCAAAGCCAAGAAATATTTTTGAGGATTTTTATAAATTTTTATCAACCTTGGAAGTAGCCCTAATATTTTAATCTAATTCCTGGAATTATTTTTATTCAGAAATGTACTAAAACAGTAATGGGCTCCCCTCCCTCCATTCTCCCTCTCCCGGCCGGCCCAGCCCGTTCTATCGCGCGCCTTAGACTGACAACCCGGCCCCACCTGTCGGCGCCGAATTCCTCCCCTCGCGCGCGAACCCGACACCTCGGCCCCACCCGTCAGTCGCCACCCTCGCCCTCTCGCGCCCACTAACGAGTGGCCCTCGCTTGTCAGGACCTTCGTCCCCGCGAGATCCGCCCCCGGATTCCCCCCCCCCTCGCCGGCCGAAACCCTAGCCCTCCTCGGATTCGCTCTCGCCGGCCCCCTCACCCTAATTACTCGACGGCATTGAATTCCCCACGTTCCCCCGATCGTTTCCCCCCGTTAACCCTCGCCATTAAACCACGAGATCAGCGCTCGCGTGCATGGCCGAGGCTCACCGGCGCCATTGAAGACCTCCCCTCCCCTTTCCTTGTATTCGTCGCCCGTTATCCCTCGCCGACGACCCTATATAAACCCCTCACCCCCGCCGCGCTCGTTTCACGCGTCCAATTGAGCTCAGACCAAACAGAGCGCCCCCATTCGGTCTTTAGCGCAACACCGCCGCCCGACCTCCAGCCGTCGATCGCCGTCGCTGGAGTCCCCCTTCGCCCTCGCCGACCACACCGCTGCAACCGCAAGGACCTCCCCAACGCCGGCCACCACTCCGTCGACGACGAACCTCACCGGATCGCCGTCGCTGCCAAGGACCCGAACGCCTCCACTGCCTCCGTTCGTCGCCGGCCTCACCCCGTCGACCTTTTCTCACCACCGAGGTACCCCCATGATCCCCATGCCACCCTCGTTCCGTTTTAGGCCTTAGACTCGATCGCCGTCGCTCGCCGTGGCCGCTGGCCCGCTCGCCGTCGTCGGAGAAGACGACTGGCACGGGTCGAGTACCCGTGCCGTGTCGGATTCACGCACGACCGTGCGATCTGGATCCGACGGTGACGATTAATCCCCGCGTGCGGTTTAATCTGATCCGTTAGATCTCGGCGAAGGGGTACATTTTAATCTCGTGCGTCCGTTAGCTTTAAAACCCCGCATCGCATCTGAGCCGTCCATCGCGTACCGGTTCAAACGTTTTAATCCTGGCCGTCCATCGTAACTTACGCGTCCCGCCTCGCCCTCGCGCGTCGGATCTGGATCCGATGGTCCAGATCGACCCGGCGCACGCGCACAGTGCGCGGGTTCACCGTGAGCCTGGCTCACCGTGGACCCGAGAGGGTTTAAAATTTAAAATAAATTCCAGAAGAGGTTTAAAACTTGTAAAATTCATATCTGGCGCATTTGAACTCTAAAAATTGCCATTCCAATTTCAGAAAATTCATAATATTATTCTCTACATGTTTATACAATAAAAACAGTAGGCTTACTTTGATTTTTCATGTTTATTTAAATAAGTATTCAAATGCCCCTATGATTAAAATATGAATTCAAACATTTAAACTTCAGAAAAATTTATATTAATTCTTTTCTGTCCATGTACTGAAAACCCTCAAAATGGAATGAACTTTTCATTTTATAAATCATTAAGGAACTTAATATAAGACTATTCACATTTAGACACTTGTTTTCTAAAAAGGACAATCCTTCATTCTAATCCCTTTTAAAATTAATTATGAAATAAATTTCAAAACCTTAACAATTGAAATTATTTCATTTTTAAATCAAACCAACTGTAACTTATGTGCTTATAATGTAATGTTATATGGTTTGATTGAATGTGTTCTTTTTATTTTACTTTATTATATTAAAAAGACTACGACGTCGCCGAGGAGCCGGAATACTTCCCGGAAGTCCCTCCCTCGCCTTTCGCTGAACAAGGCAAGTCACCAAACCAATCTTTTGAGCATATTGAACCCATGTTTGATTAAACTATCGCTAAAACACATAGGTTATATATGCATTAGTCAAATGAACCCTTACATTATATTTATTTAGGATCCCCCGACCTTGATGTGCAACCCAAGCCATGCTATCTCGCCTAACCTCCTTGTCACCATATGATCAATGATATTAGCTAGTGTCCAATGTATTGACACGATCGCTATAGGATAAAAATGAGTCGTAGCAAAATGGTTCTATTATATGATCCCCGTTACTTCTTATCCTTGGAAATTCTGTTGGTGATGAGTTATGGTTGTGAGTGTATGCATGGTGGGTTCCGGGTGCAAGCTAGGGCATTGGTCGGTAGCACCCGGGGCACTATAAGGACCGGTCTGAGGGATCCGTTGCAATACACTTACGTACTAACCACAAGTCTAGTGGGTAAGTCCTAACTAAGGTATGGGTTGTTCCAAACCGAGGCCACCATTTGGAGATGGGTCAAGTTGCACCTGCGGGTGACTTGTACCAATGTGGCGCAAAAGGGGGTGCGACGTTAGCCGGGATGCGGCCCGCCGCGCCGGCGAAACCTAGAGCGGGTGGTTATCGCTTGGAACATCTCATGCTGAGGTTTTGGCACGAGTTCCCGTGGTATGGGTCATCTCGTTTGGGATGAGTGCGTGCCTTGTGGGTACAGTAGTACATCTCTGATCAGAGTCTTAAATCTTTTCGAAAAGCCGAGCCCATGGTCAAGGGCGGGTTGTGTGACATCCCCCAGTTAGATTACTTTGAATATGTATGTGCATGATGGATTGACATGTAAGGACCGTTGAGCGAGGTGGGGCTGACTGTACCCCTCGAGTTAGTTGATGTTGATGATGTTCATGTTTACTTTCCGCATGATTAAAATATGATTACACTAAATGCAATAACTGCAACTGTACTTTTCCGCAATGTTAGCCATTATCCTTCCTTGTTTATTACCCTGCATTATTATTTGCATTTGCGGTGGCTTGTTGAGTACTTTTTGTACTCATACCCGTTGGACCCCACAGAGGATGCTTACTACGAAGACGGTCTGGAGTAGCGACCCAATCGGGAAGAAAAATCCTGAAGAAGATGTTCGTCATGCCGTTTTCTAATTATTTTACTTTACTGTTTTTATTAAAACAATGATGTAATAAATATGGTCTGCGCACCATGAACACTGTCGTATGTACGATTGTCGCATGATGAACCTCTTTGTATTATTGTTTTTCTTATGAAATTCAATAATGTCTCGATTTGTTAAATCGGGGCGCTACAGAGAGCTCGGCCCGCAATGGCCGAACATACCTCCGGCCTAGTGGGACCCTTCGCTGATATGGTCCTAAGTACCTTCGACATGGCCAAACCTCCCTCCGAGCAATGGGTTCGACTCTCAGTGGGAGAAGCCGCTAGAACCTCTGATGCCTCCACCGTACTATAGGACGAGGTCCTCATGGGCTCCGAACTACACTTCACCGCTGGAGTACCCTTCACAGTATAGTGTTGCCCCCTTTATTCCTTCAGAGTACTATGTTTGGCAGGGGCAGATGGATGCGGTGAAGGGGAACATTTTCCACAGGCTATCCTTGGTACCGCCAAGCCGACTCGCGTAGAATGAAACCAGAGAAGACGACCATGGAGAGGCAATGGAAAGGGAGTCTGAAGCTATCACCGTCAAGGTAGGGTCCCAGGAAGTCCCAATCCCGAAGGCCCCCTCGCCGAAGCACGACGGAGGTAAGTCCCCGGGTCCGGTCGAAGCCATCCCCGAGGCCCGGTCCGACCGACCTACTATGGCCGGTCCGACTGGCTTGTCCTAGGAGCCCGACACAGTACGGTCCAACCACCCCCATGGCCGGTTCAACAGACACAGTCCGGTCCGACCGGCCTAGTGAGGCCGATCCGACCGACAAGGTATAGTGGAATAGTTCCACCGAGCGCAAAGATTCTGAGGCCGACCCGAGCAATTCCCGTTTGGCCAAAAATCACAGAAGCAAGTTGGTGGCACTTGGTACTAAGCCACAACCATCTTGGGCACCTCCGGGTATGTCCAAATCACAGAAGAGGCGCCTGCACCATTTACGATCATAGGATATGCGCAAGAAGAAGGCCGAGGATGAGCGAGACGCCATCTTTGAGGAAATCCGACCTTGTCTAGTCATGAAGAAAGTCTGGAAGCCCAAGCCGGTTGAGGCAAACAACCCAGCTCCCATTTCGAGCGACGACGACGACATGCTCGACGATGACTACACACCCATCTTTGAGGGACCCTCACCTCAAGCAATGTACATAAACGTCGTCATACTTCCCGCCGAGTTTGCGCTACCTCAAGACGAGGCTGGGGTCGCTCAATTGAGCCTCGCCCCACGAGATGTTGTTTTCGAGAAGCCTGAGGATACTGCTCGTCACTTGAAGCTTCTCTATGTCAAGGGGCACATTGATGGAAAGCCGATCTCTTGGATGCTTGTTGATGGTGGCGCCACTATCAACTTGATGTCGTACTCTCTCTTGAAGAAGATCGGTAGGGAAAAGAATATTTAAAGAAGACCAACCTAATGCTCAATGGTTTCAACGGTGAGAGCTCTGAGGCCAAGGGCGTACTTTCTCTGGAGCTAACGGTGGGCAACAAGATGTTGCTAACGACATTCTTCATCATCGATGTGCAAGGTAACTACAGTGTGTTACTTGGGCGTGATTGGATTCACGCAAATTTCTATATTCCGTCTACTTTGCACCAATGCCTAATGTAGTAGGACGACGATGATGTGGAGGTTGTACCAGCTGATACTTCAGCCCAAGTAGCGTTGGCCAATGTATCTATTGACGCCGTCCATGATAAGGTACAATGTCTATCAGGTAGATATCTCTCGGATTATGACTTCGTTAGCGTGTCTGAGGGACGTTTTGTTTCCGTGTCCATAAAGCCGGCTGGTGTAGCATGGTCATTTCTAAGCTAGTGGTCATGACTAGTAAGAGTAATCTTGATTGGCTAAATTCTCGTGTAGAGCAATATCGGTCTTCTAAAGACGGTATTGTCAAAGCCATTGAAGATTTTAGCGAAGTAAAAAAGTTAGGTCAAGGTTTTGCGTTGGCCGATCCTCTTGAAGAGGTTGATATAGGTGATGGTAGTATTCCAAAGCCGACTTTAGTAAACAAAAATTTGCAGGCTGATGAAAAGGCTGAAGTAATAAAGTTGCTTCGGTCGTATGTCGATTGTTTCACATGGGAGTATAGCGAGATGCCCGGACTAAGCCGTGAGCTCGTGGAGCATCGACTGCCTATCAAACCCAGGTTTAGACCTTATAAATAGCCCCCTCATCACTTTAATTCGTCCATGTATGACCGAGTTAAACAGGAGATAGAACGATTACTCAAGGCTGAATTTATTAGGCCATGCAGGTATGCTGAATGGGTTGCTAACATTGTGTCATAAAATACATGTTACAGAAGCCGATTCTAAGTGGTAGAATCGTAAAGTGGGCTTATGCTTTGATTGAATATGATTTGGCTTATAAATTTTTAAGAGCTATGAAAGGCCAAATCGTCGCTAACTTTATAGTTGATCACCATGTAGATGTCAATTGGGCAGCAATGTTGCTCTAATTGAGGTAGTGCTATGGAAACTGTATTTTGATGGTTCGACTTGCAAAAGTGGCCAAGGTATTGAAGTAATTCTCATATCACCTAATGGTATGCGCTTTGAGACCTCAGCCCGTTTAGAATTTCCTTCTACTAATAATCAAGCCGAATATGAAGCTTTACTACTAGGAAGTGAATTGTTAGGTTCCATGTGTGTTAAACATGTTCATGCACATGATGATTCTCTATTAGTTGTGCAACAAGTAGCTAAAATTGCTCAATGTTTCAATGGTTTACTAAATAACTACTTGGATAAATGTTTGGACATAATTGCAATTTTTGATGATTTTGAAATTTCTCATGTGTCTAGAGAAACCAACTCATTAGCAAATAATTTGGCTCAACAAGCATCTGGTTATCAGGTGAAAAGAATTAATTTTTTTGCACAAGAAAAGCCGATGTTTGAAAATCCAGTGTCAACTCGTACAGTGCACTTCGGTCTGACCGACCTGACAAGGCTGGTCCAACCACAGGTGTACTGCCGGTCTGACCGGCCATGTTAGGCCGGTCCGACTGGCCCTTGTCAGCCATCCAGCAATGGGCGGTCTGACTGGCCCACCAAGGCCGGTCTGACCGGGGCCGGTCTGACCGGCGCATGCCAGATCGACTCGGGGCTCGGGAGGAAACTCCAAATTTGTGACTTGGACACCAATTCAAGTGGGGAATTGGTGAGCACTAATGTAATCTATAAGGATGATTGGAGAATCACAATCTTCCAGTATTTGAATGATCCAAGTCAGAGGGTTGATCAGAAAGTTCGGCGACAGGTGTTTAAATTTGTGTTGCTTGACGATGTGTTTTATCGATGAACTATTGATGGAGTACTTCTAAAGTGCTTGGATGCCGATCAATCTAGAGTGGCTACAAGAGAGGTTCATGAGGGACTTTGTGGTACTCATCAATCGGCCTAGAAAATGAGTTGGATGTTCAAAGAGCGGGGTTTTATTGGTCGACTATGACTGAGGATTATTTTAAGTATTATAGAGGGTGTGAAGCATGTCAAAATTTTGGTAATTTTCAGTTGGCTCCCGCATCACTACTTAACCCTATTATCAAACCATGACCGTTCTGAGGTTGGGGCTTTGACTTCATCGGTCAGATTCATCCTCCCTCTTCAAAAGGACATCGATTCATATTGATGGAAACAAATTACTTCACCAAGTGGACCGAGGCCATGCCTCTCAAGAACATAACTCATAACGAGGTAACTGATTTCGTTTTGAAGCACATTATAAATATATTCGGTATTCCCGAAACTCTCACTACAGATCAGGGTACTATTTTTATTGCCAAAGAAGTGAGAGACTTTACCAAATTTTATGTTATTAAGTTGTTAAACTCTTTGCCATACTATGCTCAGGCCAATGGTCAAGCCGAGTCTAGTAACAAAACTGTAATTAAGCTCATTAAGAAGAAAATTGTAGAGTTTCTGTCGCGCCCCGATTTAATAAATCAGGACTTTATTGAAATTCCATAGAAAATCAATAAAACAAGACGTTCATCACACGACCACGTACAATACGGGCAAATCATTCACGGTTCGTAGACCGCATTAATACAAAAGTGAATAAAGATGAAGAGAAACTAATAAAATAAGGGTCCTAGATGAATGCCTCCTTCCAGGCTCGCCTTGACTGGGTCGCTACTCCAGACCTTCATCCTCCTCATAGTAGACTGGCTCTGATGGTGTAAGTCAACGGGGTGAGTACAGATGTACTCAGCAAGCCACCGAATGCAATTATAAATGCAAGATAATAACAAGGGAGATAGTGGCTAGTTTAGCGGAAGCAGCATATTTGTAAGGCATTTAATGTGAGCAATTTAGTAGTACGGAAAAGTAAACATGAGAATGCATCATCATCTTCTAACTCGAGGAGTACGTTTTACCTCCCCGCACAACAGTCCTTACATGCCATGTACAACTCATCCATTCAAACAATTGTAAACTAACTGCGAGTAGTCACACAACCCGCCCTTGACCGTGGGCTCGGCTTTTCGAAAAGATTGATTTTACTCTGATCAGAGATGTACCACTGTACCCACAAGGCACGCACTCATCACTTACACCGAAGTGCAACGAGATGACCCATCACACGGGAACTCGTGCCAAAACCTTCCATACGGTCTTCCCCGACTCAACAGCACCCTCTTATAGGTTTCGTACCGTGTCTCGCCATGTCGAGTTTCCACAATACCCCTCTTGAGCCATCGTCGGTACAAGGCGCCCTGAGGGCTAGCCCCTTGCCCCCTCCTCTATGGTGCCGTGAGACGGAGTGTTCCACACTTCCAGTTAGGACTTACCCATTAGACTTGTGGTTGGTACGGAAGTGCTTTGCAACAGATCCCGCAGACCGGTCCTTATAGTGCCCCGGGTGCGACATACCAAAACCCGAGCTTGCACTCGGAACCCACCATACTTATAACACACCTAACTCCAACAGAGTCCAGAGACAAGAATAACAGGGTATTTCATATACCAGAATCCATCTACTCTACGACTCATTCTTTATATCCTATAGCAGTTGTGCCGGTACATTGGGCACTAGCTAATATAATATTTGTAGAGTGACAAGGAGTTGAGGCTTAATAAGCATGGCTTGGGTTTGCACACAAGGACGAGGATCTAATAAATATAAGTGTATGGCTTGATCTTTGACTAATGCAATATTAACCTATGAGTTATAGCGATAATTGATTAAATCATGGGCTCAATAATGATCAACTGTGTCCACAAAGGTGGTCGATGACTTGCCTTGCTCAGCAAATGGGGATGGAGGAACCTCGGGGTAGAACTCCTGCTCCTCGACGAACTCGTAGTCTTCTCGTTACGGAAAAGAAACAGTACATTCAATAAACAGATAAAATTCACCAAATAAAAGAACATACATAGTTGGTGGGTGTTTTTTTTATGTGAAGTAATATCCTAATATTCTGAGTTTTGTATAAAACAGTAAAGTTTAATATTTTAGGATTTTTCCTAATTTATTTACTATATTATTAATTTTAATCCCTAAGGGATTTTTATTCATTTATTAGTAATAATATTTTGGGTAACAGAAACATACTGTTTTTATTGCATTAATGTGTAGAGAATAATATTCTGGTTCTAACAAAATTTGAATGGTGAAATTTGGAGTTAAAATGAGCAAGATATGAATTTTTGAAGTTTAAACTATTTTCTGGATTTTATCTAAACAGAAAAATAGTCCCTGGTCCACGGTGAACCAGGTTCACCGTGAACCCGTGACTATTCGCGTGGACCGGGCCAACCAGGACCGTCGGATCTTGATCCGGCGATCGGGCGCGGGTGGGATCCCTTTAATGAAAACGGACGGCTAGGATTAGATCCCGCGAACCGGTATGACGTGGACGCACCAGATTGCTCCAGCATTTTAAGTCGCGATCGACGGCTGTAAGCGCTCGGTACCGCTTTGATCAGATCCGAGGGCCCTAATTAAATCCCGGAGGGATTTAATCGTAGCCCTCCGATCACGATCGGACGGCTGTGGGTGCGTCCGGCACGGCACGTGCGTAAGGGGTACGCACCCCCCTTCGTCTCCGGCGACGGCGGCTCAGGTGCGGCCACGGCGGCGACGACGAGGGCCCAGGAGCCTAGCGAAAGCCAAAAATGGAACTAGGGGGTCGAGACGGTCTCGGCCATACCTTCGGTGGCGACGGCGGGCGACGAATGGCGACGGCGGCGAGGGTAGACGGTGAAGGTGGTTCGGGAGCTTGACGGTGACGAAGATCCGGCGGGTTCCAAGGCCAGCGGAGTGGTGGCCGGGGATGAGGGGTCGTCGACGGTCACGACGGTGGCGGTGGCTAGGGCTAAGAGGGCCGGGGTCGACGGCGAGGGCTCGCCGGAGGCGAAGCAGAGCCGAAGGTCGAAAAAGAGGCGGCGGCGCTCTGTTTTCGCACGAGGAAGGCTGGGAGTGTGTGGGCTGAGGGCGGTGGTCGTGGAGGGTTTTTATAGGGGGTCGCCGGCGTCTGGATGGCAGGGAACCGAGAGCTTCCCGAGAGCTCCGGTGATCTCTTTCCAAGCTTTGGGTGGCTTTCCAAAGGCGTGAAAACGCGTCGCCATGGATGGAAGGGAGGCGGTGGTATGCGGGGAAGGTGATCCGGGGGTGATCCGGGCGATCGCGGGCGGCCGGCGGCGAGGAACAGAAGGTGATCGCCGGGAGAAAGGAAGGGGGCGATCCCCTTCCATCGGAGACGAAGCACCTGACAGGTGGCCCCCACCTGTCAGCGGGCGAAACAGAAAAGGAAGGGCCGACAGGCGGGCCACGGCTGTCAGAGAGAGGGAGGCGGAGGTGTGAGACTGCCATGTGGGGTCAGGCGGGGCGCGGTGGGAGAGAGGGAAGCGGGGGAACGCGCCGACAGGCGGGTCCCACATGTCAGTGGCTCATGGCTTGGATTGGGCCGGGCTCAGGGTGGTTTGGAGGTTGAGGCCTGTTAAGGTTTTAATATCTTTTTCGATTTAAAATAATTCCAGTAATTCATTTATTTGATTAAGGGTTGAATCACTGTTGGTAAAAATTTGTAAAAATTCCTAAAATTATATCTTGGGCACTAGTTCATCTCATAAAATTTTCAGGTCCATATTTTGTATATTTCTCCCTGTTTGGCTTTATTTGGGTTCTTTTATGATTTTCCTTTAATAAATAAATCCAGAAATGATTTAAATAATATTTTTCTTTTATTTTATTCCTTTTCATTTCTGGGGTGTTACAATCCTATCCCCCTTACAGAGAATCTCGTCCTCGAGATTCGGATCAATCCTCGAATAGCTCAGGATGCTGTGCCTTGAGTTCATCTTCTTTTTCCCATGTAGCTTCCTCTACTGGATGATTGCTCCACTGCACTTTGCAGAAGCGGATGACTCGACTTCTGGTGGTTCTTTCTTTGACTTCCAATATCTTGACCGGTTTTTCCACATAGGTCAGATCTTCTTGGACATCCAACTGCTGGAGATCCACTTGCTCCGTGGGGACGCGGAGACACTTCTTGAGTTGAGATACATGGAACACATCATGCACTCCAGTCAACGAAGGTGGTAGTTCCAACTGATAAGCTACTTCGCCTTGGCATCGAATAACGGGAAATGGTCCAACATATCGAGGGGCTAACTTTCCTCTCATGTTAAACCGTTGAGTTCCACGGAGAGGCGTGACTCGTAGGTAGACATGATCTCCTTCTTCAAAGGCTAGGTCTCGACGGCGATTGTCGGCATAGCTCTTCTGTCGCGAGTGGGCTGCCTTGAGTCGGTCTCTGATGATCCGTACCTTCTCTTCAGCTTCACGAAGAATGTCTGTCCCAAATACTTGGGATTCACCTGTTTGGTCCCAAAGTAGTGGCGTTCTGCACTTACGTCCATATAGGGCTTCAAAAGGAGACATCTGAAGACTGGCTTGATAGCTATTGTTGTATGAGAATTCTGCATATGGCAAGCTCTTGTCCCAAGTGGCTCCAAAATCCAAAACACATGCTCGAAGCATATCTTCTAGTATTTGATTTACCCTTTCTGTTTGTCCATCTGTCTGAGGATGGTAGGTGGTACTGAAATTTAATCTCGTGCCCATCTCCTCTTGGAGGTTCTTCCAAAAACGAGAGGTAAACTGACTTCCTCGGTCAGATACTATCTTCTTGGGCACTCCATGAAGGCATACTATCCGGGCCATGTATAGCTCTGCTAGCTTGGGGCCACTAAAGGTCGTCTTAACGGCTATGAAATGAGCTACCTTTGTAAGCCGATCAATGATCACCCATATAGAATCATACCCCAGCTGGGTCTTTGGTAATCCGGTGATGAAATCCATACCGATCTCTTCCCACTTCCATTCCGGCACTTTAAGTGGCTGCAACAATCCTGCAGGTCTCTGATGTTCAGCTTTTACTCTTCTGCAGGTGTCACATTCGGCGACGAACTGGGCAATCTCTCTTTTCATGCTAACCCACCAATATCGTTCCTTCAGATCTTGGTACATCTTGGTACTGCCGGGATGAATGGAGTACAACGTCACATGGGCTTCTCTTAGGATAAGAGTCTTTATTTCAGGTTTATCCGGCACACATATCCGAGTTCCAAACCATATGGTGCCATTCTCGTCTTCTGAAAATCCGGGGGCCTTTCCTTGTCTCATATTCTTCTTAATGGCAGCTATATCCGGGTCCTCTAACTGAGCTTCACGGATCTGCTCAAACAAGACAGGTTGGGTCTCCAAGGTGGCTAGATATGCTCTGGTGGTCAATCCAAGATTTAAGTTTTCCATCTCCTTACATAACAAGGGTGCGTGTTCTTGAATCATCATGGCCGTGCAATACCCCTTGCGACTCAAGGCATCCGCTACCACATTTGCCTTTCCGGGGTGGTAATGTATACCTAGGTCGTAGTCTTTAATCAACTCCAGCCATCGTCTTTGCCTCAAGTTAGATCTGGCTGTGTGAAGATATACTTCAAACTCTTATGATCTGTAAAGATCTCACAGCGATTCCCAACCAAATAGTGCCTCCAAATCTTGAGGGCGTGCACTACGGCGGCTAATTCCAGGTCATGGGTCGGATAATTTAACTCACGAGGTCTCAACTGACGGGAGGCATAAGAGATAACTTTCCCATCCTGCATAAGAACACATCCCAATCCTTGGCGAGATGCGTCGCAATAGACATGGAAGTCTTTGCGGATATCCGGTAGGGTCAGTATAGGTGCAGACACCAAACGAGTCTTGAGGGTGCGGAAACTTTCCTCGCATTCAGGAGTCCATTCAAACTTTTCTCCTTTCTGCAACAGCTTGGTCATAGGCTTGGCTATCTTAGAAAAATTCTCGATAAACCTCCGATAATATCCGGCCAATCCCAGAAAACTCCGTATCTCAGATACGTTCGTGGGTGGCAACCAATCCGTAACTGCTTCTACGGTGGCAGGGTCTACTGCGATTCCTTGCGCAGAGATGATGTGTCCAAGGAACTTTACTTCTGCCGTCCAAAACATGCATTTGCTGTACTTGGCATATAATTGGTGTTCCCTTAGCTTTCCTAGGGTTAACCGGAGGTGAGTCTCGTGCTCCTTCTGGTCCTTGGAATAGATGAGGATGTCGTCTATGAAGACCACGATGAACTTGTCCAAATATTCCATGAATACTTTATTCATCATATTCATGAAGAAGGCAGGGGCGTTGGTCAATCCAAATGACATAACTGTGCACTCATATAATCCATAACGGGTAGTGAAGGCCGTCTTGGGTATATCTTCTTCTCGGATCCTTAACTGATGGTAACCAGACCTCAGGTCGATCTTCGAGAATACTGTAGCTCCTTTTAGCTGGTCGAAGAGATCATCGATCCGAGGCAACGGGTACTTATTCTTGATTGTTACCTCATTCAAGGCGCGGTAATCCACACACATACGCTTTGCCTTGTCTTCTTTCTTCTCGACAAAGATGACGGGGGCACCCCATGGTGACGTGCTAGGTCTGATGTAGCCTTTCCTCTCAAGATCCTCCAACTGTTGCTTCATCTCAGCTAATTCATTGGCGGCCATCCGGTATGGTCGCTTATAGATAGGGGTGGTTCCAGGCACCAAGTCAATCCTGAACTCGATGTCTCTCCTGGGTGGCATTCCCGGTAAGTCCTCTGGAAACACGTCTGGGTACTCACCGACTATCGGTATTTCTTCCAAGGTAATCTGGTGCAGTCTTGGTCTTCTGATCTTTAGTCTTGGCATCTGAAATGTAACGGCAATCCCTTCTTCGCTGGTCACGGACACTTTTCTCTGGGCACATTCTATCACCCCTTGGTACTTATTTAACCAATCCATTCCTAGAATGAGATCTAGGCCTTGGCACTCTATTAGGATGGGATCGGCCCAAAATATGGTGCCGTGAATCTCTATCCATACCTTTGGGCTATAATTTAGGGCTAGGGTTTGTTTTCCTGGGGTGACTATTTGTACGGCTCTGGGTAGATCTTCGGTGTTTAGTTTGTTCTTTTCCACAAAATCAGTTGATATGAAGGAGTGCGTAGCTCCAGTGTCAAATAAAACCACTGCAAGGGCTGAATGTACCAAGAACTTACCCATCACTATTTCTGGTGCGGCCTGAGCTTCTTCAGCGGTGACGTGATTGACTCGGGCGCGGATGGCGGGATTCGCGGCAACTCCTTGAACGCGCTTAGGGTGGGGGCAAGCATTGGAGTAATGCCCCTCCTGACGGCAGTTGAAACAAACCACCGGCTTGCCGTGCTTGTCGCGCAGGATCTCTGCCTTCTTGGCCGGGGCAGCTGGGGCGGTCGGGGCGGCTGGAGCGACACGAGGTTGGCTGGCTCCGGCATTGGCAGCTGGTGGCGCCGGGCGATATACAGGCCGGGGGTGGTACTGTGGCGCTGGTGGGGGTGGAGCAAAACGGGGTCTCTGGGTCATACCCTGGTTCTGCCTGAAGGCTATCATCCTCATCTTCTTCAGGTCAACTTTATTCTGTTGAGTTTCTTGCATAATAGCTTTGTTCACCAACTTTTGGAAGTTGGCGAAGTCTCCTGAGATGAGTTGTAGGGACAACTCGTCCTTTAGTCCCCTAAGGAACTTGGCCTGTCTGGCCGCGTCTGTACGGACCTCCTCTGGTGCGTACCGGGCCAGACGGTTAAACTCATGCAGATACTCGGTAACAGATCTGCTCCCTTGTTGTAGATCTCTGAATTCTTGTTGCTTCTGAGCAACGATGCCGTCAGGGATGTGGGTGGCACGAAAAGCGGCCGAGAACTCCGCCCAAGTGGGGGCGTGGCCCTCGGGTAGGGTCTCACGATGGTTGTCCCACCACTCTGCGGCGGGACCATGAAGCTGGTGGGTGGCGAAGGCCACCCTCTCCTGCTCAGTGCAGGTCAGGAGATCGAGTTTCTTCTCGATCGCCCGCAACCAATCCCCAGCCTCCATGGGGTTGGTGGTGCTTGAGAAAGTCGGTGGGCGGACTCGGAGGAACTCCGAGAGTTGTGTCGCGGGAGCGGGAGCTGGTGTGGCGGGTCGGGGCAGCTCGGGCTGTTGGTGGAGGCGAAAGAAGTGAGCCTGCTGCTCTTGCATTTGTTGCTGCTGCTGCTGCATCTGGTGCAGAAGGGCTGAGACCAACTGATTTTGCGTGGCCATCATTTCAGCCAAGGTGGGGTGGTTGGCGACCGGGGCCTGCCTCTGCCCGGTGGCTCCCCATTGTGGCAGGTTGCCACTCTCCCCTCCGTTCTGAGGAGCGTCTGATCCCTGGGTGTTGGTCATCCTGGAATTTCCAATGTACACATATTTATTTTGGGTGAACTTCTTATATTTATTTTAAAAGAATACCGTTCTTGCGGTTACACTTATTTATTTCCTCATTCATGCCTTATATTTTGACATGAATGTTGAATACAAGCAATCAACATAAAAAGAAAAACAATCAATCGTAATACTACGTCTAAGGCAGCTCGGGGGACGGCTCGATCTCGGGCTCGTGGGAGACGGGCGGGGTCGAGGAACTGGACGGTCCGGCGGGTGGTGCACTGCGGGAGATCCTCTTGGGCCTCACTGTGGGAGTCTGAATGGGTTTCTTCCGGCGAGGCGGAAGAGGTGCGATCTCCTCTATGTCCTTCTTCAACTCCTCGATCTGGTAGCGGAGGTGCGGGTTGGTGGCGACACGCTGTCGAAGAAGCTCATTCTGACGCCGCAACTCCTCTGCCTCGGCAGCCAAGCGGTGTCCCTGCTGGATGCGGCGACGAAGCTCTCCGTTCTCGCGGTTCAGGTCCTCGGAGGAATGGCGGTAGAAACTGATAGTGTCGCGCTGTCCATTGGCGTCCTGCAGGGCCTCGTAGTGGAGATCATCCATGGCCTCCAACAAGCGCATGGTATGACCAATCGCCGAATGACGCTGGGAGAGGGTGCTGACGAAGACACTGTGTGGGCTCCCTGGGGTGCGAAGAGGTACGAAGCGGAAGTCCGTGTCGTAGAGCTCGCTGTCGTAGATCATCCGGAGCTCCGTAAGTGCCTGGAGAGCGGTGCGCTGACTGGCTACCAGGAAGGTAGGTCCTCCTCCGCGGTAGGTGTGAGCTGTCTGAGGGGAGGGCTGGACGACGACGGTGACCTCGCAGAAGCTCTCTTCCTCGTCGGGGAAGACTCCATGGTACATCGGCTCATGCTCGAATCCGAGGAAACTGACGAGCATGCGTAGCTCGCGGATGAATCCGGCCTCGTCACGAAGGTTCCCATTTACGGTACGGATCGGCATCTACAAAAGAGAGAAAATTTTGTGAAAATTTTAGAAGATGAGAGGATAAGTAATCTTTTGTAAAATATAGTGAATATATATAAGTCCTAAGGTCAGGTCTATTTGGCTTCCTACAGTCAAGTCGGCTCTGATACCATCTTGTCGCGCCCCGATTTAATAAATCAGGACTTTATTGAAATTCCATAGAAAATCAATAAAACAAGACGTTCATCACACGACCACGTACAATACGGGCAAATCATTCACGGTTCGTAGACCGCATTAATACAAAAGTGAATAAAGATGAAGAGAAACTAATAAAATAAGGGTCCTAGATGAACGCCTCCTTCCAGTCTCGCCTTGACTGGGTCGCTACTCCAGACCTTCATCCTCCTCATAGTAGACTGGCTCTGATGGTGTAAGTCAACGGGGTGAGTACAGATGTACTCAGCAAGCCACCGAATGCAATTATAAATGCAAGATAATAACAAGGGAGATAGTGGCTAGTTTAGCGGAAGCAGCATATTTGTAAGGCATTTAATGTGAGCAATTTAGTAGTACGGAAAAGTAAACATGAGAATGCATCATCATCTTCTAACTCGAGGAGTACGTTTTACCTCCCCGCACAACAGTCCTTACATGCCATGTACAACTCATCCATTCAAACAATTGTAAACTAACTGCGAGTAGTCACACAACCCGCCCTTGACCGTGGGCTCGGCTTTTCGAAAAGATTGATTTTACTCTGATCAGAGATGTACCACTGTACCCACAAGGCACGCACTCATCACTTACACCGAAGTGCAACGAGATGACCCATCACACGGGAACTCGTGCCAAAACCTTCCATATGGTCTTCCCCGACTCAACAGCACCCTCTTATAGGTTTCGTACCGTGTCTCGCCATGTCGAGTTTCCACAATACCCCCTCTTGAGCCATCGTCGGTACAAGGCGCCCTGAGGGCTAGCCCCTTGCCCCCTCCTCTATGGTGCCGTGAGACGGAGTGTTCCACACTTCCAGTTAGGACTTACCCATTAGACTTGTGGTTGGTACGGAAGTGCTTTGCAACAGATCCCGCAGACCGGTCCTTATAGTGCCCCGGGTGCGACATACCAAAACCCGAGCTTGCACCCGGAACCCACCATACTTATAACACACCTAACTCCAACAGAGTCCAGAGACAAGAATAACAGGGTATTTCATATACCAGAATCCATCTACTCTACGACTCATTCTTTATATCCTATAGCAGTTGTGCCGGTACATTGGGCACTAGCTAATATAATATTTGTAGAGTGACAAGGAGTTGAGGCTTAATAAGCATGGCTTGGGTTTGCACACAAGGACGAGGATCTAATAAATATAAGTGTATGGCTTGATCTTTGACTAATGCAATATTAACCTATGAGTTATAGCGATAATTGATTAAATCATGGGCTCAATAATGATCAACTGTGTCCACAAAGGTGGTCGATGACTTGCCTTGCTCAGCAAATGGGGATGGAGGAACCTCGGGGTAGAACTCCTGCTCCTCGACGAACTCGTAGTCTTCTCGTTACGGAAAAGAAACAGTACATTCAATAAACAGATAAAATTCACCAAATAAAAGAACATACATAGTTGGTGGGTGTTTTTTTTATGTGAAGTAATATCCTAATATTCTGAGTTTTGTATAAAACAGTAAAGTTTAATATTTTAGGATTTTTCCTAATTTATTTACTATATTATTAATTTTAATCCCTAAGGGATTTTTATTCATTTATTTAGTAATAATATTTTGGGTAACAGAAACATACTGTTTTTATTGCATTAATGTGTAGAGAATAATATTCTGGTTCTAACAAAATTTGAATGGTGAAATTTGGAGTTAAAATGAGCAAGATATGAATTTTTGAAGTTTAAACTATTTTCTGGATTTTATCTAAACAGAAAAATAGTCTCTGGTCCACGGTGAACCAGGTTCACCGTGAACCCGTGACTATTCGCGTGGACCGGGCCAACCAGGACCGTCGGATCTTGATCCGGCGATCGGGCGCGGGGTGGGATCCCTTTAATGAAAACGGACGGCTAGGATTAGATCCCGCGAACCGGTATGACGTGGACGCACCAGATTGCTCCAGCATTTTAAGTCGCGATCGACGGCTGTAAGCGCTCGGTACCGCTTTGATCAGATCCGAGGGCCCTGATTAAATCCCGGAGGGATTTAATCGTAGCCCTCCGATCACGATCGGACGGCTGTGGGTGCGTCCGGCACGGCACGTGCGTAAGGGGTACGCACCCCCCTTCGTCTCCGGCGACGGCGGCTCAGGTGCGGCCACGGCGGCGACGACGAGGGCCCAGGAGCCTAGCGAAAGCCAAAAATGGAACCAGGGGGTCGAGACGGTCTCGGCCATACCTTCGGTGGCGACGGCGGGCGACGAATGGCGACGGCGGCGAGGGTAGACGGTGAAGGTGGTTCGGGAGCTTGACGGTGACGAAGATCCGGCGGGTTCCAAGGCCAGCGGAGTGGTGGCCGGGGATGAGGGGTCGTCGACGGTCACGACGGTGGCGGTGGCTAGGGCTAAGAGGGCCGGGGTCGACGGCGAGGGCTCGCCGGAGGCGAAGCAGAGCCGAAGGTCGAAAAAGAGGCGGCGGCGCTCTGTTTTCGCACGAGGAGGGCTGGGAGTGTGTGGGCTGAGGGCGGTGGTCGTGGAGGGTTTTTATAGGGGGTCGCCGGCGTCTGGATGGCAGGGAACCGAGAGCTTCCCGAGAGCTCCGGTGATCTCTTTCCAAGCTTTGGGTGGCTTTCCAAAGGCGTGAAAACGCGTCGCCATGGATGGAAGGGAGGCGGTGGTATGCGGGGAAGGTGATCCGGGGGTGATCCGGGCGATCGCGGGCGGCCGGCGGCGAGGAACAGAAGGTGATCGCCGGGAGAAAGGAAGGGGGCGATCCCCTTCCATCGGAGACGAAGCACCTGACAGGTGGCCCCCACCTGTCAGCGGGCGAAACAGAAAAGGAAGGGCCGACAGGCGGGCCACGGCTGTCAGAGAGAGGGAGGCGGAGGTGTGAGACTGCCATGTGGGGTCAGGCGGGGCGCGGTGGGAGAGAGGGAAGCGGGGGAACGCGCCGACAGGCGGGTCCCACATGTCAGTGGCTCATGGCTTGGATTGGGCCGGGCTCAGGGTGGTTTGGAGGTTGAGGCCTGTTAAGGTTTTAATATCTTTTTCGATTTAAAATAATTCCAGTAATTCATTTATTTGATTAAGGGTTGAATCACTGTTGGTAAAATTTGTAAAAATTCCTAAAATTATATCTTGGGCACTAGTTCATCTCATAAAATTTTCAGGTCCATATTTTGTATATTTCTCCCTGTTTGGCTTTATTTGGGTTCTTTTATGATTTTCCTTTAATAAATAAATCCAGAAATGATTTAAATAATATTTTTCTTTTATTTTATTCCTTTTCATTTCTGGGGTGTTACAGTTTCCTAAAAGGTGGCATGAAGTGCTTTTTGAGGCATTATGGGCTTGTAGAGTTGCAAAGCATGGTGCTACCAAAGTCAGTCCATATGAGTTAGTATATAGACAAGAAATCGTTCTACCAGTAGAGGTAAATCTTGGCTCATTAAGATTTCTTAAACAATATGGCTTATCGGTCGACGGATATGAAACTCTTTTGAAGGATAATTTGGAAGAAGTGACCGATAAGAGGTTAAGGGCTCTAGAGGCTATAGAAAAAGATAAGAGGAGAGTAGCTAGAGCCTACAACAAAAGAGTTAAAGCAAAATCGTTTTAAGTTGGTGACTTGGTTTGGAAGACGATTTTGTCCTTAGGCACTAAAAGCCCCAAATTTGGTAAATGGTCGCCTAGTTGGGAAGGTCCTCTTAAGGTAGCTGAAATCGCTCCAGGTAATGCATACTTGTTAGAGTCTCTCAAAGGAGAGCGAATTTCGAAGATCTTTGAATGGCAGGTATTTGAAAAGGTACTTCCCAAGTGTGTGGCAAAGCGCTTAAAGTGTTAAAATGCCGATATGGAGTATATCGTCCTTAGCCTGTTGTGCTTTTAGCTCACTAAGTTTGCTAAAAGGCAGGGGCATGTGTTGATAGCAAAAAATGGCATTAATGGTCGAAATTGTCAAAATATCAATTTTTGGTGATTTGGACCGAAAATATGTCTTCCCTGGCACAGGTCGGTCCAACCGACCATGGTAGGCTGTCCGACCGGCCATGTAGGCCCGGTCAGACCGAAATGTAGGCCCGGTCAGACCGGACTAATGGGTCCAGTCAGACCGGCCCAAGCCTGAAAATAGAGATAGAGTTTGATTCCGTGCTGTTTTTATCTCTAAATAAATTCTAACCACTTTTGGTCGAATCCTACTCAGTTTAGGAGTCGGGGAACTTGAGACCAGCCCCTATAAATAAAGGGGTGAGGCCGATTCAAAGGGCATCTCCACAGATCAATACTTCAAAACCCTAGTTTTGAATCGTACGTCTACTTTTCATTTACTTTTCGCATTAGTTCAGTCCATCTTCGTGGGTTTGCACTGAAAGCCCTCGGTGCATCATGTCGTAACCGTGGTAAGCCTTGTTGAGTTGCCTATGAATCACTTGTTTAATCCACGTAACGTATTTTTATCGTCTTTATCGTTTTTATCGGTTTTATTGCTATTCTTGGGAATTTGGTCTCTAGACCGAATTGCATTTGATCTTTCCCTGTTTTGCAGAGGTTTTACCCTCAAATTCCTCGCCAAGGAGTTTGAGGGCAATTCGGGTTCATCTACGAAGATTGCCGGAGCCCGGGAGCCATCTTCTATGGTCTGTTGGTCTGACCGGAGGGTATTCCCGGTCTGACCGTAGTGTGTCGCGTCGTCAGCCCATTGTCGGCACACCTCAGTCCAATCGGCGCCTCAAGGCTGGTCCGATCGGACCTCTTCGCACCGATGTTTTCACACACCGGAGGACTTCGCCACATATGAGGGCCCTTCGCGCCAATCCCTAGAGACCCATTTGTGTACCCTCGGTCTGACCGGAGGTTGGTCTCCGGTTCGGCCGCCTGAAATCCAAAGCCCCTTCGGGGTACTTCGAATTATTCCGCACCAAACGCCGAAGGGTACTTTCTTTGGCGACCCCCCCTTCGCATTGGTGTCGGTCCAACCGAGGCCTATTCCCCGGTCCGACCGGCCAACAGACTGAAGCCTCCCTCCATAGCCCTTTGGGCCCTTTATTTTTTCGGTAACATTATTTATATTGTGCGGTCCAACCGGCTCTACTTGGCCGGTCCAACCGACTATTCTATTTTTCGTCTAATCGTCTTTAGTTAGCCGATTAAATCTGACAATATTTATTTTTCGGTTAATTAGGCTATATTTTCAGTGATATAATTGAATTTCCCCGCGACTCTGTTTTCCCCTTACCACTGATTAAGGGTTGTCGGAACACGACGTCAACGTCTCGCGACGTTTTTGGATCCTCGAACCGGCCTAATTGTGGGGGTTACATTTTTGTGTCAATAACCCTCTACTTACAACCGTCATAGAGGGCTCTATTTACCAGACTTCGTATGGACAAAACGATAAATTCACATGTAAATACATGTGGTCCCTGATTCTAGTCTTTATGCCGAAGTCTCTTCAAGGCTTCAAAGGCTTGTGGCCGAAGCAAGCCTCGTACATCTTATCGGGTGAAGCCCTGAGGGGGCTTCATTGCTCTGATGGCTCCGTAATTAGTTCTTGGCTTTATGGTTTTCAAAGTAATTTTCAAGTAGTTTTAGATGCTTTGCTTCATATAGGATGAAAAGGGTCTTCAACTGGTGGGCTTTGAACCACCGGAAGATTTCGACATCTTGAAAAACTTCACAATAGTATTATTTGAACTAGGGTAAAATTATTTGCCTCAACATCTTCTCATTCTGTTCGGCGATATGCAATGGAACTGATGCTCGTTTGTTGCACTTGTTTCTAGGGCCCGATTTTAACAGTCCCAAAGCACCCGTTCGGCCCAGGCCCGTCTCCAGAAAAATGAGGCCCCGGAACGAGAATAAAATAGAGGCTCTAAAATTATAAAAAATAATATGTACTTAATAATGTATACTTCTGAACTATAGTGCTTACCTCATGTTCTACTAAAAAACAATATTCGCCTTGTGTTTCTTGAAATAAAATCTTCAATTATACCTTCATAATCAGTATCCTCGAAGACATCATTTTCAATTGATATCATTGCCAATCCATTGAGTCTTTCTTGTGTCATAGTAGAACGCATGTAAGACTTCAACAACTTTAGTTTAGAAAAACTTCTTTCTATAGATGCAACAGTAACCGGAATGGTTAACAAAATTCTATATGCAATGATGGCATTTGGATAAAAGGGGCGCTTTTTTAGAAACTTCAAAATATCAAGGGGACCCATAGATTTCTTTAGTAAATCTTGCATCTGGCCTATGGACATCTGGCGGACTGGCCGAACGACACTTGCAGCTGGTTGAGCCTTCTCGTGTAAGCAAAGTATTAGCAATAGCTAATGGCCATGGGCTTTAAGTATTTGGATTTTGGAGGACCCTATTAACTTTGGGAGCCCTGTGCCGTTGCCCAGATGGCACTTAGCCATCGACGGGCCAGGTTCGGCCCAATAGTGTTAACAGCCAGATGAGGTGGAGGACCATGACCACCAAGGCACCACCTCCACGTCAGCAACGTGCAGCTCTCAATTCTCAAATTCACGAACCACCCGTAGAAGAAAAAAAAACGTGGGAAGAAACCGCATGGCAACTGGCAACCATTACCATCCCACCCCCAAACCTCCAAATCCCTTCCTTTTTCTAATTAACCAACGTGGAAAAGTCAGCGAAAGGCGCAGTAGCGTGAAGGGGAAGCTTCGTGGTGGGGTCGGACGACGCGCGAGGCCGCGCCGCCGCGGGGGTCTGAATGTAAAAAGCCCAAAGTGGGGAAACGATAGATGGGCCTACACGTCAGCGACCCCGGACCAGCGCTATAAAATGGCCTCCACCACGGCGTCGCGGCGGCTTCCCCCGGAACCTCACCTCACCAAATCCTCTCGTAATCATTTTGACCAGACGGCGGCGCTCTCCTCCTCCTCCTCCTCCTCCTCCTCGTCCTGCTGGCTCCCCTGCTTCCTCCGCGTAAGTCCCTCCCCCCCTTCCCCCGATCTCTCTGGCCTAGCGCGTGTGTCGGTCCGTCGATAGTGTTCTGGCTTTGGGGATGTGCTAGTGTGGGTAAAAGTTCGTGGCGATTTGGCGATGGAGGTTGCTGGGTTGTGGATCGGATTGGTCCTGTCTTCCGTCCATCGGATCAGGTCGCAAATCATGGTTGGGTTTGATCGAAATTTAAGCGCCAATTTTTGAGGCACGCGCAGCTCGTGCATATGTAGTTTAGTAAATGGTCTACCAGAACATTTGGTTGTGCAGCGTTAATCAATACGATTTCAGTCGGGATGGTTTAAGATGATTGGGGATTTTTGATCGTTGACTTTGGTGGTCTAGCACATCTGTGGTATATATTTATCTAGTAAATTTATCGAGTTAAATTGATTGGATACTTCCCCTTTTTAAGAAATTCCATCTCGTTGATTTCCTCTCCTAGTTGCAACCTAAAAGATAAGATATAAATTACTACCTATGTCACCTATGTCCCATAATACAATATAGAATCATTTCTAGTGTTTTTACGGGGATTAAGAAGAGAGGTGTAATTAAATGTGGAATGGTTGTGATTGGCTGATATGAGGAAGTAGGTGAAGAAATTAAATGATAGATGGTTGTGAACTTGTGATTGGTTGAGATGAGTAAGTGGAGAAGTAGCTATATTTTGAGGCAAAATTTGAACATTACAAATAGCTGTAATATGAGATAGATGTAGCATCTGTTTATAGGTAAACTTTTTTGGGGAACATTGTTCTGTAGCGTAACGCCATTTTTAATAAAACATGAAACTTATATGTGCCTTCTTCTATATATGTGTACTCATGTTTCTTATGTTGACCTTTTTCTGCATGCAGTATTTTGATCTAATCACCCATGTCGGCTGAAGTCGGCGAGGAATGCCCTTATTTCCTCTCGTGCTACCTCTGGTTCATATACTGCATAAAATTCCGAGATTTCACTTGATACAAGTGGATCACCAGGAGTTTTGTGCTAATACTTCCTATCATTTGAATTGGTTGTAGTTAGTATAATTGGCAAGACTCAAGTTCTCTCATCTTGGTTCACAAACATCTGTTGGTTAACTTCTTGGTCTACTGCTTTTCTTGAGTCTTGCTGAAGATTGTTTCTCATTAATCACGCCTTCTGCTCTCTCTGAGGTTGGACCA
Source organism: Zizania palustris (assembly GCA_019279435.1). Lineage (NCBI taxonomy): Eukaryota > Viridiplantae > Streptophyta > Magnoliopsida > Poales > Poaceae > Zizania > Zizania palustris. The sequence goes on from JAAALK010000284.1 coordinate 13,496,385, forward strand.
ATCTCCTTTTTGTTTCCATCAAGCTCTTGATCCCCCATCAGAACACGTGTCATAACGTGATCTGTCTTTCTCAGTTTGCACACTACAATCTTCTGAAGTCCTCTCGTCCTGTTGTTCCTTCTGTGGCCAACGTTCAAAAGTGGCTCTCCTGCGCTCCCTTGGTTGTTTTGTGCTCCTAAATTCTCTTGTTTGAGCACTAAAGCTTTTCCCTTACTAGTCAATCTTGGTTACTTCTTCATTATCAGTATTTGTATCTGAATCATTTGGCGAAGCATTTCTGCCTGTATCTTCAGCCAAGGTCTCTGTTGTATTGTTGGTACTGAAGGCAAGAAATACACTGCACTGATGGCTCAAACTTGCTTGCCACCTGGCTTTCGTTTCCATCCAACAGATGTTGAGCTTGTTTCTTACTACTTAAAAAGGAAGATCATGGGCAAGAAACTTTTTGTTCAAGCTATATCAGAGGTTGAGCTGTACAAATTTGCTCCCTGGGATCTTCCAGGTAATTCCTATTTCCCATATAATTATGTTTATAATTTTGAATAATATAATAGGTGGCACTAGGATGACTAGAAAATCAATCAAAACATTTCAAGTAAACATGGCTAGATATATTCTCAATTTATGCGCAACATGGCTTAATTTTGCATGCCCTAATCTTATGTTTCTATGTACAGCTCAATCCTGTCTTCAGAGCAGAGATCTTGAGTGGTTCTTCTTTTGCCCACTTGACAAGAAATATCCTAATGGGACTAAGACAAATCGTGCCACACCAAATGGTTACTGGAAAACAAGTGGGAAAGATAGAACAATTGAGCTTAACTCTCGCATTGTTGGGATGAAGAGAACATTGATTTTCCATGAAGGCAAGGCACCTAAAGGCAACAGGACTGACTGGGTGATGTATGAATACAAAATGGAAGATATTGAGTTGGTTTCTGCTGGTTTTTCGAAGGTAATGCTATTTTTTATCTATAATGCATAGTAAGCTCTCAAATTAAGTTTAGCTTATGCAGTCAAGGTCTAGTTTATGTTTCACTGTTCATTGTGATGTGTGCATCTGTTCTTACTGTTGAATAGATGTTATATTAGAGAGTGACTCTTTTAAAGTAAATTTATGTTCTAAGTTTGTATTCCCTCCATCCCATAATAATGCAACCTAAGACTGGATTTGACATTTCATGGAACAAATATGGATAGTGGCATTGTCTAGATTCGTTGTATTATAAAATGTCAAATCTGATCTTAGTCCCATTATCATGGAAAGGAGGGAATAGTAACCAAAAGTAGACATATCTGAGGTAATATGACATTTTTACTTCCGGTATTTATCCATGAGAGAACTACTTTTTCATGCTATTTGGTGTATTGTGCTCAATATAATTGTCCTCGTTTTGATTTAACATCTCAGGATGATTATGTACTCTGCAAAATTTTCAAGAAAAGTGGCCTAGGTCCAAGGATTGGGGAACAATATGGGGCTCCATTTAATGAAGATGAATGGGAGCATGCAAATGCTGAAACTTCTATGTTTCCTTTGCTCCCGACTGCAAATGTTGAAACTACTGTGTTTCCTTTGCTGCTGTCGGCAGAGTTAGTAAATTCTACAGGTGAAACATGTGTTTGTCCTTCCATTGCAGCCAGAGCTATTGAAGATGGGTTGGTTTCTGTGAACAACTGTTTTAATGAGGTCAATAATGCATACAGTCCTGAAATTGATGGGCTTGTATTGGAAGAACTGTATAGTTTTTTAGCTGATTCTCCTCATCATGGCAATCCTGTTGGCGAGGTAGTTAGAACTTGTTCAATAACTAAACTACATATTCCTTTTATGCTTTTGCTCTCACAAGAAAATATTTATGATTTTTTTATCTGGATTTTTTTTGCAGCATTCTGGTCTCCCACCAATGTCTGAAGCTGAGGCGTACGCTTTTGAAGTTACCACTTCCGATCACTACAATGAAATTGCTAGGCTTGCTGAATTAGGTGTGCCACATGTTGATGACTTGTCTCCTTCCAATGTTGGTGTTACTGGACACACTATCCAGCCCACAAACTCTGAAGCTGCTAGCAGTGAAAATTATTTGGATATGGATGACCTCTTTGCTCCTGACAAAACACTATCCTATGTAATTCCTTATCCATACGATCAATTTTGGCTGTATCCCCTGGATCAGTCCACATATGATAGACGCTACAATGGCAGTGCAACTCAATCTGATGCCATTCTATCTAGTGACTCACGTCCAGCTATGCCTAGCATGGTTATTGATTTACCTGCTATTGCCAACAACAATGGCATTGCCCCAGATCCCAGCATGCAGTTCCCATTCTCATAGTTTGACTGCAACTATCTTAGAGGTACAATTTCGTTTACCCTATTTCTTTACCACGTTGAAGCTTTATGTTGAGTCAATTTGGATGCTATGTCATTTTCAGTTCTTATTATTGTGGCACCATGGGATTTTATATGTTGGCAGTTGCAGCACAACAGATGTGCACCATACTCATGGCCATCTGCTGCCTTTCTGAGCTAAACCCAAACCTCACCGAATCGCGTTCACGAGGACAGATACTGGATTTGAGTGCTCGAAGTGGTCACTGCATGCAGCGACAGTCAAATAATGTTTTGCTGGTTTGAAGGCTGGCCTAGTTCTTGGTGGTGAAACTCTATGATCCATAATCTTCCTGAAGTTATTGCCTCGCCTGGTCGTCTGCTCAGGATCAAACATTATGCTTTCTATTATCTTTTACTTTGTACTTGTTTCTTGAAATGTTCACCGAACCAGTGTGTATTGTGTAATGTAACGACATATTCGAACCTAAATTAAGGGTCACTTGGCTTGCCCATTATTACCTTAAGTTGCTTTGGATAAGGATGTTGATGTTATGAGATTCATGTTCACGAGGTGCTTCAACAATCAGTTGGTAATGTTTACAAGTAGAGTAATTACCTATTCAAAATTCTTAACAAGCTAACAATTAACATCTTAAGATCGAAGAAAGAAAGGTAAAGATTTTCAAACGATCAGCCTACGATGTCCGATGATACCCTGCGTAATTGTAACCCCCAGTAGGCAGCATCTGCTGCTGCGGTGGCCGCTGCTCGAGCATTGCTAGGGCCCCTTGCCCTCCCATGCCGTTCTTGCCGTATTGCTGCCACAGCATTTGCTCCTCCACCAGTTGATGTTGCTTCGTCTGCATGTCCGACATCTGCACGTACGTCGGCAGCGGCACCGCCACTGACGCCGCGAAGGGGTCAGCACCCGCTGCGGCGCCGCTGGTTCCCGCTGGCGCGGGAAGCGCCAGCATCGGCGCCCCCGGGGGGCGCATCGCCACGCTGCTCGCGCTACCGGAGAAGGATTGAGTGTTCGCCAACGTTGTTCTGGCCGTCGCGTGGTTGTACATCCCGTCGAGAACCATCATGTTGAGGCCGCCGCCGAGATTGGCGCGTTGGTGCACGAGCGCGCTCGCGGACTGGACCAGCGCCGTCTCCCAGTCTGTAGACGAGGGGTCGAACGCGTCGCTCGTCGGCGCCGAGCTGGCGGGGTTGCCGTCGAACAGAGCGAGCGCCAGCTGCTGTCCGTGCTCTTCGCAGGACATCGCGTCCCCCCTCAAGTTCAAGAAGTCAGCCTCGTCGTCGGCCGCGATGAGCAGGGCCTCCGCCGCAGGATGCACAGTCTCCCCGGCATTGTGCTCCTCTTGCACCGCAGCGGGCGAGTCCTCCGGCGCGGGAAGGGCCTGGGTGGCGTTCATGTCGTTCTCTGCAACAAGGGACGCCTCTGGGCTGCAGGGCGGTTCTGGGGATGGCGGTGGCAGCATCTGCTGCGACTCCTCGGCGGCACGCCTGTCTCGGATGAACTCCTCCATGAGCTCCAACTTCTTCTGCGTGACGAGCTTCACCTCGGGGACATCGGTGTCGCGGCACACGTACGCGGCCTTGCACCACCCGTACAGAGCTTCGAGCTCATTGAGCTGCTTGGCGAGGCCGCAGAAGACTACGTGCACGCGCTCGCAGTCGTCGGTCTCCATCTCCGGGAACTGCTCGATGAGCGGCGCCATTACGTCCGTGAGCTCGCAGTATAGCTGCACGCTCTCCTTCACCAGCGGGTACAGGGACACCGACACCACCCGGTTCGTCTTCGCCGCGCCTGTGACAGCCAGCATTCGGGCGCTTCCATGTCAATGCTTTGCGCTGGCGATGACGCATGAGCTACGTCGTACGGATCGATAATGCAAGGAGGAGTCGCTCACCTACGGGGAGGCAGGCGATAAACCGGTCGAGGAGGTGCTGCAGCTGTTGGGCCTTGGTGAGGAGCTGCTCCAGCGTCATCTCGCTCGTCGGCGTCGCCTTCGCCCAGAGCGCCACCGCCTTGTCAGCCTCGGCGTCGTTCGCGGCTTCCTCGTCTCTCGTGCTGAAGCCGTCGTAGCAGGAGCGGTTTCCGGAGGACTCGTACAGGCACATCTCATCGCGGAGCGACCGTCCCCGGCGCTCCGCACCGGCGACGCCGCCCTGCTTGACCTGCATCCGGTACTCGAGGCAGTCGTCGAGGTAGGCGGCGTAGGTGCGGACGAACGCGGAGAAGTCCCACGCGTCGGCGCAGGAGCGATCGCAGAAGTCGGACATGTTGAGCATGCGCGTGCCCCTGCGCGTGGCGTAGAAGACCTCCTGCTCGAACGCCGGGTCGCCGTCGACGAGGAGACGGTGGACGAGCACAAGCGTCTTGAGCGCGACGGCCCAGCTGCGGGTGCGGCCGAGGCGCCGCGACAGCGACGCGACGCAAGCACCAACGTAGGCGCGGGAGTGGCAAGTGAGCGATATGACCTCCCGGATGTGGCGCTCGTCGGCGGGGAAGCTCTCGCTGTGCTTGGTGGCCTTGACGATGGCCACGTCGAGCTCCGACGCCGCCGCGCTCCCGCTGCCGACCTTGGCCAGCCCGATGCTCGTCTGGTCCTTCACCGCTCCCAGCGCCTTACGGAGCTTGCTCGGCGGCATTATTGCTCGTTAATTCGCCGAGGCGAGCTAGCGTTCGTCGTCACAGCTCGATCGCGTCGTGTCGTTGGCAATTCTATTCGTCAATGCAAGGTCGTCGCTCGCGATGGGCAATGGAGAAAGAGAAGTGAGGTGTCCCGTTGGTGTTCGGGACGAAGATTGAAGTGCGCCCGCGAACGATGCGGGCGGCTGAGAGGACGCCCGCGGATGGAGGAGAGCGCGCGCGCAGGAGGCCATGGATGGTGAGGAGAGGTCATGCTTGACCTTTTGATACATGGGATATATACTTTTCATGCATCGCCAACCAAAATATAAGTCTATGCATGTCTGTGCTTCCAGCTTCTTCTTCATTCATCCATTCATGTCAATGCTGGTTAATGATCCAATGGTTCTTTTATTATTTAGACAAACTATGGTATTTTTCCGGCCGCGCAATATTACGTATTGCTAGACTAGAATTTTTCTGATATACAATCAAAACAAATCTTTGTTTTACGAGTGTTTTTAGTCTCGCTTAATGAATCCAATTATCGGAGAAAATTTTGAGGATTTAGGAAAGAGATTGAGAGTTTAAAAGAGAGAATTTTGACTTTCTGTGGGATTTATTTCATGAAGAGTTTATTATCTTTTGCATTTAGGTGATGTTTGATTTAGGAATTTGATAGAATAGAATGACTTCATTCCAGATTATGAGAATAGAATGGTTCTGCTCTATCCAAACAAGAAATAGAACTGTTCTGTCCTATCATTTCAGAACCAAACAAAAAACTGAATGGCTCCTTCCAAACATGGTGCAGAGCCATTTTATTCTTAAAATCTGAAATGAAGCCATTTCGCTCTATCAGATTTCTAAATCAACTGCCACCTTAGTAGGACAATGCACGTTACCTTTACAAGTTAAGCATCTCCATTGTAATTGTTATTTTTGACTTGCTATTTATAGCAATAGCAAATCTTCCTATTTTAATTGGCTTGCTATTTTGTTACCCACTCCCTATTTTACATGTAACAAATTTGGTGAGAGAAATAACAAATCCCCTAAAATAGCAAGTCAAATAACAAGTACAATAGAAACACATTTTGGATAATTCTTACTATTTTTAAAAATAGTAAATTGGATGACAATTAGATGCTCTTAGTAGAATAAACGGCTTTGCATTATAGTGACTAATAAGGCCTTTATGATAATCATACGGAAATTTTACCGTCTCACTCGAGAATACCACCGGGCCGTACTATTTGGTATCTCAAATAAAAGATAAAATCAGATCATATCATATCATATCATATCAGAACAGTACTAGACAAACCATAACCATATAAGAATGACACGGGTACTCTCTTCCGTATGCTTAAGTACATCCTTAGATACCCATATATATATATATATATATATATATATATATATATATATATATATATATATATATACAAATGCTATTCTACACCACGGGTGTAGAATGCTATTCTACACCGACGTGGAATGGGGGGTTGGGATTGGGTGGGGGGTGGGCACGATTGGGATGATCGGTGTAGAATAGCATTTACACCCATAGTGTAGAATAGCGTTTCCGTATATATATATATATATATATGCACGTGTGACATCAATACATATTTAGTATTATGGCCGACAATGTATTTTTTTTCTGATTAACGTGCGTGCTAATTTTTAGCGATTATAATAGCTTCTTTAATTGGGGGCTGCCTTAATAATCTAGTAATAAATATTTTTCCATCTCATACCTGATTTCCGAAAAGTATACATATATATATATATATACATATATACGGGAACGATATTCTACGCTACGGGTGTAGAATGCTATTCTACACCGATCAACCCAATCGTGCCCACCTCATGCACCGTGCCTCCATACCCCACCTAATCCCGACCTCCATTCCACGTCGGTGTAGAATAACATTTATATATATATATATATTATATGTTATGCCCTTTAGCTATACTGTTAGATCATTTAAATAGCTCACTTGTTGAGCATGAACAGTACATTTTTTTTTTGACAAAATGACTTATTTATTATATCTCAGGAGGAGGTTGGTAAGATTGTTAATTATGGCGGTGGTTTCGAATGATCTGTTACTCCTAAGAGGCAAGACATGGATATTATATTTTAAAAAATAAAGGGTGCCAAAATTTTATAAATAAAAATAAAAAGCAGAAACATAGTTCTGTAAAATTAAGAAATACTTGCATTATGGATTAAAGAAACAGGAGCTGACTTAGGCCGAGTGGCGCAGTAGAAGCTGAGTGGGCTGTCGATATTTGGCCTATCTAGCGATCCATTGAACTCACCGATCCATAACGTAAGTCATCTTCTTCCATCGACTTTCTCCGTACAGATCTTGGGCCAGGGTGAGTGGGCGACCGCCTGGACCTAAAAAAATTATATAACCCAATATTTTATATTCATACTAACCCATGCTATGATCCATAAGTTACTCTACCGGAGGAGCGGCGGAGCGCAAAGTGCTGGTGACTGCTCCCTGAAAATCCCCTCCTAAATCTCAATTTCCTGATTCCTATTAAAATCCAAAGTGTGTGTGTATATATATATCATATTCATATGGACTATGGTATGCATTCTTGAATCTCGATTCCTTCGGTTCCTCTTTGGTCATTAGAAATTCTTTTCGGTAACTATTTTGTACATAGAAAAAGATACGTTGTATCAAATTGATATAAATACTATTATGAATGATTTTGTATCTAGAAATGTAAGAAAAATCTCTTTCATTAACTAATATAGCTACGAGTCTATGATTATTTTTTACAAGTGATTGAAGATAGATAAAATAATCTTACTTTTTTTCGCCTAGGACCCCAAAATACTAGGAACAGCCTGCGTGTCCTCAATTGATTGATAGAAAGCTAGACGTAGCTAGATCATCGACGCATGCATGCCAAATTGCCAAACAAGACATGCACAATGCGCGCGCATGGCTAGGGGCACTGCCCTTGCTTGCAAGGCAACGTCCAGCTCCAATTAAAACCCGATCGATATGATATCTCAATACGAGCAAGAATTCTGGCCACTTGATCAGCCCGCCCTTCCAATCAGGTCGCATTTAATCATCCTTGCAACTCGATCCTTTGTTTCGACGCCATGAATGGGAGGGAACCGACCTTGGCTTTGGAAGTTTTTGATTGTTCAAACGCATGTACAGCTCACACTGATCCATGAATGCATGTTTAGTTGGGCGAATTAGTGCATGCAGTTTCCTGCTTACAAGTGTAGTAGTACTGATCAATTCGCACTTGCTCTCTGCTGATCCATCTTAGAAACTTTAATTTGCGCATGCGACAGATGCAAATGGCACACATCGCGATCGATCGGATCGATCATGCATGCATGGGCGCTGAAAACTCAAGAGAATTCTCGGAGGAACAGCGAAATTAAGCTGATGATATTACAGGCTTGCAGTTCTTCAGTTCTTCAAGAAGACACGTCTTGTTGTCACAGCTAGCTCGCGTGCACTTGCTAGTTCAGACTTCAGGGTGCCGCCTGCTGCCATGCCATGTGTTCTCTACACGTACGGTTCCATGCAAACAGCAAGGTCATATATATATAGTTGCATACTTGCATTGTATCACAGATGTGCTCGTGCATCTTTAGCTAGCACAACGGAAAGTTCGTGGATTGTTCTTGCGCGTGAAACATAGCTCCAGGCTCCAGCTGCCAAGAAACCGACGAAAACAGCAGGAATTCTGGACCGAATGTCTGAACCTAATGAGACCGGATAACACTGCCACATCGGCCGGAGGAGATGCAGCAGCTGCCTACAAAGTAGCCATTGATATACGTACGTCTTTGGTGTGCGCAGTGCAGACGTACATATATATCCCAATCCGCTGATACATACATCACTATACGATGCATTGATCTGGATGCACATACACGATGCATTCATGTATATCTTGTGACCCATTTCACGGAGCAAAATGCCAAGAGTAGCCAGCTACTTTGCTTGTGTAGCCTGACATTTGTGTTAAGTTTGACCATATCAGATGGACGATCGACACGGCGAACAGCAGCGGATAGGGTAGAGCAGTTTTATTTGCACTTGGACGAGTTCATCACACATCAGTCCATCGATCTCTGACGACATGGAGGCAAATAGACACTTTGATTCTGCTATTATACATTCATTTCGCGACCTTCGTCGTCGATGCAGTACACTGAATAGTGACAGTAAAAGAAAACGACCAAAAAAGCTTGTTAATTCAAGGTAGCCATTTCGGTTTAGCTCTTGAAATGAAATATTTCGGTACCTATGTATCGTTTAAGAGTGTAATAAAATAATATATATATTTAAAATATATATTAATATGACCTAATATGATATATTTGGATATATTAATATTTCAAATATAATATATAACTTAGTATGAGCAATATGTAATACATATCTCAAAATAAAATTCAAAATACAATTTTATTCGGTACGGACGGTATTACTGAAATGGTTAGAATGTACCGGTATGGAACGATATTGATCAGTATTAAAAGCGAAACGATATGTCACTTGATATGCGGTGAATTGAGTGATGAAATGGTATTGATAAGCTAGCGAGGAAAAGCATTGGGTCGTCTGCAAGACTGCATCGCTGTATCTATCATTCAGGAAAGAGGAGCATGCCGAACTGTTAACTGATTACCTCTTGTGTAAGCTAATGTCCTAGCCAAGTGGAATGAATGATTATACTGTATTAATTTCCGAATGAATGAGTTAATGGCGGCCGGTATATCTTCAGAAGATCCAGAGATTTCGTGTCGATGCAGCTGGAGAAAGCAGAGAAAAACATGGCCGGAAAGCTAGCTACATTCTTCAGAGCTCCATTAATATTCTTCTCTGAAAATGAAAACACTTGAGCGGTTGACAGAAGCAAGAACAAGATTGGCATAAGATGGTGGTGGAAACAATATTGTTTACTTCCCTGAAGCTAGCTACACGTCTACACCTACCTACACGGGCACTCGTTTTCAAGAGACCAAGATAAGAGCTGGGGGCCGACATCCATACTCCATAGCCATGCATGAATGAACTCGTCTCCCCTGTCCCGAATGAAACCTCTTCTCCCCTGATCGACTCTTGCTATATATACACATGCGGTTGCCCCTGTATCCACACACACACACACACGAACACGCTACACGTTTTTCATTCAGCTAGCCGGTGGTGTTTTGGCCAGTCTGAAGGCGAAAGTTTTGCAATTGCAGAGGAATTGAAGGGTGATAAGAGAGATGGAGGATGTGGCCAAGTTCTTCTTTGGAATTTCTGGTCAGTGTTACACTGTTACTCCCCTTCATTCGTTCTTGATCCTGTACTGAATTTCTGTTTGTCATAGTTAGTATTACTTCAGAATTCAGATTACTGATTGGTTTCATTCTTCCAGGCAATGTCATCGCGCTCTTCCTCTTCCTATCCCCGGTGTAAGTATTTCACCTACTGCTACCAGCTGCATCTCATGAACTTGTGAAAACAAAAACTTCTCTTTTTTTTTGACAGGCCTACCTTCTGGAGGATCATTCGGAGGAAATCAACAGAGGATTTCTCAGGGGTGCCGTACAACATGACTCTCATCAACTGCCTCCTCTCTGCATGGTAAACTTGTCATAACATTCACAGTATCCAACATAGTTTACCACCCTACGCTTGCATGGTGTGCTTCTGCTATGAGCTAGTAGTGGTCTGGTTTATGAACAATTGTGTGGACGATAGGAGTATACAAAATGGGCATAGGGCATGACTTCCCTGGAATTTATGGAAACGGCACTGGTTTGTTGAATGCTGCAAAGTAAAAAAGTGGCAGTATAATACACCGTTAATAATAATTCTCTTTGTTGATTTTGAAGGTACGGGCTACCGTTCGTGTCCCCGAACAACATGCTGGTGTCAACGATCAACGGCGCCGGCGTGGTGATCGAGACGGCGTACGTGGTGGTGTTCCTCATCTTCGCGTCAAGCAAGAAGACGCGGCTGCGGATGCTCGGCCTCGCGTCGGCCGTCGCGGCGGCGTTCGCGCTGGTGGCGCTCGTCTCCATGTTCGCCCTGCACGGCCAGGGCCGCAAGCTCTTCTGCGGCGTCGCCGCCACCGTCTGCTCCATCTGCATGTACGCCTCCCCGCTCTCCATCATGGTACGTACGTACGACGCACGCACGAGCTACACGGTCACACTGTCGCCTGGATTAATCTGCGCTCGATCGAGTGATCGAGTTCTTTGAGTACGTTGGATGCATATGGATAGGTGATCGGTGCGTCTGCTTGTATATGCAGAGGCTGGTGATCAAGACGAAGAGCGTGGAGTACATGCCGTTCCTGCTGTCGCTGGCCGTGTTCCTGTGTGGCACGTCCTGGTTCGTCTACGGTTTGCTCGGCCGCGACCCCTTCGTCACGGTGCGTAACTACGAGACCTACTGCCGGTGCATATGCGCGCTCGCGTAGAGCCGGTGGCCGCCGCCTTCACGCTAGCTCTGCGCTGCGCTGCGCGCCTGCAATTCTGCAATCCCTACTCCCTACTCCCTCGGGCTAACAGTTGGTCGGCGTTCGTTTTTTTTCTGGCAGATACCGAACGGGTGCGGGAGCTTCCTGGGCGTCGTGCAGCTGATCCTCTACGCGATCTACCGTAACAACAAGGGCGGCGGCGGCGGAGGCGGCGGCGGCAAGCAGGCCGCCGACGCCGACGACGTGGAGATGGCCGAGGGGCGGAACAACAACAAGGTCTCCGACGCCGACGGCGCCGGGGACTCGACGGTCGGCAAGGCGGACACCAAGGTATAGCTAGCTAGCTAGCTAGGTAAGCTAGATCGATCGACGAGCGAGCGTTGCTCTATTATTCATGCATGCATGGAATCCTTCTTCACCGTTTCTGTCTCTCCGGCCGTCTTCTCGATCGCTCTCTCGATCTTTCTTAATTTTCTCTTCCCTTTTTTGCACGCGCGCGATCGAGTATTCGAGACTCAAGTGTTGTATTAACAAGAAAAGAAGGGACTAATTACTGGCTAGTTAATTAGCTAGAGGGCCTTTGCCGCATGCTTCCATCTCTTGCAAGTTGTAATATTTATGTGTAAGTGTAGTAATCATGTCTGTAATCTGTTACCTAGTGATGTAATGCAGTTACACTGAGCTACCTGGAGCTTCTTTTCCTTTGCGTTTGGTAGCCTTTCTCCAGCTTCGTTTAGAACCAAGCTTCAAGTGTTTTTTTCCGGCTTTAGTGTGGATTTTAAGATTCAAAGTTCTACCAAACAGTCTCTTTAATTTACTTTTTCTTTGAGCTAGAGGTCTCAATCTTGTTACGTGCACGCGTATAAGCTGCAAATTAAATTTAATATGTTTGTCAAGTGGGTGACTAAATACACTCGACAAATAGTTATAGATGTAAAGCAAACTTTTTACATGTGTAAATAACTCTATGCAATAAGTTTGATATTATTGGTGTTTTTATTAGCCCATGGTTCACACTTAATTCATATTATTATTATTATTTTTTCTTCTTCATTAATAATTTGCATGTCAAAGCATTCGTTCTTGATGGACATATCGGTTAAGAAAATTACTACACTAGCAACTTAAACGAAGTCTATTTTATAACCCTAAATATTCGGCTAAGTCTAATTTTCATTCATAAACAATTAAAAACCATTGACTTTTCAGCATTGCTACAAATTTTGAATAGTTTTCGGGATGTGTCGCTGGCTAGGAGATATTTTTAAAAATGTAAATTCTAGAAAAAATCTGACTTACAACTCAGAGTATTTACGAAAAATTAATCATATACCTACCGTACATTCCATTTAGATAGAAATTCAGAATTTATCCTCATAACCCGTGTATCATTTATCTAAAATAATTTCACACGTCAGTGAGACCTAAAGTTAAATCATTGATTTCTATATTTCTATTTGGCCTATGTCCAGTAAATAAACAAAATAGTAGGACATATTCAGCACATATAATTCCTTTCAGCGTTAATTGATATGAGCCAAACACACGTGATGCAGGGTTAACAAAATGGAAACGGTTCCTGGGAAGTCGCCCCTCGCGCACCGTCCGATCTTGATTGGGCGGTGTGAAGCCTCTCTCTCTTTCGGAAGCCCCCTGCGAAGTGGGTCCCACCGGCGCGAAGCCCCCCTCGCACAGCCGTCCGATTGAGATCGGACGGCGCCGAGGGGCGACTGCCCTATGCAGTCGGTGAGGCCGATTGCAGGGGATCTCATTTGTAACAAAACGGTTTAGGGGCCGGATACCGCTCAGAACGGTTATCAAAAAAATCGATCCAATTTTATAGTTTAAATTTTGAATTTAGGCCAGTTCACGAAACGTTTTTAAATTCGGTTACCATTGTAATAACCGTGGTATTGAGAGCTCGATTACCATGGTACACGGTACCAGTTAGATAATTTTTCAGTTAAAAATAAAAATTATAAAATCACAAAAAAATATTTTTGAAATAAATAGGAAACTTACAATAGCATAAATTTTATAAGTTTACAATAAAATATAAATTAGAAAACAACATTGTTAATTGACAATTACAATTCGAGTATTTATAAATTATCATTGTTGGCTCTATTGGTTATAAACGACGTTGTATTCATCTGTAGATATTAGTTGTAAGCCATGTGAAACAAGAATATTTGTTTTGTACTCCTAGCTTTGTCCTGTCCAAGTTACCATTCTTCATATAACATGGAATAAAATTAAGAATCTTGCTACTCGTATACATATCTAATAGGAGTAGCTTCTGGATCGCATAATAATACAGATAAGGATACTCTTAAGTGATATTGTCGTACATTGTAGAATCAGAACTAGAGCTATAACTATTATGAGAACATCGAACATTTGTTGTTAACCTCGGGGAGTAATTGTTGTCCTCTCTTTTTGGATGGCATATCATGGTATATGTCCTGAGTGTATGCGTATAACATGTCTCGTCTACAATAAAATAAATGTTAGTCGCTTAATGACATTGCAATAATAAATTTGTACAAGATATATGACTACGATTTAAATTGACCTGTGAAATGAATTGAACTTCGTGTAAGCGATGTAGTAGTTGTGTGTGCTACACCGCCACCATCACCCCCTATATCATGGTTCATAGTTGTGTTCGAGCTACTATCATTAGATTCTTGATAGACGGTGCTACCATTTCTACTATGGTTGATGTGTTGATATCTACCGACTTTCATTTGGATCACCTTGGTACTTTCTCTTGCCTAGGTGTGTGTCACTCAAACTTATGACATTAATCCAAAAATGATATTTTATTTGATCAAACATATGACATGAATGATGAATCTAAGAGGCTCATACCATACGCAGAGAATCAAACGACAACGAGTGAAGCTGATTGAAAAATGAATTATTTTTGCATTTTGCGTTTTTTATTTATCTTATTTTGGTTCATAACTCTGTGATATTTCAATATTTTGAAAAATTAATTCTACCATAAATCATATTAACATAAATCATATTAAGAAATTTTTCTATTTCAAATGAAACCGGTTGGTACATCGGTACAAGCGAGAGTGGTAGGTCAATAACCGAGCGGTAACCCGTGGTTACCGAATGGTTTTGCTAACCCTGATATGATGTACTTAATCCCATCCATACTAATTACAAGGGTAACATCTGACTTCGGGCTAACATCAAATTAACGTCGTAATTACTGTTTTTTGCCGGGTACGTACGCAGTAAATGACATGACAAACCATGTCCATGTTACGACGAAGAAATTACGCACGGAAATGTAGCCATCCATTATTGACCGGATTCCCAGAGCGAACGATGCGTATCCATTAAAGATGTGACAGGACTGGGCATTCAGTTAATTTGGTTATATCGGTTCGGTTAAATCAGTTAAAAATAATTTTGGTTACAGTAAAATAGCAAATGAAATTTCTTTAGCAAAAATAATAACCGATCAAATTCGGTTTCGGTTAAATCTGTTGAGTTAATCGGTTAACCATAAAATGCAATTACTTAGTCCCTGTTTGGAACCTCTAGAACTAATTGTTAGCTAGCTAATAATCTATTAGCTGGATTGAGCCAACTAATTATTAGCTAGCTAATTATTAGCTGGAGGCTGTTTGGAACCCCTAGCTAATTCTTTGATTACTAGAGCTAATTGACCATAGTGCCCCTGGAACAAGTTCATGATTTCTTTGAATGATAGCCAGTACATTCGTGCTGTACTCCTGCTCATCCCCGAAGAAATCCATTGCCAGGTGCTGCGAGTTGAAGCTGGGCGGCGGCGCGATTTGAAGCAGGCGGCCGCGACGTGATTTGAAGCAGGGCGACGCGATTAGAAGCAGGGCGGCAGTGCGATTCGGTGGTGGACGGCCGTGCACTGGCCGGTTGTGGAGGGCGGCGACACGACTGGGATAGACGGGAGAGCGGCGTGCGATGGATCGAATGCGAGAAGTGCTTTCTATAACGTGGAGGAGAGGGAGGGAGGAGAGAGGGCAGGGGTAGAATGGACAATAGCCAACAATTAGCTGGGATTAGCTGGGTTGGACCAGCTAATGGGATTATTGTTATCTGGGGGGTTGGCTAATAATTAGCTGAGGTATTAGCTGCCCTGTTTGGAACCTCTATAGCTAATTTTAGCGGCTAACAATTAGCTATAGAGGTTCCAAACAGGGCGTTAGCTTAAGTATACTCAATTCACAATCGGTTAATCGGTTAAATGTACCTTACAATTTCGTTAATCGGTTAACTATATCTCATAAATCAGCTAATTGGTTAACTATATCTCATAAATCGATTAATTGGTTAACTGCATCTCCTAAATCGGTTAAATCGATTAACTGCCCCTCAAAACCGAACCGATCACTAAATTACACTAGTTTTTTAACCGAACCGATAACCAATTTAACTCACCGACTATTTGGTTAAATTGGTTCGATTAATAGGTTTTGAGTAATTTTTGCCCACCCCTATGTGTCGAAGTAAAAATAAATCTTTGACAACGGCATTACTGAATTTTTACATGCTGCCTTCCCTCTGCTGGTACGTTGCACGGTCTACGGTTGATAAATTTCTTTTTTACTTGTTGGCCTCGGTTAAAACGTAAGTACGTGACACGACCGCACGACCTTAATTTGGTTAGTTGCTAAAATCTGGTGATTCTCGAAGTAAGTAAAAATTCACAGGCAGATGAAACAGTACAGAAGATTTGCTGTCTGAGAACGGACAAAACCAAGGATTTATTCCCGAGCTGTCGAGCGTGCTTACAGCCGAGCTGATTTTGTCACCGACGACTGAATGGTCGATTCCAAAGTTCATAAATTGCACAGACAAATCTCCAAATAACAGGGTACATACCACACATCCTGTAGTGTTTGTTTCTCAGTCAGTGGCATTGGTGGCACGGGAGAAGCAACTCTCCGGCCATCCTGCACTCACTGGTTATCACACATGAATCCTACTGATATAGAGTCCTATAATACATTATTGAGTTCTGAGTTTACGCACTCAGCTTCCTATAGGCCAGGAAGAAACCTCATCCACCACTCCACCAGGCAACCGTGGCGTTCACCGGAACCATGCGCCGAAACCATCAGTATGCGTGGTTCGCCACCATGGCTCTTCCAGCTCGGTGCGGGTGGAGGGCGCAGGCGCAGTGGACAGACGTCAGGCTGAGGCAGCCACTGATGATCAGGGAGTGCCTCTCAGGGCAAGTGTGGAGCGCCGGGAAGGAATCGCATACCGCCTGAACCGCTGGAGGAGTGAGGGCCGTGCACTGGCTGATGTTCAGGTTGGCAAGACCGTCTTCTTCCTTAGAGCTGCTCCTCCTCTCAGTGTCCCGCCTCCTGCATTTGCTCTTTACCCGGCTGTTCGCAAGGGAGTACATGGCCCGGTCGGTGATGTTCTGGCAGTAGTACAGGCCTAAAGATCGTAGGTGTGGACACCCAGTGGCAAGAGCAATCACACTGTCATCTGCAATGAAGGATTGATCAAAATTGAAGTTTAATATGCACATGATTGCTACAAGCCACCATGGAAGTCCCAACCCATGTAAAAGTAACTGCATTCTACAAGTACACAGCAACCAGATTCCCCAAAGACTAATAAACAGCTCCTGTAATCTAGATGACTGACCCTCATACTGAGAACTTAATTATTTTCATCAATGAATGAATAGAAATAAGAAATTTAAAAGATTAGATCATATACAAATACTGCAAATTACCTGTTATAAGAACACAACCACACATGTCCAGAGCCCTGAGATCAGGGCACCCTGATGCCAAGCTGATCACTCCCTTATCTGTGACATCCTCACACCAACCTAAGTTTAATGACTGCAGCTGGCTGCAATTATGGGCTATGGCCTGCATCAAGATTACAGAAACTGAATGGAAATTCATCAAATATGCTATCGATATAATGGATTAACAGAACGTACCTGCAAAGCTCGGTCGGTTGCTGCCTTCCCACATCCACATAGATTTAAGCACTTAAGATTTTTACAGTGGTAACTAAGATAGGTTAAGGCGGTGTCGCTGAAGTTGGAACATCCACTGATATTCAGTCTTGTAAGCCAAGGACAGCCATTGGCCAATGCATACAAGGAGCGGTCACTGAGCCTAAAGCTTCTGCTAAGGTCTAACTCGCGTAAATCATGACAGTAGTTGGCAATGGCCTCTACTGCACTGTCTTCAAGCTGAGGTATGATCTGGCGAAGAGCGAGAACTTGAAGCTTTGAGAACTTGTGAGCAAGTGATATCATTAAGTTATTCATATTCTGCTGGCACCTGCAAATGGTATAATTTTCAGATCAACCAACAGATCACTAAAAAATTGGAAATGTTTTGCTATAAGTTGAAAACTCAATGAAAATATCATTTGAAAATATGCTTGAAATGATACAAATAAAACAAGCTGCATGAATTCC
This sequence comes from Zizania palustris, assembly GCA_019279435.1. NCBI lineage: Eukaryota > Viridiplantae > Streptophyta > Magnoliopsida > Poales > Poaceae > Zizania > Zizania palustris. Next base: position 13,514,307 of record JAAALK010000284.1, read on the forward strand.
ATGATGGGAATTGGGAAACATCAAAGCATCTTATTAATTGATCTAGGAGTGAAAATACAAATTGAAAGTGCCCTTTGTTGGTGGTTTAGTCATTTAGTGCCCCTAGGCAGAACTATTTAGTATTTGAATAAGTCACTGACTAATCTCTGTTAAACATCTTATTAAAAGCATCTTATTAAACATCACTGACTATTTAGTATTCAAAGCATCTTATTAAAGCAAAGGAAGCATATTGACCAGGCGGCCAGACTATTTCTGAATTCTGATAATAAGATATTACTGAATGATGATGCACAGGAATATGAGTTATAAAGACTATGGAATATATTCTTAGTAGTAGTGTCGTATACCACCTTTTCAGATATCAAAGAAAAAAAATCTTACCACCATTATACCTACAGTGTAAATGCAATGTAGTGCAAAAATTCAACCACCTCACAAATCACACCAACCAGAGACAACAATTGTCAACTTAAAGAACTATAAACTGGAGGATGAAAACTTGCTCACCATGAGAGGGAAAGATTAGTGAGCCCCCATCCCAATGCATCACGCCAGCCAGTGCAAACACCAGATGCCACAATGAGCATCCGGTCATCTCCAACTACTGACATAATCCGCAGCAGCAGCTCAATAGGAAGGTCCTTCCAGCCTGACAACGTTGGCATTGCACCACCACTTTCAGGCTGCCCCCTCCCGTTGCCAGTGGACAGCATGAGGCTTCTGAACCATGCATCCAAATCCTCATTTACCGGCCTCCCACTAACCATTTCCAATATTATTTCTAGCACCAGCTACTCCTGCAATTACCTGCCAAGTAATCAACAAAAGACATAAGCCCATGTAAGCTATCCAAGCAGCAGCCTATTGCAAGACGATACAGACATCAACTCTGGAAGATCGTAATAGAATTGCACAAACATAGCCTGTTTTTGTGGGATTTCCTGCAAACGACATAACTAAACTAGAATATCAATATATCATGAACACCGCTGCTGCGATCTACGTACAAGTATTATCGGGACATTCGTGAAAGGACAAACATGAAACGGCACGGATCACTCAAAAATCGAAGCACAAAATTCAGAGCTTAGAAAATGAAACGAGATGTGCTGAAGATTACCAATTCTTCACCAAGAATAGGCACGAGACTCAAGTCTGTATATGCACTGCACCTACAAGAAACTGAATGAGCCTCCAGAGTGCAAGGTTATATTGAGCACCTACAATAGAACTAGGCAAACTACTACGGATCAGAGTGTTTTCTGTTTTCTTCTCGAGGGAGTATAAAACTAGGGAGATCGCTGAGAGAAAACCTGACAAAAATGGATTAAATACAGGTCAATTAGGGAATTTCTGCTAACTTGGGTAGAGCGGGGACTGGGTTAGTCAAGATGGCACTTTTCCAGGATCAACATGGCGGAACTTGCAAGGCTCAAATATTCATGGTAGTATTGGTACGAAGCCGCTCGCTCGCAGCCTCGCACGCACAAGGTGAAGGAAAAGTTGGGAACTTTATAGTGATTAAAGCTTCAATTTCCCGTCTTTTGACCACCAAATAGCAATAAATCAACAGAGCTCTACTTCCAAAACCCAATCTAATCTCGAAAAAAAAGTATTGCGGGATCAAGGTCTCGAGAGGATAATCGGCGAAAAGCCATGAAAAAAGCCAAAATCTCGGAGAAATCGAAATGAAAGCCGAAAATTTTGGGCGATATCTTTTTCAAAAGAAAACCTTGTATAACCGATAGCAAGGGGAACGCAATTCCAAAACTCCTATAGTATAACCGATAACACAAGCTAGCAGGTTTATCATTTACACCACAGAAGATTCAACCAAAGGGGGGAAATCCCCCCAAAAATGAACAGAACACGCAACTCACCCCAGCCCACGCCCGGCAGCTCGGCGCCCGCTCCTAAACTCCCACCGCCGACGGGCGCGATCGGCGGCGGAGGGCTCCCCCGAGGGCCGAGGTGGCGGCGTCTGTTCTGGGACGTGTCCGGCGGGTCGGGGCAGCGGAAAATCTTTTTCCGCTCGTCCTGGTGCGCGGCGCGGGCGGGCGAGCGGATGGATAGACACGCCCGAAGTCGCGGCACCGGACGGCGGAGTTCTCTTTTTTGTCACGCGACCTCGTCTCGTACGCTCGAGGACCTCGTGGGAGTACGGCCGGGTGGAACGTCTCAAGATGACAATCAGTACCAAAATCCGAAAATCAGATAGGTTTTTATCTATTAAGGTAGATATAGGCATAAAATTATTATCTATAGATTTATTAATAAGAAAAATAGTATCAAACGGATATGTGAATATATGTATGATTTTCTAATATCCATAACCGTTACTCGATGGGTACCATCACCCACTATGTATTTTTGAGAGTTTAAATCATTGTTGATATTATGTTTGGGATCGGATTTATTTTTATATGTAATTTTGATCTTATGACTGAATGAGTCATTAATCTAATTAGATGAAACACTATTTTTTGTGAGGACAGATACACATTTTTTATTTGTTAGCCTATTTTGTGTGTGATGTCTGTTGATGGGTATGGATTCCCGGTGGGTATATTTTACCCACATGGGTATGGTTTGGAGGGAAAATGATACTCGCATGTATATATGGTTTTGTTGATGCCAAGATTTGGTAAAGACTAGGCCCACTAAATGTCATAGTCAACGGAAGTCAAGGAGGTCCGATCAAGGAAAGTTAAGGAAGCTCGTCTATGCTGTTACAAGATGATCGAACGCAGAAGAAGCCGATGGAGATAAGGTGTGGAAAAGGAAGATGAAGATTATCCAAAAATTGGTTATGATAGTTTTTGGACGGCAAGTCTCTGGACTATAAATATGTATCCATAGTTAGCTTAAAAAACACATCTCTGTCAACCAACTACTCGACGCATCGCCACCGTTGGCTTCCAAGGTATATTCCGACAGGGTTCGACACTCGGATCTGGGCTACATTGTTTCGATCTCCAGTGAATAGGTGAGTCCCGCCACCCCCGACGCTTGTACCGATTAGATTAGTATCATCACGACTGCATCAATTCAATTTGATCTCTTGAGGTGAACCTTGAAACAGTACGATCGCTAGTTGTTCTCGGTGTATTAGCTAGGTCTAAGGTTGCATCAGTTCAGTTTGATCTCTTAGATTGATGTGATATAAGTGAGATAGTTTAATGATTCATCGGTTAAGTCTGACATCTCTTGCTATTGTATCACTTTCATGTTATATACTTATGACTCCCCGATTTACCAAATCAGAACATTATTGAATTTCCATAGAAAAATAATAATAACAAGAGGTTCATCATGCGACAATGTACATACGGGCAATCATTCGTGGTACGCAGACCACATTATTACATAAGTGTAGAAATAAAAGAAACAATGAAAATAAACGGCACGACGAACGTCTTCTTCAGGATCTTTCTCTTGACTGGGTCGCTACTCCAGATCATCTTCCTCATAGTAGGCAGCCTTTGAAGTGTTTGTCCAATGGGTATGAGTACAAAAAGTACTCAACAAGCCATTGGGAATGCAATAATAATGTAGGATAATAACAAAGGAATGATAATGGCTAAAGTGCGGAAAAATACATTTTTCAGTTATAGTATTTAGTGTAGTCAAGTTTAATCATGCGGAATATTAAATATGAACAACATAATACCATCTAACTCGAGGAGTACGTTTTTCCTCCTCGCTCAACAATCCTTACATGCCAAGTCATCATGCACATTCATAAAAGTAAACTAACTGTGAGTAGTCACGCAACCCGCCCTTGACCGTGGGCTCGGCTTTTCGAAAAGATTTAAAACTTTGATCAGAGGTGTACCACTGTACCCACAAGACACGCACTCATCCCATACACCAAAGTGTAACGAGATGACCCATACCACGGGAACTCATGCCAAAACCTCAACATGAAATGCTCCAATCTGATAATCACCCGCTCTAGGTTTCGTCGGCGCGCCAGGCCACATCCCGGCTAACATCACACCCCCTTTTGCGCCACGTTGGTACAAGCCACCCGCAGGTGCTGCTTGACCCATCTCCAAGTGGTGCCTCGAGTTGGAACACTCCATACCTTAGTTAGGACTTACCCACTAGACTTGTGGTTAGTACAAAAATGTATTGCAATAGATCCCGCAGACCAGTCCTTATAGTGCCCCGGGTGCTATCGACCAATGCCCTAGCTTGCACCCAGAACCCACCATGCATACACTCTTAACCCAAAACCCTATCACCAACTGAATTCCAGAGATAAGAATAACGGGGATCATATAGTAGATTCCAAGTTGCTACGACTCATTTTTTAACCTATAGCAATGGTGTCGATACATTGGACACTAGCTAGTAATACTAATAATATGGTAACAAGGAGTTTAGGTTAGATGGCATGGCTTGGGTTTGGACTTCAAGGTCGAGGATCTAAATAGATATAATGTAGGGCTTTCATTCGACTAATGCATGTATACCCTATTTGTTTTAGTGATAGTTTAACAAAACTGGGTTCAATATGCTCAAGAGTTTAGCGTGGTGACTTGCCTTGTTCAGCGAAGGGTGAGGGAGGAACTTCCGGGAAGTATTCCGGCTCCTCGATGGCGTCGTAGTCTTCTCGATACGCATAATAAACATTACATTCAATTAAACATTCCAAAATCACATAATAAAAAAAGGGTTTGATTGGGTTAAAATACTTGAATTTAAATCACTAACTATTATGAAATCATTATTTAAATTATTCAGACAATTTGCTTATGGAGTTATGGAATTTTCTAAAAGGATTATGAATTTATTCAAAAGGGTCTTTAAATACTTTGTTAAATAAAAATAAAAATGCTTAAAGTAAACTTATTGTTTTTATTGCATAAACATGTAGACAATAAAATGATAAATTTTCTGGAATTGAAATGGTTAAATTTGGAGTTAAAATGAGTAAGATATGAATTTTCGAAGTTTAAAACCATTTCTGGAATTTAAATTAAATCAAAAACAGTCGCCGGTCCACGGTGAACCCATTCCACCGTGAACCCGCACATTGTGTGCGTGCGCTGGATCACAGATCGCCGTTGGATCGCGATCGGGCGGCCACGGGTGAGGCGAGCGGTTTAAATGAAAACTGATGGTCGAGATTAAAAGGTCGAAACGGTACGCATCAGATGGCCTAGATTCACTACGAGTTTTAAATATAAACGGATGATCCAGATTAGATCATACCACTTCGTTGAGATCAAACGGATCTAATTAAATCGCGCGAACAATTTAATCGCTACCGTCAGATCCAGATCGTACGGTCACGGTCGAATCCGACACGGCACGGGTACTTTACCCGTGCCAGTCATCTTCTCCAGCGACGGCGAGCAGGCCAGAGGCCACAGCGAGCGACAGCGGTCCTATCCGAGCCTAGAAATGGAAAGAGGGCGATGAGGGGAACACGAAGGTACCGCTGCGGTGGTCTGAGGTCGATGGGGTGTGGCCGGTGATGAGCGGGGATGACAGAGGTGTTCGGGTCCTTCGTCGGCGGTGGGGTTCCGGCGAGTTTCGTCGTTGATGGAGCGGTGGCCGAGGTCGGGGAGGTGTCGGTGGTCACAATGGTGCGGTCGCCGAGGGGGGAGGAGGACTCTGGCGACGGCGAGCGACGGCTGGAGCGAGGGATGCGATGTGGAGCTAAAGTTCGGATTACGGGTGCTCTGTTCGTTCTCAGTGCAAAAGGGCGTGCGGACTGGACGCGGTGGAGGCCGGAGGTTTATATAGGGGTGCCGGCTAGGAAAACGGGCGGCGAATACAAGGAAAGCCGAAGGGGTCTTCAATGGCACCAGTGAGGTCTGCCATGCACGCGAGCGTTGATCCGTGGCTTAAACGCGTGGATTAACACGGGGAAACGGCCGGCGGGGCTCGGGGGACAGCTTAATGGAGTCAATTGAATGGGGGAGGGGCAGGCGAGGCAGATCCTAGGGGAGTTAGGGCTTCAGCCGGCAAGAAGGGGGGATTTGGGGGCGGATCCCACGGGGAAGACGGATCCGACAAGTGAGGGCTACCGGTCCCCGGGCGCGGGGATGCGGGCGTTGTTGGACCGGAACCGGCGACCAGAGTGGGGTGAATGGGAGCTTTTAAAATTTCAGGCTAAAATTAGCCTTCTGTTTTAATACAGTCTACTGCGGAACAGGCTTCGAACACAATCTTCAAAGTTCTGGTTCGGAGGTATTTGACGGCTCCGAACACAGGCTTCGCAAGGAGCAAAAGTTCGAAGCCAAGAAGACTTCGCTCCACTCAAACCCGAAAAACCAACTCTGCTAAGTCAGTGCAGGCTCCGTACACAGGGTGCTTCGAGCAGGCTTCGCACTTCACCCTTCGCAAGAGTGGACTACCCTATGAGGACTTCGACCAAGTACTTAGCAGCAGCAACTGGTGCTGGGCTTCGTACACCGAAGGTCTAAACGCACACTAACAGACTTCGCTAGGGACTTAGACACGATAAGAAACACGGGCTTCGATTAGGGCTTCGCTAGTAAGCAGCGAGGTCTAGCCTCCTGTTACACAGAGCGAACGCACACTGAAAAGCACACTTCGCACAAAACACACTTCGCCTAGACAGGCTTCGGTGCACTACTACTAGCGAGGTATGCAAACAAGCTCAAGCAGAAACTCAACACAGAAGCAGGGCTTCGCTGCTTGAACAAGGAACACAATAAATGAACTCACAGGATGAATACAAATTGTGGTGGCTAGTACAGGAGCTCAACAGTGAATGCTCAAAGTGTTAAATGTTACCTACCCAGCCCCACTATTTATAGCCACTATTCACCCAAGTGAATTGACTACATTACCCCTAGGGTTTACATTGGTTTTGTCTCTACAGAACAGAGGGCTACAAAAGGTAGTCAACTTTATTCTGGAGGCTTCTCTGTCAGCTTTGCAGAGGGGACAGCGTCAGCTTTTTGCAGAGCAGACAATGTCAGCCTTTGCAGTCTTTGACTTTTCTGAAGCCCCCCTTCGCACGCGAGGGGTGCGGTAGCTTCGGTGAGAAGCCTTGAGCCTGACGGCCTTCGCTTCACCGAAGTCAGCCTCCGATACAGTGACAGTTTTGAGCCGAAGCCGTCAAAGCCCTTGGGCCTTCGCACCACCACCTTCGGAGTGGACCACCATGGCTTCACAGCTTCTCCCAGCTCGAACTCCGTCAGTCCGTGTACCGAAGCCATGTATGGCCGAAGTACCACAAGTCATCCTTGCTCCGAAGCCTACTTCACTCCGAAGCCCCACCTTCGGAGTACCACCCTTCGAAGTCCCTCCTTCATCCAAGGCCTCCGCATGAAGCATTCCATGAGCACTTCGTCGCATTGTCTCTCCCCGAGCACACTCCTCGACGAGCCTCACCCGGACCATGCCTTCTATGCACCTCGACTTTTGAGACCTTCGTCGGGTATCCTTCGAGTGTCTCCCTCCGGAGCACACTACGAAACCTTTGCCTCAGTTGAGGAGTTGATCCACCATACTCCGAAGTCACTCCATCCGGAGTACCCTTCGAAGTGCCTCACCTCCGAGGACTTTGTCTCGGAGTACCTTCACCCGGAGCCACGCTCCGCACTTACTGCCTTCTCCTGGTGCACCTCGACCCGAGGACCGACCTCGACCCCTTCGCAGGCTTCATGACGGAGCTCCCCGCTCCACTGGCATCAAGCCTCCTGCTTGACCCAGGTTCACCTGCTACGAACCGTCCGTCGCCTCCGAAGTCCCCTGCGCACCACAGACAAGCAGACAAGTGTATCCAGTACTCCGAAGACCTCTCCGGGTAAGCAACCTTCGGTACACACTCCGGTGTACCTCACAAAGTACCGAGACCTTTGGTACAAACCCAGTCATCGTGTACTGTCGGACCCCTCCGACAGGCACACTCCGCTGCAACAGCTGCAGCAACCAAACCCACCGAACCCTTCGGTGAAACAGCCTCCGAACACCTTCTGAGGTCCAACCTCCAAACCCCTTCGGAGGTACCCCTTCGAAAGAGAGGGTAAAAGCCTGTCAATCACTCATCACAGACTCCAAACCAACCCTTGGTTTCTCAATCTCCCCCTTGATGAGTGCATTGACAACCAAATTCAAGTTCAAGAAAATTTAAAGAATTTCAGCACACAAGTGACCATAAAAACTCAGAAACGAGCCAAATCATGTCACTTGACAAAAGAATTTTCCTCCCCCTTTTCAAAAGAGTAAAAGCCCCTTCGGCAAATCTCCCCTTTTTCAAGATAAAAACTCTCCCTGAGTAATTTAATTGTACCCCCTTGCAACAGAGAACTCAAAAATTTCTCCCCCTTTGGCAATGCAAGCATCAAGGAGCATGTAAAAGATGCATTGCTTGGAAATGAGCAGAATTGCAAAGACATACAAAGCGAAAATATGCCAACAGTAATACCAATGATCATGGGCTCAACTCAATTTAACATTCTCTAAAAACATGATGACAACATGTGATTTTAACATTTTTTTGAAATAAAAGCATCACCACTTAGTCAAGGAAACTAGACAAGTAAAAGCAGGGACTGCGCAAAGCTAGTCAATTTCTACTCTAGACAGACAAGTCCAGTTCAAATGGAGCAATGAAAGCAAACTTAATGATCAATGAATTTTGTTGTTTTTTTCTTAATGCTAGGGGTTATTTGTTTGTCCACCTTATACTTTCCAATCAGGCCAAGCCTAGGCATGAAAGCCATCAGAAGCTTAAGGCAATGATTTTGGCAGACACTAGACTATTCCAGTTCAGACCAATGTGCAATGGTAAGCAGTCTAGAATAGAGTAGTGCGACAAACAAACCCACCTGGATCTTTTTACTTTGAAGCATGCAAATCATGGATTTTGGAATTGTGATTAAGTGAACAAATTGTTTAGCACTTTATGAGTATCCATGAATATGTAGAACAATTTTTCAAGTTGCAATGTTTAGCATCCAAAGAAAAGTGTCTTGCTATCAAGCAGATAAAAGATAGCTAAGGCAGTCCTGCCTATACATGCTAGATACAAGATTGAGCAGTGAGCATGATTTGAGTTTGGAAAGAAAACATCATGCACATTAATGTTTCAGATAAATTAAAAAGAGCTGAGCTGTCATGATTTCATGAATTAAAATTAGGCATATAAGTGCAACAGATGTAAATGCAATTTCAACACACAGTTAGCATATGCACACCAATCTAAATCTGCTCCCCCTCACAAAATGCCGTAAGGGTGACAAATACCAAGTTCCCCACGCAAGTAGGCAAACCGAGAAGCATCGAGGGGTTTTGTGAAAATATCGGCTAGCTGGTGTTGGGTATCAACATATTGAAGTTCAATATCACCCTTCTCATTGTGATCTCTGAGAAAATGATATCGCACATCAATGTGTTTGGTTCTAGAGTGCTGAACCGGGTTGTTTGCAATACAAATAGCACTAGTGTTATCACAGAAAAGTGGAACACTCTTATAATCTAACCCAAAATCCCGCAAAGTGGAAGCCATCCACAAAATCTGAGAGCAACAGCTAGCTGCAATAACATATTCGGCCCAGCCGTCGATTGTGCAACACTAGACTGTTTGCGGGAAGACCAGCAAACCAAAGAAGTACCCAGAAAATGGCAAGTATCAGAGGTACTCTTCCTATCAATCCTACACCCAGCAAAATCCGCATCGGAATAACCTCGAAGACATAAAGAGGAAGACGCTGAATACCATATGCCGAATTCAAGAGTATGTTTGAGATACCTTAGAATGCGCTTTACCGCTTGGCGGTGCGAAGCTCGTGGTGAAGCCTGAAAACGAGCGCACAGACACACTGCGAAGTGTATGTCCGGCCTCGTAGCAGTCAAGTAGAGGAGGGAGCCGATCATGCTTCGGAACTCCTTCTGATCTACGGCTTCTTCATCTTCGTCAGGATCCAATGCTACAGATGTAGCCATTGGAGTGGCGAGTGGCTTCGCATCAGCCATGTCGAATTTCTTGAGCAGGTCCTTGGTGTACTTCGTCTGGTGGACGAAAGTACCTTGTTTGCTTTGCTTGATTTGCAAACCAAGGAAAAGGTGAGTTCACCCATCATGGACATTTCAAATTCCCTGCTCATGGCATCTGCAAACTCGGCAACCAAAGCATGAGAAGAGCCACCAAAGATGATATCATCCACATAAATCTGAACTAGGAGGAAATCTTTGCCATGCTTGAGAGTGAACAGGGTTTTATCAACAGAGCCCATCAAATACCCCCGCTCAAGCAGAAAAGACTTAAGTCTGTCATACCAAGCCCGAGGAGCCTGCTTGAGTCCATAAAGAGCCTTATGAAGTTTAAGGACTTTATGTGGGTACTTGGGGTTTTCAAAACCTGGGGGTTGTTTTACATAAACATCTTCGCCTATGAAACCATTAAGAAAAACACTTTTGACATCCATTTGATAGAGTTTGAATCCCCGGGATGTCGCAAAGGCAAGCAAAATCCTAATGGCCTCAAGACGAGCAACAGGTGCAAAAGTTTCAGTAAAATCAATCCCTTCTAATTGAGAATAACCCTGAGCTACAAGTCTAGCCTTGTTTCTAACTATAGTCCCATCCTCCCCTTGTTTGTTTTTGAAAATCCATTTTGTTCCAATGAAATGAACATTTGGTGGAGGATCAACTAATGACCAAACTTGATTTCTCTCAAAATTTTTAAGTTCTTCATGCATGGCATTGATCCAACTAGAATCAGAAAGTGCATGACTAACATCTAAGGGCTCGAAAGAAGCAACAAAAGCAGAATCAATGAAATAAGCATGAGAACGTGTTACCCTTTGATCAAGCTCACCAATGATCTGCTTGGGAGGGTGCATCCTTTGAACATGATGTGGAGCCTCGCGGCGGGATGCAGTCTCCCCCTCAACTTGTGCGTTGGAGTGGTCCAAGATGACCGATGTCGAGGTGGTTGCTTCGGGACCTTGTGCCGAAGTGGTCGAAGCGGGGTCAGCTTCGGGGGTTGATGTCGAGGGTAGTAGTGGTTCATCCTCGAAATCTCCGGGATCTTCTTCTTCGAAGATGGTCTGTTCCATGTCGTGTTCATTTGCCTGTTCAAGAGCAGAACTAACAGAGGGGGTTGATTCATCAAAAGTCACATCACATGACTCGATAACAGTGTTAGTTTCCAAATTATAAACACGATAAGAATGACCATGTGTAGTGTAACCCAAAAGATCCCGTCAGAAGAACACGACTCAAATTTATCCAAGTTACCACGTTTTAGGATAAAGCAACGACAACCAAAAACTCGAAGATGAGTAACCTTGGGCTGTCTCCCAAAACGTAGCTCATAAGATGTCAAGTTTAAAATTGAGCGCAAGAATATTCGGTTTGAGATGTAACATGCAGTGTTCATGGCCTCGGCCCAGAATTTTCTAGGAGTCCTGTGCTCATCGAGCATCGTCCTAGCCATCTCAACCAAAGTGCGGTTCTTCCTCTCAACAACACCGTTCTGTTGAGGAACCCGCAGAGCAGAGAATTGATGTTCTATGCCATGCTCCATGCAAAAGTCAACAAAGAGACTGTTCTTGAACTCAGTGCCATTATCACTTCGAATGAATTTCAATGCACCAGGAAGTTCAGTGAAAAGACTCAAAGCCAAGCTTCGAAAGTGTGAAAACACTTCATCCTTGCTGGCAAGAAAGAAGACCCAAGAGTAGCGAGAGAAATCGTCGACAATAACTAGCACATACCACTTGTCACCTAAAGAACTAACCCGAGAAGGACCTACAGTGTCCATGTGGAGAAGTTCTCCGAGTTGTTCAGTCATCACTGTGGTGACTGGCGAGTGCGAAGTGGCAATCATTTTTCCATGTCGACAAGGAGCGCAAACTAAATTCTTCTCAAACTTGAGCTTGGGCAATCCTCGGATCAGACCTAGGGCACTCAGACGAGCGAGCAACTCAAAGCTCATATGCCCTAGTCTCCTATGCCACTTCCAAAGCTCAGAAGTAGAATGTGCAACAAGACAATGAGAAGAACCAGATGACTCTGAAAAATCAGCTCCAAAAACTCTCCCAACTCTAAAGATCTTACAAACCACAACGCCATCAGAATTGAGTACTTGCGAAGTATCGCGATGGAATCACACTTCGAAGCCCTCATCAAGCAACTGAGATACAGATAGCAAATTGTATCCCAGGTTTTCAACCAAAGCAACATCTTTGAGAGTGAAATTCGAATTAATTCTTACCACACCTTTACCTTTCACTCTACTCCTTCGATTGTTTCCGAAGGTGATATGTTCCCTTTGCTTGGTTGTGGTGAGGCTGGAGAACCATGCTGCATCTCCGGTCATATGGCGCGAACAACCGGAGTCCATGATCCACGTGCCCTCTAAGCCTCGGTCTGTCGCCTACACATGATAAGAGAATCTCGATCGCTCAGTGCTGGGGTGAGTGAAAAAATGACGAGGCATCCAGCACTGAGTGACACGAGTAGTAGGCACAGTAAAAGTAGACTGTCTACGCACAGGATAATCAGAATGATGCAAAGTGTGAGGTCTACCTACATGCTGTGAACGAACAACATGACGAGGTCTCCTACTCTGACGAGGTACAAAGCTACTCGCCCGGGGTCTACCACCATATGGAATATGGTGAACACCTCGAGGAGCAAAACCTCTCCGAGAAGCACGAAGAGCCTCGAAAACAGGATGATAGTAAAACTCAGACTCATGCATACCTAAAGATGGGTAATGCATGTCCTGGTAACTCATCGCCTGAGAGCGTCGCTCATCCTTGATGCGACGAAAACAGAAACCAACCAAATGACCCACCCGCTGACAGTAGGAACAATGGAAGACTCTCCTAGGGGCACTCTCATGGGTCTTAGGAGAAACTCTCACAGGCTCCTTGGGCTTCAGCTGAGTGGTTTTCTTTGGAGGGATTTTCTTGGCAGGAGGAGTGGTTTTCTTTTGAGCTCGGGTAGGTTTCTTGGCTGATGGAGTGTCTAACAGAGCTCTCTCTTTCTCTAAGGTAGTGGGTGAGGTAAAAACAGTTTTGTTCCCACCATCTAAAGGAATCCTCTCAAAACCCAAACCTAGAGCTAACCCTGCTCTGTCAGCACACATCTTGGTCTTGGCCAAGAGCAAATCCATCCTACCCTTTCCCTTAGTGCATTTGTTAACCACGAAAAGAAGGTATTCATTTTCAGACATTAGGTTCTCAGCTCGCTCTCTAACAGTGCCTAGTTGGTCCTTAAGGGTAATGCACGTGTCACAAACAGGCTGCACATCCTTAGAACTACCGGCCCTCTCCAATCTAGCCTCTAAATCATGAACATGCTTATCACGTAAATTAATGCTCTAGCGCAATAAAGAACAGTTCATGCAATCAATTATATCAAGAGGTCTAGAATCAACCACCAAAAGCTGCTTCTGTGCAGTCTCAAGCTCAGAAAGAGTTTGAGCATGTACAGAACGCAACTGAGCAAGCTCACCCATGACAACAGTACAAGATTCACATTCGGCATCATTAACTTTAGACTTAAGCATGGCATACTCAGTAGAAACAGATTCTAGCCTAAGTCTAAGGTCTTTTCTTTCTCTAGCGGCTTGCACAAGTAATCTATCTTGACCAAGAACTACTTCATTTGGCTCATCTAGTTTAATTAAAAGCTGGTCAGAGGATAGTGGTACCTTAGATGAGTCAAGCTCATCGCCGCTGTGATCGCTGTCGGCCATGAAGCAAAGGCCGGTGAAGTCTCGTCCCTTCTTGTCCTTCTTGTCCTCCTTCCTTGGGGACTCCTCCTCCTCAGAGCTCGACCCCTCAGTTGAGGAAGTGTCAATGTCGCTGAGAGCAGCAACAAATGCTCTGGAAGCGGCTTTGGCTACTCTCTTAGCCACCTTGTCGCGCTTCCCCTTCACAAAAGGCTTCCTCTCCTTTTTGTGGTATTTAGGGCGCTCACTCTCATCTCTCTTCTTGAGCTTAGGGCAATTAGCCTTGATGTGAGAAGTGTTGCCACACTCAAAACAACCACTAAAACCACTTCTCCTCTGATCCCGTCTCTCATGATGAAAGTGAGTGAACCTTTTGGCAATGAGAGCAAGCTCATCATCATCCAGAGTATCCACCTGCTCCTTTGTGACGGAGACCAGGGAGGACAAAGCAAAACCATCTACAAGAACATAAGTACCAGATGTGCTCGGTTCTGCAGTGGTGCCACGGCTAGTGCTAGAAACCAATGCCAACGGCTGTGGCAAGGAGTTTCTGTGCACCGCAAGAGATGCCTTGGCAATCTCTGTGGACTTCAGCTTGCTGAAGAGCTCATCACAGGTCAATGTGTCATAACCTGCGGACTCCTCAATGCTAGATATCTTCACTTCCCATATGCTACGGTCAAGAGCATAGAGAAGCTTGATAGCCCTATCATGATCATTGTAAGAAAGCGTCCCGTTGGACCGCAAGTTACTCACTATCGCATCAAAGCGAGAAAACATGGCATCTATAGATTCACCAGGTGCCTGCACAAACAGTTGATACTATTGATTGTATGTGCTTTGGCTCCTGGCCTTGATCTGTGAGAGCCCTCATGAAAAATAGTGAGTGTTGTCCAAATTTCCCTAGCAGTCCTAAGGTACCCTATCAAACTCACTCTGGCTCAAACCAATGAACAGTATATTCCTAGCCTTGGAATTGGCATTATACTGATCTTTCTCTGTTTGAGAGGTGCGAGTCTCAGGGATGGAGTATTATGAGTCCACAATCTCCCAAATTGCATTTCCTTAGCTTAGCAAGTAAGCCTCCATGCGCACCTTCCAGTATGCAAAGTCAGTCCCATCGAACAGAGGAATTTTACTAACTCTGTCCATGTCGCCAAAAGATCACAAAACCGGTTAAAGTCAATTGGTGATCTTAACGCGCTCTGATACCAATTGTTGGACCGGAACCGGCGACCAGAGGGGGGGGGGGTGAATGGGAGCTTTTAAAATTTCAGGCTAAAATTAGCCTTCTATTTTAATACAGTCTACTGCTGAACAGGCTTCGAACACAACCTTCGAAGTTCTGGTTCGGAGGTATTTGACGGCTCCGAACACAGGCTTCGCAAGGAGCAAAAGTTCGAAGCCAAGAAGACTTCGCTCCACTCAAACCCGAAAAACCAACTCTGCTAAGTCAGTGCAGGCTCCGCAGACAGGGTGCTTCGAGCAGGCTTCACACTTCACCCTTCGCAAGAGTGGACTACCCTCTGAGGACTTCGACCAAGTACTTAGCAGCAGCAACTGGTGCTGGGCTTCGTACACCGAAGGTCTAAACGCACACTAACAGACTTCGCTAGGGACTTAGTGTAACACCCCAAGAAATAAAAACAAATAAAATAAAATTATTTAAATCATTTCTGGATTTATTATTAAAGGAAAATCATAAAAGAACCCAAATAAAGCCAAACAGGGAGAAATACTCAAAATTTGGACCTGAAAATTTTATGAGATGAACTAGAGGCCAAGACATAATTTTAGGAATTTTTACAAATTTTTACCAACAGTGATTCAACCCTTAATCAAATAAATGAATTACTGGAATTATTTTAAATCAGAAAAGATATTAAAACCTTAACGGGCCTCAACCTCCAAACCACCCCGAGCCCGGCCCAATCCAAGCGATAGCCACTGACAGGTGGAACCGACCTGTCGGCGCTCGCGTCCCCTCTCTCCTCCCGCCCGCGTCCCGCCTGGCCCCACATGGCAGCCTCTCGCCTCCGCTTCCCTCTCTCTGACAGTCATGGCCGACCTGTCGTCGCTCGTTTTCCCGTTCGACCTCTGACAGGTGGAGCCCACCTGTCAGATTCGTCTTCTCCATGGAAGGGGATCGCCCCCTTCCTTTCTCCCGGCGATCCCTTTCTGTTTCCTCGCCGCCGGCCACCGCGATCGCCGGAATCACCCCGGATCACCTTCCCCGCACGCCACCGCCTCCCTTCCATCCACGACGACGCGTTTTTGCGCTTAAAGGAAAGCTATCCGAAGCCTTTGGAAACCCTCGCCGGAGATGGAAACCAACCTTCAGGTTCCCCGGAATTCCCTGCCATCTGGACGCCGGCGACCCCCTATAAATACCCCTCGCCCTCGCCGCCCTCTGCCCACACCGTAGCTGCCTTAGCCGAGCAAGAACAGAGCGCCCCGTTCCCAAATTTCGGGCTCCCTCTCTGCCTCGACTCCGGCAAGCCCTCGCCGTTGATCCCGGACCCCATTGCCCTAGCCACCGCCACCAGAGTGACCGTCGACGACTGCCCGTCCTCGGCCACATCTCCGTTGGCCGTGAACGCCGCCGGATCGCCGTCGCCGTCGGCACCCGAACGCCCTGCTTCGTCTACCCTCGCCGCCGGCCGCCGTTCGTCGCCCTCCGTCGCCGCCGGAGGTATCATCGTGATCGCCATCCTCTCCTCTTTCCATTTTCGCCATGAGCTAGACACCTAGGCCCTCGCCGCCGCCGTCGCAGCCGCACCCGAGCCCGCCGTCGCCGGAGACGAAGGGGGGTACGCGCCCCTTACGTCGTGCCGTGCCGGATCGCACTCTGGCCGTCTGATCACGATCGGAGGGCTACGAGTAAATCCCTTCGGGATTTAATCAGGGACCTCGGATCTGATCGAAGAGGTACGGTGCCATCTCGGCCGTTGATCGCGACTTAAGGCGCTGGAGCGATCTGGTGCGTCTACGTCATACCGGTTCGCGCGATCTAATCGTGGCCGTCCATTTTCACTTACGCCTCCCGCCTCGCGCCCGATCGCTGGATCCGGATCCAACGGCCCTGATTGATCCGGTCCACGCGCACAGTCATAGGTTCACGGTGAACCTGGTTCACCGTGGACCAGAGGCTAATTTCTGGTTTTAAATAAAATTCAGAAAATAGTTTAAACTTCAAAAATTCATATCTTGCTCAATTTAACTCCAAATTTCACCATTCAAATTTTGCTAAATTCAGTAAATTATTCTCTACATATTAATGCCATAAAAACAGTATGTTACTGTTACCCAAAATATTCTTAATAAATAAATGAATAAAAACCCCTTAGGATTAAAATTAATAATACAGAAAATAAATTAGGAAAAATACTAAAAAGTTAAACTTTACTGTTTTATGCAAAAACTCAGAATATTAAAATATTACTTCACATAAAAACACCCACAACTATGTATGTTCCTTTATTTGGTGGATTTTATCTGTTTATTGAATGTATTATTTATTTTTCCGTATCGAGAAGACTACGAGTTCATCGAGGAGCAGGAGTTCTACCCCGAGGTTCCTCCATCCCCATTTGCTGATCAAGGCAAGTCATTGACCACCTCTGTGGAAACAGTTGATCATAATTGAGCCCATGTTTTAATAAATTATCGCTATAACCCATAGGTTAATATTGCATTAGTCCAATGATCAAGCCTTACACTTATATTTATTAGATCCCCGTCCTTGTGTGCAAACCCAAGCCATGCTTATTGAGCCTTAACTCCTTGTCACTCTACTATTAAAATATTAGCTAGTGCCCAATGTACCGGCACAACTGCTATAGGATAAAAAGAATGAGTCGTAGATAGCTGGATTCTATATATGAATTTCCCCGTTATTCTTGTCTCTGGACTCTGTTGGAGTTGGCTAGGTTATAAGTATGGTGGGTTCCGGGTGCAAGCTCGGGCACTGGTTTGTCACACCCGAGGCACTATAAGGACCGGTCTGCGGGATCTGTTGCAAAGCACTTCCGTACCAACCACAAGTCTAATGGGTAAGTCCTAACTGGAAGTATGGAATACTCCGGCTCGATGCACCATAGAGGAGGGGGCAAGGGGCTAGCCTGCGGGCGACTTGTACCGACGAGGCTCAAGGGGGGGGGGTATGGTGGGGCTCCGATGCGTCGGGACACCATATGAAACCCATAAGAGGGTGCTATTGGGTCGTGGAAGACTATATGGAAGGTTTTGGCACGAGTTCCCGTGTGATGGGTCATCTCGTTACACTTCGGTGTAGGTGATGAGTGCGTGCCTTGTGGGTACAGTGGTACATCTCTGATCAGAGTTATTAAATCTTTTCGAAAAGCCGAGCCCACGGTCAAGGGCGGGTTGTGTGACTACTCGCAGTTAGTTTACAATTGTTTGAATGGTCGAGTTATTCATGGCACGTAAGGACTGTTGAGCGAGGTGGGGCTGACTGTACCCCTCGAGTTAGAAGATGATGATGCACACACACATGTTTACGTTTCAGTACTAATAAATTGTTCACATTTAATTGCATTACAAGTTACGCGCTTCCGCAAAATTAGCCACTATCTCCCTTGTTATTACCTTGCATTATATTTGCATTCGGTGGCTTGCTGAGTACATCTGTACTCACCCCGTTGACTTACAACATCAGAGCCCGTCTACTACGAGGAGGATGCAGGTCTGGAGTAGCGACCCAGTCAAGGCGAGACTGGAAGGAGGCGTTCATCTAGGACCCTTATTTAATTAGTTTCTCTTCACCTTTATTCACTTTTGTATTAATGCGGTCTACGAACCGTGACTGATTGCCCGTATTGTACGTGGTCGCATGATGCACATCTTGTTTTATTGATTTTCTATGGAATTTCAATAAAGTCCTGATTTATTAAATCGGGGCGCGACAAGATGGTATCAGAGCCGACTTGACTGTAGGAAGCCAAACAGACCTGACCTTAGGACTTATACTTACTATATTTTCTTACAAACACTACTTAACCTCTCATCCTCTGAAATTTTCACAAAAACTTTCTCTCTTTTGTAGATGCCGGTCCGTACCATGAGTGGGAACCTTCGTGACGAGGCCGGATTCATTCGCGAGCTGCGCATGCTCGTCAGTTTCCTCAGATTTGAGCATGAGCCGATGTACCATGGAGTCTTCCCCGACGAGGAAGAAAGCTTCTGCGAGGTCACCGTCGTCGTCCAGCCCTCCCCTCAGACAGCTCACACCTACCGCGGAGGAGGACCTACTTTCCTGGTTGCCAGCCAGCGCACCGCCCTCCAGGCACTCACGGAGCTCCGGATGATCTATGACAGTGAGCTCTACGACACAGATTTTCGCTTCGTGCCTCTTCGCACACCCGGGAGTCACCGCAGCATCTACATCAGCCCCCTCACGCAGAGCAACTCCGCCATCACCCGCACGATGAGACTCTTGGAGGCCATGGACAACCTCCACACAGAGGCCGTCCTCGACGCAGACAGCCAGCACGACACCATCGACTTCTACCGCCACACTTCGGAGAACCTGACCCATGAGAATGCCGAGCTCCGTCGACAGCTTGAGCAGAACCCCCTGTTGACCCTCGAGGTGGAGGAGTTGAGGCACCAGAACGAGCTCCTACGCCAGGGCGCCATGGTCCACACCCAGCTCCGCCAACAGCTCAAAGAGTTGAAGAAGGACATTGAGGAGATCACACCTCTTCCGCCTCGCAAGAAGAAACCCCTTCGGATCCCTACCGTGAAGCCCAAGAGGATCTCCCGCAGTGCACCACCCGCTGGACCATCCAGTTCCTTGACCCCGACTGTCTCCCACGAGCCCGAGATTGAGCCGTCCCCCGAGCTACCGTAGACGTAGTTTTACGGTTGATTGTTTTTCATTTATGCTTGCTTGTATTACCATTCATGTCAAAACATAAGGCATGAATGACGAAATAAATAAATGTAATCGCAAGAATGGTACCTTTTGAAATAAAAATAATAATAATAAAGAGTTCTCTAAAATAAATATTGTCTACTTTGAAAACTCCAGGATGACCAACACTCAGGGTTCCGACGCTCCTTAGAATGGAGGAGAGAGTGGCAACTTGCCACAATGGGGAGCCACCGGGCAAAGGCAAGCCCCAGTCGCCAACCACCCCACACTGGCTGAGATGATGGCCACTCAGAACCAGTTGGTTGCTGCCCTATTGAATCAGATGCAACAGCAGCAGCAGATGCAGGAGCAGCAGGCTCATTTCTTCCGCCTCCACCAACAGCCCGAGCCGCCCCGACCCGCCACACCAGCTCCCGCTCCCGCATCTCAGCTCTCGGAGTTCCTCCGAGTTCGCCCACCGACCTTCTCGAGCACCACTAACCCCATGGAGGCTGGGGATTGGTTACGAGCTATCGAGAAAAAGCTCGACCTCCTTACCTGCACCGAGCAGGAGAGGGTGGCCTTCGCCACCCACCAGCTCCATGGTCCCGCCGCAGAATGGTGGGACAACCTTCGTGAGACTCTACCCGAGGGACACGCCCACACTTGGGCGGAGTTCTCAGCTGCTTTCCGTGCCGCTCACATCCCCGACGGCATTATAGCTCAGAAGCAACAAGAGTTTAGGGACCTGCAGCAGGGGAGCAGGTCCGTGACAGAATATCTACATGAGTTCAACAGGTTGGCCAGGTACGCACCTGAAGAGGTCCGTACTGATGCGGCTAGACATGCCAAGTTCCTCCGGGGACTGAAGGATGAGTTGTCCCTACAACTCATCTTTGGAGATTTCGCCAACTTCCAAAAGTTGGTGAACAAAGCCATCAAGCAGGAGACCCAGCAGAACAAGGTTGGCCTGAAGAAAAAGAGGATGATAGCCTTCAGGCAGAACCAGGGCATGGCCCAGAGACCTCGCTTTGCTCCACCTCCACCAGCGCAGCAGTACCACCCCCGCCCAGTGTATCGCCCGGCACCACCTGCCACCAATGTCGGAACCGGACAAACTCGCCCCACTCCCGCCGCACCAGCCGCCCCAGCTGCCCCGGCCAAGAAGCCGGAGATTCTGAGAGACAGGCATGGTAAGCCTGTGGTATGCTTCAACTGCCGCCAGGAGGGGCACTACTCCCATCAGTGCCCTCATCCCAAGCGTACTCAAGGCGTCGCTTCAAACCCCGCCGTCCGCGCCAAAGTCAACCACGTCACCGCCGAAGAAGCCCAGGCCACACCGGAAATAGTCATGGGTAAGTTTATGGTTCATTCATCACTTGCAGTGGTATTATTTGACACCGGAGCCACACACTCCTTTATATCAACTGCTTTTGTGGAAAGTAATTCCCTGGACATAAGTGAACTACCCAGACCAGTATTGAGAGCTACCCCGGGCAAGCAAACCCTCGCCTATTCTTTTAGTCCAAGGGTATGGGTAGATATCCAAGGCACGATATTTTGGGCCGATCCCATTCTAATAGAATGTCAAGGTTTGGATCTCATTCTAGGGATGGATTGGCTAAATAAACATCAAGGAGTAATAGAATGTGCCCAGAGAAAGGTGACTGTGACTAATGAAGACGGGACTATCGTCACATTCCAGATGCCAAGCATGAAGGCCGGAAGGACAAGACTACATCAGATTACCTTGGAGGAGATACCAGTAGTCAGTGAATACCCAGACGTGTTCCCAGAAGATCTACCAGGGATGCCACCCAGGAGGGATATCGAGTTCAGGATCGACTTGGTGCCCGGAACCACCCCTATTTATAAGCGACCATACCGGATGGCCGCCAACGAGTTAGCTGAGATGAAGCAGCAGTTGGAGGATCTCGAGAAGAAAGGCTACATCAGACCAAGCACATCGCCGTGGGGTGCCCCCGTCATCTTCGTCGAAAAGAAAGAAGACAAGGCAAAGCGTATGTGTGTGGATTATCGTGCTTTGAATGAAGTGACCATCAAGAATAAGTATCCATTACCTCGGATCGATGATCTCTTCGACCAGTTAAAAGGAGCTACAGTATTCTCGAAGATCGACTTGCGTTCTGGTTATCATCAGTTAAGGATTCGAGAAGAAGATATACCCAAGACTGCCTTTACCACCCGTTATGGATTGTATGAGTGCACAGTTATGTCTTTTGGATTGACCAACGCCCCTGCATTCTTCATGAATATGATGAATAAGGTGTTCATGGAATATTTGGACAAATTCATCGTAGTCTTCATAGATGACATCCTCATTTATTCCAAGGACCGGGAAGAGCACGAGGCTCACCTCCGGTTAACCTTAGGAAAGCTAAGGGAACACCAATTGTATGCCAAGTACAGCAAATGCAAGTTTTGGACGGCAGAAGTAAAATTCCTTGGACACATCATCTCTGCGCAAGGAATCGCAGTAGACCCTGCCACCGTAGAAGCAGTTACGGATTGGCTGCCACCCACGAACGTATCGGAGATACGAAGTTTTCTAGGTTTGGCCGGATATTATCGGAGGTTCATTGAGAATTTTTCTAAGATAGCCAAGCCAATGACCAAGTTGTTGCAGAAAGGAGAGAAGTTTGAATGGACTCCTGAATGCGAGGAAAGTTTCCGCACTCTCAAGACCCGTCTGGTGTCCGCACCCATACTAACCCTACCCGATATCCGCAAAGACTTCCATGTCTACTGCGACGCATCTCGCCAAGGATTGGGATGTGTTCTTATGCAAGACGGAAAAGTTATCTCTTATGCCTCCCGTCAGTTGAGACCTCATGAGTTGAACTACCCGACCCATGATTTGGAGTTAGCCGCTGTAGTACACGCCCTTAAGATTTGGAGGCACTATTTGGTTGGAAATCGCTATGAGATCTTTACGGATCACAAGAGCTTGAAGTACATCTTCACACAGCCAGATCTCAATCTGCGGCAAAGACGATGGTTGGAACTAATAAAGGACTATGACTTAGGTATTCACTACCACCCCGGAAAAGCAAATGTGGTAGCTGATGCATTAAGTCGCAAGGGATATTGCACCGCCATGATGATTCAAGAACACGCACCCTTGTTATGTAGAGAGACGGAAAAGTTAAATCTTGGGTTAACCACAAGAGCATAGCTAGCCACCTTGGAGACTCAACCGGTCTTGTTCGAGCAAATCCGCGAAGCTCAATTGGAAGACCCGGATATAGCTGCCATTAGGAAGAACATGAGGCAAGGAAAAGCCCCAGGATTTTCAGAGGACGAAAACAGCACCATATGGTTTGGAACCCGGATATGCGTACCGGATAAGCCAGAGATAAAGACCCTTATCCTGAGAGAAGCCCATGAGACATTGTACTCCATTCATCCCGGCAGTACCAAGATGTACCAGGACCTGACGGAACGTTATTGGTGGGTCAGCATGAAAAGAGAGATCGCACAGTTCGTCGCCGAATGTGACACCTGCAGAAGAGTAAAAGCTGAACATCAGAGACCTGCGGGATTGTTACAGCCACTTAAGGTACCTGAATGGAAGTGGGAAGAGATCGGTATGGATTTCATCACCGGATTACCAAAGACCCAACTTGGGTATGATTCTATTTGGGTAATCATCGATCGGCTTACGAAAGTAGCACATTTCATAGCCGTCAAGACGACCTTTAGTGGCCCTAAGCTCGCAGAACTATACATGGCCCGGATCGTATGTCTTCATGGAGTGCCCAAGAAGATAGTGTCCGATAGAGGAAGTCAGTTTACCTCTCGTTTTTGGAAAAACCTTCAGGAAGAGATGGGCACGAGATAGAACTTCAGTACTGCCTACCACCCTCAGATGGATGGACAAACAGAGAGGGTAAACCAGATATTGGAGGATATGTTACGGGCATGTGTCTTGGATTTTGGAGCCACTTGGGACAAGAGCTTGCCGTACGCTGAGTTTTCATACAACAACAGCTATCAAGCCAGCCTTCAGATGTCTCCTTTTGAAGCCCTATATGGACGTAAGTGCAGAACGCCTCTACTTTGGGACCAAACTGGTGAATCCCAAGTATTCGGAACAGACATTCTTCGTGAAGCCGAAGAGAAGGTACGGATCATCAGAGACCGACTCAAGACAGCCCAATCACGACAGAAGAGCTACGCAGACAATCGTCGCCGAGACCTAGCCTTTGAAGAGGGAGATCATGTTTACCTTCGAGTTACGCCTCTCCGTGGTACTCAACGGTTTAACATGAGAGGAAAGTTGGCCCCTCGATATGTTGGACCATTCCCCATTATCCGACGCCAAGGCGAGGTTGCTTATCAGTTGGAACTACCACCCTCATTGGCTGGAGTGCATGACGTATTTCACGTATCTCAACTCAAGAAGTGTCTCCGCATCCCCATAGAGCAAGTGGATCTTCAGTAGTTGGATGTTCAAGAGGATCTGACCTATGTGGAAAAGCCGGTCAAGATATTGGAAGTAAAAGAAAGGATCACCAGGAGTCGGGTCATCCGTTTCTGTAAAGTACAGTGGAGCAATACCGGTAGAGGAAGCTACATGGGAAAAAGAAGATGAACTCAAGGCACAGCATCCTGAGCTATTCGAGGATTGATCCGAATCTCGAGGACGAGATTCTCTGTAAGGGGGATAGGATTGTAACACCCCAAGAAATAAAAATAAATAAAATAAAATTATTTAAATCATTTCTGGATTTATTATTAAAGGAAAATCATAAAAGAACCCAAATAAAGCAAACAGGGAGAAATACTCAAAATTTGGACCTGAAAATTTTATGAGATGAACTAGAGGCCAAGACATAATTTTAGGAATTTTTACAAATTTTTACCAACAGTGATTCAACCCTTAATCAAATAAATGAATTACTGGACTTATTTTAAATCAGAAAAGATATTAAAACCTTAACGGGCCTCAACCTCCAAACCACCCCGAGCCCGGCCCAATCCAAGCGATAGCCACTGACAGGTGGGACCGACCTGTCGGCGCTCGCGTCCCCTCTCTCCTCCCGCCCGCGTCCCGCCTGGCCCCACATGGCAGCCTCTCGCCTCCGCTTCCCTCTCTCTGACAGTCATGGCCGACCTGTCGGCGCTCGTTTTCCCGTTCGACCTCTGACAGGTGGAGCCCACCTGTCAGATTCGTCTTCTCCATGGAAGGGGATCGCCCCCTTCCTTTCTCCCGGCGATCCCTTTCTGTTTCCTCGCCGCCGGCCACCGCGATCACCCGAATCACCCCGGATCACCTTCCCCGCACGCCACCGCCTCCCTTCCATCCACGGCGACGCGTTTTCGCGCTTAAAGGAAAGCTATCCGAAGCCTTTGGAAACCCTCGCCGGAGATGGAAACCAACCTTCGGGTTCCCCGGAATTCCTTGCCATCTGGACGCCGGCGACCCCCTATAAATACCCCTCGCCCTCGCCGCCCTCTGCCCACACCGTAGCTGCCTTAGCCGAGCAAGAACAGAGCGCCCCGTTCCCAAATTTCGGGCTCCCTCTCTGCCTCGACTCCGGCAAGCCCTCGCCGTCGATCCCGGACCCCATTGCCCTAGCCACCGCCACCAGAGTGACCGTCGACGACTGCCCGTCCTCGGCCACATCTCCGTTGGCCGTGAACGCCGCCGGATCGCCGTCGCCGTCGACCACCCGAACGCCCTGCTTCGTCTACCCTCGCCGCCGGCCGCCGTCCGTCGCCCTGCTTCGCCGCCGGAGGTATCATCGTGATCGCCATCCTCTCCTCTTTCCATTTTTGCCATGAGCTAGACACCTAGGCCCTCGCCGCCGCCGTCGCAGCCGCACCCGAGCCCGCCGTCGCCGGAGACGAAGGGGGGTACGCGCCCCTTACGTCGTGCCGTGCCGGATCCCACTCTGGCCGTCCGATCACGATCGGAGGGCTACGAGTAAATCCCTTCGGGATTTAATCAGGGCCCTCGGATCTGATCGAAGAGGTACGGTGCCATCTCGGCCGTTGATCGCGACTTAAGGCGCTGGAGCGATCTGGTGCGTCCACGTCATACCGGTTCGCGCGATCTAATCATGGCCGTCCATTTTCACTTACGCCTCCCGCCTCGCGCCCGATCGCTGGATCCGGATCCAACGGCCCTGATTGATCCGGTCCACGCGCACAGTCACAGGTTCACGGTGAACCTGGTTCACCGTGGACCAGAGGCTGATTTCTGGTTTTAAATAAAATTCAGAAAATAGTTTAAACTTCAAAAATTCATATCTTGCTCAATTTAACTCCAAATTTCACCATTCAAATTTTGCTAAATTCAGTAAATTATTCTCTACATATTAATGCCATAAAAACAGTATGTTACTGTTACCCAAAATATTCTTAATAAATAAATGAATAAAAACCCCTTAGGATTAAAATTAATAATACAAAAAATAAATTAGGAAAAATCCTAAAAAGTTAAACTTTACTGTTTTATGCAAAAACTCAGAATATTAAAATATTACTTCACATAAAAACACCCACAACTATGTATGTTCCTTTATTTGGTGGATTTTATCTGTTTATTGAATGTATTATTTATTTTTCCGTATCGAGAAGACTACGAGTTCATCGAGGAGCAGGAGTTCTACCCCGAGGTTCCTCCATCCCCCTTTGCTGATCAAGGCAAGTCATCGACCACCTCTGTGGAAACAGTTGATCATAATTGAGCCCATGTTTTAATAAATTATCGCTATAACCCATAGGTTAATATTGCATTAGTCCAATGATCAAGCCTTACACTTATATTTATTAGATCCCCGTCCTTGTGTGCAAACCCAAGCCATGCTTATTGAGCCTTAACTCCTTGTCACTCTACTATTAAAATATTAGCTAGTGCCCAATGTACCGGCACAACTGCTATAGGATAAAAAGAATGAGTCGTAGATAGCTGGATTCTGTATATGAATTTCCCCGTTATTCTTGTCTCTGGACTCTGTTGGAGTTGGCTAGGTTATAAGTATGGTGGGTTCCGGGTGCAAGCTCGGGCACTGGTTTGTCGCACCCGGGGCACTATAAGGACCGGTCTGCGGGATCTGTTGCAAAGCACTTCCGTACCAACCACAAGTCTAATGGGTAAGTCCTAACTGGAAGTATGGAATACTCCGGCTCGATGCACCATAGAGGAGGGGGCAAGGGGCTAGCCTGCGGGCGACTTGTACCGACGAGGCTCAAGGGGGGTATGGTGGGGCTCCGATGCGTCGGGACACCATATGAAACCCATAAGAGGGTGCTATTTGGTCGGGGAGGACTATATGGAAGGTTTTGGCACGAGTTCCCATGTGATGGGTCATCTCGTTACACTTCGGTGTAGGTGATGAGTGCGTGCCTTGTGGGTACAGTGGTACATCTCTGACCAGAGTTGTTAAATCTTTTCGAAAAGCCGAGCCCATGGTCAAGGGCGGGTTGTGTGACTACTCGTAGTTAGTTTACAATTGTTTGAATGGTCGAGTTATTCATGGCACGTAAGGACTGTTGAGCGAGGTGGGGCTGACTGTACCCCTCAAGTTAGAAGATGATGATGCACACACACATGTTTACGTTTCAGTACTAATAAATTGTTCACATTTAATTGCATTACAAGTTACGCGCTTCCGCAAAATTAGCCACTATCTCCCTTGTTATTACCTTGCATTATATTTGCATTCGGTGGCTTGCTGAGTACATCTGTAGTCACCCCGTTGACTTACAACATCAGAGCCCGTCTACTACGAGGAGGATGCAGGTCTGGAGTAGCGACCCAGTCAAGGCGAGACTGGAAGGAGGCCTTCATCTAAGATCCTTATTTTATTAGTTTCTCTTCACCTTTATTCACTTTTGTATTAATGCGGTCTACGAACCGTGAATGATTGCCCGTATTGTACGTGGTCGCATGATGAACGTCTTGTTTTATTGATTTTCTATGGAATTTCAATAAAGTCCTGATTTATTAAATCGGGGCGCGACACTTAGACACGATAAGAAAAATGGGCTTCGATTAGGGCTTCGCTAGTAAGCAGCAAGGTCTAGCCTCCTGTTACACAGAGTGAACGCACACTGAAAAGCACACTTCGCACAAAACACACTTCGCCTAGACAGGCTTCGGTGCACTACTACTAGCGAGGTATGCAAACAAGCTCAAGCAGAAACTCAACACAGAAGCAGGGCTTCGCTGCTTGAACAAGGAACACAATAAATGAACTCACAGGATGAATACAAAGTGTGGTGGCTAGTACAGGAGCTCAACAGTGAATGCTCAAAGTGTTAAATGTTACCTACCCAGCCCCACTATTTATAGCCACTATTCACCCAAGTGAATTGACTACATTACCCCTAGGGTTTACATTGGTTTTGTCTCTACAGAACAGAGGGGTACAAAAGGTAGTCAACTTTATTCTGGAGGCTTCTCTGTCAGCTTTGCAGAGGGGACAACGTCAGCTTTTTGCAGAGCAGACAATGTCAGCCTTTGCAGTCTTTGACTTTTCTGAAGCCCCCCTTCGCACGCGAGGGGTGCGGTAGCTTCGGTGAGAAGCCTTGAGCCTGACGGCCTTCGCTTGACTGAAGTCAGCCTCCGATACAGTGACGGTTTTGAGACGAAGCCATCAAAGCCCTTGGGCCTTCGCACCACCACCTTCGGAGTGGACCACCATGGCTTCGTAGCTTCTCCCAGCTCGAACTCCGTCAGTCCGTGTACCG
>JAAALK010000284.1:13543580-13567985 GCA_019279435.1 Zizania palustris
CCTAGTTGCCCCTAAAAGATAAGATATAAATTACTACCTATGTCACCTATGTCCCATAATACAAATATAAATCATTTCTAGTGTTTTTACGGGGATTAAGAAGAGGTGTAATTAAATGTGGAATGGTTGTGATTGGTGATATGAGGAAGTAGGTGAAGAAATTAAATAGATGTGAACTTGTGATTGGTTGAGATGAGTAAGTGGAGAAGTAGCTATATTTTGAGGCAAAATTTGAACATTACAAATAGCTGTAATATGAGACAGATGTAGCATCTGTTTTAGGTAAACTTTTTTGGGGAACATTGTTCTGTAGGTAACGCCATTTTAATAAAACATGAAACTTATGTGCCTTCTTCTATATATGTGTACTCATGTTTCTTATGTTGACCTTTTTCTGCATGCAGTATTTTGATCTAATCACCCATGTCGGCTGAAGTCGGCGAGGAATGCCCTTATTTCCTCTCGTGCTACCTCTGGTTCATATACTGCATAAAATTCCGAGATTTCACTTGATACAAGTGGATCACCAGGAGTTTTGTGCTAATACTTCCTATTATTTGAATTGGTTGTAGTTAGTATAATTGGCAAGACTCAAGTTCTGTCATCTTGGTTCACAAACATCTGTTGGTTAACTTCTTGGTCTACTGCTTTCTTGAGTCTTGCTGAAGATTGTTTCTCATTAATCACGCCTTCTGCTCTCTCTGAGGTTGGACCAATCTCCTTTTTGTTTCCATCAAGCTCTTGATCCCCATCAGAACACGTGTCATAACGTGATCTGTCTTTCTCAGTTTGCACACTACAATCTTCTGAAGTCCTCTCGTCCTGTTGTTCCTTCTGTGGCCAACGTTCAAAAGTGGCTCTCCTGCGCTCCCTTGGTTGTTTTGTGCTCCTAAATTCTCTTGTTTGAGCACTAAAGCTTTTCCCTTACTAGTCAATCTTGGTTACTTCTTCATTATCAGTATTTGTATCTGAATCATTTGGCGAAGCATTTCTGCCTGTATCTTCAGCCAAGGTCTCTGTTGTAGTTGGTACTGAAGGCAAGAAATACACTGCACCGATGGCTCAAACTTGCTTGCCACCTGGCTTTCGTTTCCATCCAACAGATGTTGAGCTTGTTTCTTACTACTTAAAAAGGAAGATCATGGGCAAGAAACTTTTTGTTCAAGCTATATCAGAGGTTGAGCTGTACAAATTTGCTCCCTGGGATCTTCCAGGTAATTCCTATTTCCCATATAATTATGTTTTATAATTTTGAATAATATAATAGGTGGCACTAGGATGAATAGAAAATCAATCAAAACATTTCAAGTAAACATGGCTAGTATATTCTCAATTTATGCGCAACATGGCTTAATTTTGCATGCCCTAATCTTATGTTTCTATGTACAGCTCAATCCTGTCTTCAGAGCAGAGATCTTGAGTGGTTCTTCTTTTGCCCACTTGACAAGAAATATCCTAATGGGACTAAGACAAATCGTGCCACACCAAATGGTTACTGGAAAACAAGTGGGAAAGATAGAACAATTGAGCTTAACTCTCGCATTGTTGGGATGAAGAGAACATTGATTTTCCATGAAGGCAAGGCACCTAAAGGCAACAGGACTGACTGGGTGATGTATGAATACAAAATGGAAGATATTGAGTTGGTTCTGCTGGTTTTTCGAAGGTAATGCTATTTTTATCTATAATGCATAGTAAGCTCTCAAATTAAGTTTAGCTTATGCAGTCAAGGTCTAGTTTATGTTTCACTGTTCATTGTGATGTGTGCATCTGTTTATGTTTCACTGTTCATTGTGCTGTGTGCATCTGTTCTTACTGTTGAATAGATGTTATATTAGAGAGTGAATCTTTAAAGTAAATTTATGTTCTAAGTTTGTATTCCCTCCATCCCATAATAATGCAACCTAAGACTGGATTTGACATTCATGGAACAAATATGGATAGTGGCACTGTCTAGATTCGTTGTATTATAAAATGTCAAATCTGATCTTAGTCCCATTATTATGGAAAGGAGGGAATAGTAACCAAAAGTAGGACATATCTGAGGTAATTGACATTTTTGCTTCCGGTATTTATCCATGAGAGAACTACTTTTTCATGCTATTTGGTGTATTGTGCTCAATATAATTGTCCTCGTTTTGATTTAACATCTCAGGATGATTATGTACTCTGCAAAATTTTCAAGAAAAGTGGCCTAGGTCCAAGGATTGGGGAACATATGGAGCTCCATTTAATGAAGATGAATGGAGCATGCAGATGCTGAAACTTCTATGTTTCCTTTGCTCCCGACCTGCAAATGTTGAAACTACTGTGTTCCTTTGGTGCTGTCGGTAGAGTTAGTAAATTCTACAGGTGAAACATGTGTTCGTCCTTCCATTGCAGCCAGAGCTATTGAGGAACCACCTCTGGCAAATTCACCTGCCATTTTGTCCTGGGAATGAGTCATCACCTCTGGCAATTCACCTGCCATTTGTCCTGGGAATGAGTCATCATTTGAATGTGCTCTCCTGGAATTGCCTTCTCAGCACTCTATCCAATCTACTGGAGATGGGTTGGTTTCTGTGAACAACTGTTTTAATGAGGTCAATAATGCACACAGTCCTGAAATTGATGGGCTTGTATTGGAAGAACTGTATAGTTTTTTAGCTGATTCTCCTCATCATGGCAATCCTGTTGGCGAGGTAGTTAGAACTTGTTCAATACCTAAACTACATATTCCTTTTATGCTTTGCTCACACAAGAAAATATTTATGATTTTTTTTATCTGGGTTAATTGTTTTTTTGCAGCATTCTGGTCTCCCACCAATGTCTGAAGCTGAGGCGTACGCTTTTGAAGTTAACACTTCCGATCACTACAATGAAATTGCTAGGCTTGCTGAATTAGGTGGCCACATGTGATGACTTGTCTCCTTCCAATGTTGGTGTTACTGGACACACTATCCAGCCCACAAACTCTGAAGCTGCTAGCAGTGAAAATTATTTGGATATGGATGACCTCTTTGCTCCTGACAAAACACTATCCTATGCAATTCCTTATCCATACGACAATTTTGGCTGTATCCCCTGGATCAGTCCACATATGATAGACGCTACAATGGCAGTGCAACTCAAGCTGATGCCATTCTATCTAGTGACTCACGTCCAACTATGCCTAGCATGGTTATTGATTTACCTGCTATTGCCAACAACAATGGCATTGCCCCAGAACCCAGCATGCAGTTCCCATTCTCATAGTTTGACTGCAACTATCTTAGAGGTACACTTTCGTTTACCCTATTTGTTTACCACGTTGAAGCTTTATGTTGAGTCAATTTGGATGCTATGTCATTTTCAGTTCTCTTATTATTGTGGCACCATGGATTTTATATGTTGGCAGTTGCAGCACAACAGATGTGTACCATACTCCTGGCCATCTGCTGCCTTTCTGAGCTAAACCCAAACCTCACCGAATCGCGTTCACGAGGACAGATACTGGATTTGAGTGCTCGAACTGGTCACTGCATGCAGCGAAAGTCAAATAATGTTTTGCTGGTTTGAAGGCTGGCCTAGTTCGTGGTGGTGAAACTCTATGATCCTAATCTTCCTGAAGTTATTGCCTCGCCTTGTCGTCTGCTCAGGATCAAACGTTATGCTTTCTATTAGCTTTTACTTTGTACTTGCTTCTTGAAATGTTCACCGAACCAGTGTGTATTGTGTAATGTAACGACGAACCTAAATTAAGGGTCACTTGGCTTGCCCATTATTACCCTTAAGTTAAGGATGTTGATGTTATGAGATTCATGTTCACGAGGTGCTAAACAATCAGTTGGTAATGTTTACAAGTAGAGTAATTACCTATTCAAAATTTCTTAACAGCTAACAATTAACATCTTAAGATCGAAGAAAAGAAAGGTAAAGATTTTCAAACGATCAGCCTACGATGTCCGATGATACCCTGCGTAATTGTAACCCCCAGTAGGCAGCATCTGCTGCTGCGGTGGCCGCTGCTCGAGCATTGCTAGGGCCCCTTGCCCTCCCATGCCGTTCTTGCCGTATTGCTGCCACAGCATTTGCTCCTCCACCAGTTGATGTTGCTTCGTCTGCATGTCCGACATCTGCACGTACGTCGGCAGCGGCACCGCCACTGACGCCGCGAAGGGGTCGGCACCCGCTGCGGCGCCGCTGGTTCCCGCTGGCGCGGGAAGCGCCAGCATCGGCGTCCCCGGGGGGCGCATCGCCACGCTGCTCGCGCTACCGGAGAAGGATTGAGTGTTCGCCAACGTTCTGGCCGTCGCGTGGTTGTACATCCCGTCGAGAACCATCATGTTGAGGCCGCCGCCGAGATTGGCGCGTTGGTGCACGAGCGCGCTCGCGGACTGGACCAGCGCCGTCTCCCAGTCTGTAGACGAGGGGTCGAACGCGTCGCTCGTCGGCGCCGAGCTGCGGGGTTGCCGTCGAACAGAGCGAGCGCCAGCTGCTGTCCGTGCTCTTCGCAGGACATCGCGTCCCCCCTCAAGTTCAAGAAGTCAGCCTCGTCGTCGGCCGCGATGAGCAGGGCCTCCGCCGCAGGATGCACAGTCTCCCCAGCATTGTGCTCCTCTTGCACCGCAGCGGGCGAGTCCTCCGGCGCGGGAAGGGCCTGGGTGGCGTTCATGTCGTTCTCTGCAACAAGGGACGCCTCTGGGCTGCAGGGCGGTTCTGGGGATGGCGGTGGCAGCATCTGCTGCGACTCCTCGGCGGCACGCCTGTCTCGGATGAACTCGTCCATGAGCTCCAACTTCTTCTGCGTGACGAGCTTCACCTCGGGGACATCGGTGTCGCGGCACACGTACGCGGCCTTGCACCACCCGTACAGAGCTTCAAGCTCGTTGAGCTGCTTGGCGAGGCCGCAGAAGACTACGTGCACGCGCTCGCAGTCGTCGGTCTCCATCTCCGGGAACTGCTCGATGAGCGGCGCCATTACGTCCGTGAGCTCGCAGTATAGCTGCACGCTCTCCTTCACAAGCGGGTACAGGGACACCGACACCACCCGGTTCGTCTTCGCCGCGCCTGTGACAGCCAGCATTCGGGCGCTTCCATGTCAATGCTTTGCGCTGGCGATGACGCATGAGCTACGTCGTACGGATCGATAATGCAAGGAGGAGTCGCTCACGGCTCACCTACGGGGAGGCAGGCGATAAACCGGTCGAGGAGGTGCTGCAGCTGTTGGGCCTTGGTGAGGAGCTGCTCCAGCGTCATCTCGCTCGTCGGCGTCTCCTTCGCCCAGAGCGCCACCGCCTTGTCAGCCTCGGCGCCGTTCGCGGCTTCCTCGTCTCTCGTGCTGAAGCCGTCGTAGCAGGAGCGGTTTCCGGAGGACTCGTACAGGCACATCTCATCGCGGAGCGACCGTCCCCGGCGCTCCGCACCGGCGACGCCGCCCTGCTTGACCTGCATCCGGTACTCGAGGCAGTCGTCGAGGTAGGCGGCGTAGGTGCGGACGAACGCGGAGAAGTCCCACGCGTCGGCGCAGGAGCGATCGCAGAAGTCGGACATGTTGAGCATGCGCGTGCCCCTGCGCGTGGCGTAGAAGACCTCCTGCTCGAACGCCGGGTCGCCGTCGACGAGGAGACGGTGGACGAGCACAAGCGTCTTGAGCGCGACGGCCCAGCTGCGGGTGCGGCCGAGGCGCCGCGACAGCGACGCGACGCAAGCACCAACGTAGGCCCGGGAATGGCAAGTGAGCGATATGACCTCCCGGATGTGGCGCTCGTCGGCGGGGAAGCTCTCGCTGTGCTTGGTGGCCTTGACGATGGCCACGTCGAGCTCCGACGCCGCCGCGCTCCCGCTGCCGACCTTGGCCAGCCCGATGCTCGTCTGGTCCTTCACCGCTCCCAGCGCCTTACGGAGCTTGCTCGGCGGCATTATTGCTCGTTAATTCGCCGAGGCGAGCTAGCGTTCGTCGTCACAGCTCGATCGCGTCGTGTCGTTGGCAATTCTATTCGTCAATGCAAGGTCGTCGCTCGCGATGGGCAATGGAGAAAGAGAAGTGAGGTGTCCCGTTGGTGTTCGGGACGAAGATTGAAGTGCGCCCGCGAACGATGCGGGCGGCTGAGAGGACGCCCGCGGATGGAGGAGAGCGCGCGCGCAGGAGGCCATGGATGGTGAGGAGAGGTCATGCTTGACCTTTTGACACATGGGATATATACTTTTCATGCATCGCCAACCAAAATATAAGTCTATGCATGTCTGTGCTTCCTTCTTCTTCTTCTTCTTCATTCATCCATTCATGTCAATGCTGGTTAATGATCTAATGGTTCTTTTATTATTTAGACAAACTATGGTAGTTTTCCGGCCGCGCAATATTACGTATTGCTAGACTAGAATTTTTCTGATATACAATCAAAACAAATCTTTGTTTTACGAGTGTTTTTAGTCTCGCTTAATAAATCCAATTATCGATAAAGAGAAAATTTTGAGGATTCAGGAAAGAGATTGAGAGTTTAAAAGAGAGAATTTTGACTTTCTGTGGGATTTATTTCATGAAGAGTTTATTATCTTTTGCATTTAGGTGATGTTTGATTTAGGAATTTGATAGAATAGAATGACTTCATTCCAGATTATGAGAATGAAATGGTTCTGCTCTATCCAACAAGAAATAGAACTGTTCCGTCCTATCATTTCAGAACCAAACAAAAAACTGAATGGCTCCTTCCAAACATGGTGCAGAGCCATTTTATTTTTAAAATCTGAAATGAAGCCATTTCGCTCTATCAGATTTCTAAATCAACTGCCACCTTAGTAGGACAATGCACGTTACCTTTACAAGTTAAGCATCTCCATTGTAATTGTTATTTTTGACTTGCTATTCATAGCAATAGCAAATCTCCCTATTTTAATTGGCTTGCTATTTGTTACCCACTCCCTATTTTACATGTAACAAATTTGGTGAGAGAAATAACAAATCCCCTAAAATAGCAAGTCAAATAGCAAGTACAATAAAGACACATTTTGAATAATTCTTACTGTTTTTAAAGATAGCAAGTTGGATGACAATTACAATGGAGATGCTCTTAGTAGAATAAATGGCTTTGCATTATAGTGACTAATAAGGCCTTTATGATAATCATACGGAAATTTTACCGTCTCACTCGAGAATAGCCATTTGCTACCAATGGGGGAATTGCTTCTTATTTCCAATCTAGATGATTGGATTTGCACCGAAGAAAACCATAAATTCTATATAGAAATCTATGATAGAGAAGCTCACCGTACCGTACTATTTGGTATCTCAAATAAAAGATAAAATCAGATCATATCATATCAGAACAGACTAGACAAACCATAACCATATAAGAATGACACGGGTACTCTCTTCCGTATGCTTAAGTGCATCCTTAGATACCCATATTTATATATATGCACGTGTGACATCAATACATATTTAGTATTATGGCCGACAATGTATTTTTTTCTGATTAACGTGCGTGCTAATTTTTAGCGATTATAATAGCTTCTTTAGTTTTGGGGCTGCCTTAATAATCTAGTAATAAATATTTTTCCATCTCATACCTGATTTCCGAAAAGTATACATATATATATATATATACATATATACGAGAACGTTAACCCAATCGTGCACACCTCATCCACTGTGCCTCCATACCTCACCTAATCCTGACTTCCATTCCACGTCGGTGTAGAATAACATTTATATATATATATATATATATTATATGTTATGCCCTTTAGCTATACTGTTAGATCATTTAAATAGCTCACTTGTTGAGCATGAACAGTACATATTTTTTTTTGACAAAATGACTTATTTATTATATCTCAGGAGGAGGTTGGTAAGATTGTTAATTATGGCGGTGGTTTCGAATGATCTGTTACTCCTAAGAGGCAAGACATGGATATTATATTTTAAAAAATAAAGGGTGCCAAAATTTTATAAATAAAAATAAAAAGCAGAAACATAGTTCTGTAAAATTAAGAAATACTTGCATTATGGATTAAAGAAACAGGAGCTGACTTAGGCCGAGTGGCGCAGTAGAAGCTGAGTGGGCTGTCGATTTTTGGCCTATCTAGCGATCCGTTGAACTCACCGATCCATAACGTAAGTCATCTTCTTCCATCGACTTTCTCCGTACAGATCTTGGGCCAGGGTGAGTGGGCGACCGCCTGGACCTAAAAAAAATTATATAACCCAATATTTTTATATTCATACTAACCCATGCTATGATCCATAAGTTACTCTACCGGAGGAGCGGCGGAGCGCAAAGTGCTGGTGACTGGTCCCTAAAAATCCCCTCCTAAATCTCAATTTCCTGATTCCTATTAAAATCCAAAGTGTGTGTGTATATATATATCATATTCATATGGACTATGGTATGCATTCTTGAATCTCGATTCCTTCGGTTCCTCCTTGGTCACTAGAAATCCTTTTCGGTAACTATTTGTACATAGAAAAAGATACGTTGTATCAAATTGATATAAATACTATTATGAATGATTTTGTATCTAGAAATGTAAGAAAAATCTCTTTCATTAACTAATATAGCTACGAGTTATGATTATTTTTACAAGTGATTGAAGATACATAAAAGAACCTTACTTTTTTTCGCCTAGGACCCCAAAATACTAGGAACAGCCCTGCGTGTCCTCAATTGATTGATAGAAAGCTAGACGTAGCTAGATCATCGACGCATGCATGCCAAATTGCCAAACAAGACATGCACAATGCGCGCGCATGGCTAGGGGCACTGCCCTTGCTTGCAAGGCAACGTCCAGCTCCAATTAAAACCCGATCGATATGATATCCCAATACGAGCAAGAATTCTGGCCACTTGATCAGCCCGCCCTTCCAATCAGGTCGCATTTAATCATCCTTGCAACTCGATCCTTTGTTTCGACGCCATGAATGGGAGGGAACCGACCTTGGCTTTGGAAGTTTTTGATTGTTCAAACGCATGTACAACTCACACTGATCCATGAATGCATGTTTAGTTGGGCGAATTAGTGCGTGCAGTTTCCTGCTTACAAGTGTAGTAGTACTGATCAATTCGCACTTGCTCTCTGCTGATCCATCTTAGAAACTTTAATTTGCGCATGCGACAGATGCAAATGGCACACATCGCGATCGATCGGATCGATCATGCATGCATGGGCGCTGAAAACTCAAGAGAATTCTCGGAGGAACAGCGAAATTAAGCTGATGATATTACAGGCTTGCAGTTCTTCAGTTCTTCAAGAAGACACGTACGGAGATGCCAAACTGCTAGCTCTCCTCGGCTCAAAGCCTCAAACCGAACTCTGTCTTGTTGTCACAGTCACAGCTAGCTCGCGTGCACTTGCTAGTTCAGACTTCAGGGTGCCGCCTGCTGCCATGCCATGTGTTCTCTACACGTACGGTTCCATGCAAACAGCAAGGTCATGTATATATAGTTGCATACTTGCATTGTATCACAGATGTGCTCGTGCATCTTTAGCTAGCACAACGGAAAGTTCGTGGATTGTTCTTGCGCGTGAAACATAGCTCCAGGCTCCAGCTGCCAAGAAACCGACGAAAACAGCAGGAATTCTGGACCGAATGTCTGAACCTAATGAGACCGGATAACACTGCCACATCGGCCGGAGGAGATGCAGCAGCTGCCTACAAAGTAGCCATTGATATACGTACGTCTTTGGTGTGCGCAGTGCAGACGTACATATATATCCCAATCCGCTGATACATACATCACTATACGATGCATTGATCTGGATGCACATACACGATGCATTCATGTATATCTTGTGACCCATTTCACGGAGCAAAATGCCAAGAGTAGCCAGCTACTTTGCTTGTGTAGCCTGACATTTGTGTTAAGTTTGACCATATCAGATGGACGATCGACACGGCGAACAGCAGCGGATAGGGTAGAGCAGTTTTATTTGCACTTGGACGAGTTCATCACACATCAGTCCATCGATCTCTGACGACATGGAGGCAAATAGACACTTTGATTCTGCTATTATACATTCATTTCGCGACCTTCGTCGTCGATGCAGTACACTGAATAGTGACAGTAAAAGAAAACGACCAAAAAAGCTTGTTAATTCAAGGTAGCCATTTCGGTTTAGCTCTTGAAATAAAATATTTCGGTACCTATGTATCGTTTAAGAGTGTAATAAAATAATATATATATTTAAAATATATATTAATATGATCTAATATGATATATTTGGATATATTAATATTTCAAATATAATACATAACTTAGTATGAGCAATATGTAATACATATATATCTCAAAATAAATTCAAAATACAATTTTATTCGGTACGGACGGTATTACTGGAATGGCTAGAATGTACCGGTATGGAACGATATTGATCAGTATTAAAAGCGAAACGATACGTCACTTGATATGCGGTGAATTGAGTGATGAAATGGTATTGATAAGCTAGCGAGGAACGCATTGGGTCTTCTGCAAGACTGCATCGCTGTATCTATCATTCAGGAAAGAGGAGCATGCCGAACTGTTAACTGATTACCTCTTGTGTAAACTAATGTCCTAGCCAAGTGGAATGAATGATTATACTGTATTAATTGCCGAATGAATGAGTTGATGGCGGCCGGTATATCTTCAGAAGATCCAGAGATTTCGTGTCGATGCAGCTGGAGAAAGCAGAGAAAAACATGGCCGGAAAGCTAGCTACATTCTTCAGAGCTCCATTAATATTCTTCTCTGAAAATGAAAACACTTGAGCGGTTGACAGAAGCAAGAACAAGATTGGCATAAGATGGTGGTGGAAACAATATTGTTTACTTCCCTGAAGCTAGCTACACGTCTACACCTACCTACACGGGCACTCGTTTTCAAGAGACCAAGATAAGAGCTGGGGGGCGACATCCATAGCCATGCATGAATGAACTCGTCTCCCCTGTCCCGAATGAAACCTCTTCTCCCCTGATCAACTCTTGCTATATATACACATGCGGTTGCCCATGTATCCACACACACACACACACGAACACGCTACACGTTTTTCATTCAGCTAGCCGGTGGTGTTTTGGCCAGTCTGAAGGCGAGAGTTTTGCAATTGCAGAGGAATTGAAGGGTGATAAGAGAGATGGAGGATGTGGCCAAGTTCTTCTTTGGAATTTCTGGTCAGTGTTACACTGTTACTCCCCTTCATTCGTTCTTGATCCTGTACTGAATTTCTGTTTGTCATAGTTAGTATTACTTCAGAATTCAGATTACTGATTGGTTTCATTCTTCCAGGCAATGTCATCGCGCTCTTCCTCTTCCTATCCCCGGTGTAAGTATTTCACCTACTGCTACCAGCTGCATCTCATGAACTTGTGAAAACAAAAACTTCTCTTTTTTTTTGACAGGCCTACCTTCTGGAGGATCATTCGGAGGAAATCAACAGAGGATTTCTCAGGGGTGCCGTACAACATGACTCTCATCAACTGCCTCCTCTCTGCATGGTAAACTTGTCATAACATTCACAGTATCCAACATAGTTTACCACCCTACGCATGCATGGTGTGCTTCTGCTATGAGCTAGTAGTGGTCTGGTTTATGAACAATTGTGTGGACGATAGGAGTATACAAAATGGGCATAGGGCATGACTTCCCTGGAATTTATGGAAACAGCACTGGTTTGTTGAATGCTGCAAAGTAAAAAAGTGGCAGTATAATACACCGTTAATAATAATTCTCTTTGTTGATTTTGAAGGTACGGGCTACCGTTCGTGTCCCCGAACAACATGCTGGTGTCAACGATCAACGGCGCCGGCGTGGTGATCGAGACGGCGTACGTGGTGGTGTTCCTCATCTTCGCGTCAAGCAAGAAGACGCGGCTGAGGATGCTCGGCCTCGCGTCGGCCGTCGCGGCGGCGTTCGCGCTGGTGGCGCTCGTCTCCATGTTCGCCCTGCACGGCCAGGGCCGCAAGCTCTTCTGCGGCGTCGCCGCCACCGTCTGCTCCATCTGCATGTACGCCCTCCCCGCTCTCCATCATGGTACGTACGTACGACGCACGCACGAGCTACACGGTCACACTGTCGCCTGGATTAATCTGCGCTCGATCGAGTGATCGAGTTCTTTGAGTACGTTGGATGCATATGGATAGGTGATCGGTGCGTCTGCTTGTATATGCAGAGGCTGGTGATCAAGACGAAGAGCGTGGAGTACATGCCGTTCCTGCTGTCGCTGGCCGTGTTCCTGTGTGGCACGTCCTGGTTCGTCTACGGTTTGCTCGGCCGCGACCCCTTCGTCACGGTGCGTAACTACGAGACCTACTGCCGGTGCATATGCGCGCTCGCGTAGAGTCGGTGCAGTGGCCGCCGCCTTCACGCTAGCTCTGCGCTGCGCTGCGCGCCTGCAATTCTGCAGTGTCCCCAGTCCTTCGGGCTAACAGTTGGTCGGCGTTCGTTTTTTTTCTGGCAGATACCGAACGGGTGCGGGAGCTTCCTGGGCGTCGTGCAGCTGATCCTCTACGCGATCTACCGTAACAACAAGGGCGGCGGCGGCGGAGGCGGCGGCGGCAAGCAGGCCGCCGACGCCGACGACGTGGAGATGGCCGACGGGCGGAACAACAACAAGGTCTCCGACGCCGACGGCGCCGGGGACTCGACGGTCGGCAAGGCGGACACCAAGGTATAGCTAGCTAGCTAGGTAGGTAAGCTAGATCGATCGACGAGCGAGCGTTGCTCTATTATTCATGCATGCATGGAATCCTTCTTCACCGTTTCTGTCTCTCCGGCCGTCTTCTCGATCGCTCTCTCGATCTTTCTTAATTTTCTCTTCCCTTTCTTGCACGCGATCGAGTATTCGAGACTCAACTGTTGTATTAACAACAAAAGAAGGGACTAATTACTGGCTAGTTAATTAGCTAGAGGGCCTTTGCCGCATGCTTCCATCTTAATTGCAAGTTGTAATATTTATGTGTAAGTGTAGTAAACTAGTAATCATGTCTGTAATCTGTTACATGGTGATGTAATGCATACGAGATTACCGGAAGATCGATGGCCTGCTACACCAGTGGTGTGTTGGCATGTTCCAGCTTCAGTTTCTTTATTTTGTGAAGTTAGAGTCAAACTTCAAATGCTCTACTCCAACTTCAGTATAGATTTCAAGATCAAAGTCTCTTAATTTCCTTTTTCTTTGAGCTAGGGGTCTCAATCTTGTTACGTGCACGCGTATAAGCCACAAATTAAATTTAATATGTTTGTCAAGTGGGTGACTTGACAAATAGTTATA
The DNA here is from genome assembly GCA_019279435.1 of Zizania palustris. Classification (NCBI taxonomy): domain Eukaryota; kingdom Viridiplantae; phylum Streptophyta; class Magnoliopsida; order Poales; family Poaceae; genus Zizania; species Zizania palustris. Next base: position 13,556,787 of record JAAALK010000284.1, read on the forward strand.
GATGTAAAGCAAACTTTTTACATGTGTAAATAACTCTATGCAATAAGTTTGATATTATTGGTTTTTTTATTAGCCCGTGGTTCACACTTAATTCATATTATTATTATTTTTCTTCTTCATTAATAATTTGCATGTCAAGACATTCTTGATGGACATACTCGATTAAGAAAATTACTACACTAGCAACTTAAAAGAACTCTATTTTTAACCCTAGATATTCGACTAAATCTAATTTTCATTCCTACACAATTAAAACCATTGACTTTTCAGCCTTGCTACAAATTTTGAATAGTTTTGGGGATGTGTCGCTGGCTAGAAGATATTTTTAAAAATGTAAATTCTAGAAAAATTCTCACTGGCACTGCAGGGTATTCTCACTTGGTGCCGCGAGCTCGATTACAATGGTAACAGTCAGATAATTTTTCAGTTAAAAATAAAAATTATAAAATCGCAGGAAATTATTTTTTGAGAAAAATAGAAAATTTACAATACCACAAAATTTATAAGTTTACAATAAAATATAAATTAGAAAACAACATTGTTAATTGATAATTTGAGTATTTCTAACTTATCATTGGTGGCTCCATTGGTTATAAGTGATGTTGTATTTATCTGTAAACATTAGTTGTAAATCATGTGAAACAAGAATATTTGTTTTGTACTCCTAGCTTTGTCCTGTCCAAGTTACCATTCTTCATATAACATGGAATAAAATTAAGAATCTTGCTACTCGTATACATATCTAATAGGAGTAGCTTCTGGATCACATAATAATACAGATAAGGATACTCTTAAGTGATATTGTCGTACATTGTAGAATCAGAACTAGAGCTATAACTATTATGAGAACATCGAACATTTGTTGTTAACCTCGGAGAGTAATTGTTGTCCTCTCTTTTTGGATGGCATATCATGGTATATGTCCTGAGTGCATTCGTATAACATTTCTCGTCTACAATAAAATAAATGTTAGTCGCTTAATGACATTGCAATAATAAATTTGTACAAGATATATGACTACGATTTAAATTGACCTGTGAAATGAATTGAACTTCGTGTAAGCGATGTAGTAGTTGTGTGTGCTACACCGCCACCATCACCCCCTATATCATGGTTCATAGTTGTGTTCGAGCTACTATATATCATTAGATTCTTGATAGACGGTGCTACCATTTCTACTATGGTTGATGTGTTGATATCCACTGACTTTCATTTGGATCACCTTGGTACTTTTTCTTGCCTAGGTGTGTGTCACTCAAACTTATGACATTAATCCGAAAATGATATTTTATTTGATCAAACATATGACATGAATCCAAGAGGCTCATACCATACGCAGAGAATCAAACGACAACGAGTGAAGCTGATTGAAAAATGAATTATTTTTGCATTTTGCGTTTTTTATTTATCTTATTTCGGTTCATAACTCTGTGATATTTCAATATTTTTGAAAAATTAATTCTACCATAAATCATATTAACATAAATCATATTAAGAAATTTTTCTATTTTTTTCAATTTCAAATGAAACCGGTTGGTACATCGGTACAAGCGAGAGTGGTAGGTCAATAACCGAGCGGTAACCCGTGGTTACCGAATGGTTTTGCTAACCCTGATATGATGTACTTAATCCCATCCAGACTAATTACAAGGGTAACATCTGACTTCGGGCTAACATCAAATTAACGTCGTAATTACTGTTTTTTTGCCGGGTACGTACGCAGTAAATGACATGACAAACCATGTTCATGTTACGACGAAGAAATTACGCACGGAAATGTAGCCATCCATTATTGACCGGATTCCCAGAGCGAACGATGCGTATCCATTAAAGATGTGACAGGACTGGGCATTCAGTTAATTTGCTTATATCGGTTAAATCGGTTAAAAATAATTTTGGTTACAGTAAAATAGCAAATGAAATTTCTTTAGCAAAAATAATAACCGATCAAATTCGGTTTCGGTTAAATCTGTTGAGTTAATCGGTTAACCATAAAATGCAATTACTTAGGCCCTGTTTGGAACCTCTAGAACTAATTGTTAGCTAGCTAATAATCTATTAGCTGGATTGAGCCAACTAATTATTAGCTAGCTAATTATTAGCTGGAGGCTGTTTGGAACCCCTAGCTAATTCTTTGGTTACTAGAGCTAATTGACCATAGTGCCCCTGGAACAAGTTCATGATTTCTTTGAATGATAGCCAGTACATTCGTGCTGTACTCCTGCTCATCCCCGAAGAAATCCATTGCCATGTTCTGCGAGTTGAAGCTGGACGGCGGCGCGATTTGAAGCAGGCGGCCGCGACGTGATTTGAAGCAGGGCGACGCGATTAGAAGCAGGGCGGCACTGCGATTCGGTGGTGGACGGCCGTGCGCTGGCCGGTTGTGGAGGGCGGCGACGTGACTGGGATAGACGGGAGGGCGGCGTACGATGGATCGAATGTGAGAAGTGCTTTCTATAACGTGGAGGAGAGGGAGGGAGAAGAGAGGGCAGGGGTAAAATGGACAATAGCCAACAATTAGCTGGGATTATCTGGGTTGGACCAGCTAATGGGATTATTGTTATCTGGGAGTTGGCTAATAATTAGCTGAGGTATTAGCTGCCCTGTTTGGAACCTCTATAGCTAATTTTAGCGGCTAACAATTAGCTATAGAGGTTCCAAACAGGGCCTTAGCTTAAGTATACGCAATTCACAATCGGTTAAATGTACCTTACAATTTCGTTAATCGGTTAACTATATCTCATAAATCAGCTAATTGGTTAACTATATCTCATAAATCGATTAATTGGTTAACTGCATCTCCTAAATCGGTTAAATCGATTAACTGCCCCTCAAAACCGAACCGATCACTAAATTACACTAGTTTTTTAACCGAACCGATAACCAATTTAACTGACCGACTATTTTGGTTAAATTGGTTCGATTAATAGGTTTTGAGTAATTTTTGCCCACCCCTATGTGTCGAAGTAAAAATAAATCTTTGACAACGGCATTACTGAATTTTTACATGCTGCCTTCCCTCTGCTGGTACGTTGCACGGTCTACGGTTGATAAATTTCTTTTTTACTTTTTGGCCTCGGTTAAAACGTAAGTACGTGACACGACCGCACGACCTTAATTTGGTTAGTTGCTAAAATCTGGTGATTCTCGAAGTAAGTAAAAAATTCACAGGCAGATGAAACAGTACAGAAGATTTGCTGTCTGAGAACGGACAAAACCAAGGATTTATTCCCGAGCTGTCGAGCGTGCTTACAGCCGAGCTGATTTTGTCACCGACGACTGAATGGTCGATTCCAAAGTTCATAAATTGCACAGACAAATCTCCAAATAACAGGGTACATACCACACATCCTGTAGTGTTTGTTTCTCAGTCAGTGGCATTGGTGGCACGGGAGAAGCAACTCTCCGGCCATCCTGCACTCACTGGTTATCACACATGAATCCTACTGATATAGAGTCCTATAATACATTATTGAGTTCTGAGTTTATGCACTCAGCTTCCTATAGGCCAGGAAGAAACCTCATCCACCACTCCACCAGGCAACCGCGCGCCGAAACCATCAGTATGCGTGGTTCGCCACCATGGCTCTTCCAGCTCGGTGCGGGTGGAGGGCGCAGGCGCAGTGGACAGACGTCAGGCTGAGGCAGCCACTGATGATCAGGGAGTGCCTCTCAGGGCAAGTGTGGAGCGCCGGGAAGGAATCGCATACCGCCTGAACCGCTGGAGGAGTGAGGGCCGTGCACTGGCTGATGTTCAGGTTGGCAAGACCGTCTTCTTCCTTAGAGCTGCTCCTCCTCTCAGTGTCCCGCCTCCTGCGTTTGCTCTTTACCCGGCTGTTCGCAAGGGAGTACATGGCCCGGTCGGTGATGTTCTGGCAGTAGTACAGGCCTAAAGATCGTAGGTGTGGACACCCAGTGGCAAGAGCAATCACACTGTCATCTGCAATGAAGGATTGATCAAAATTGAAGTTTAATATGCACATGATTGCTACAAGCCACCATGGAAGTCCCAACCCATGTAAAAGTAACTGCATTCTACAAGTACACAGCAACCAGATTCCCCAAAGACTAATAAACAGCTCCTGTAATCTAGATGACTGACCCTCATACTGAGAACTTAATTATTTTCATCAATGAATGAATTCAACATCAACATCAATGAATGAATGAATAGAAATAAGAAATTTAAAAGATTAGATCATATACAAATACTGCAAATTACCTGTTATAAGAACACAACCACACATGTCCAGAGCCCTGAGATCAGGCACCCTGATGCCAAGCTGATCACTCCCTTATCTGTGACATCCTCACACCAACCTAAGTTTAATGACTGCAGCTGGCTGCAATTATGGGCTATGGCCTGCATCAAGATTACAGAAACTGAATGGAAATTCATCAAATATGCTATCGATATAATGGATTAACAGAACGTACCTGCAAAGCTCGGTCGGTTGCTGCCTTCCCACATCCACATAGATTTAAGCACTTAAGATTTTTACAGTGGTAACTAAGATAGGTTAAGGCGGTGTCGCTGAAGTTGGAACATCCACTGATATTCAGTCTTGTAAGCCAAGGACAGCCATTGGCCAATGCATACAAGGAGCGGTCACTGAGCCTAAAGCTTCTGCTAAGGTCTAACTCGCGTAAATCATGACAGTAGTTGGCAATGGCCTCTACTGCACTGTCTTCAAGCTGAGGTATGATCTGGCGAAGAGCGAGAACTTGAAGCTTTGAGAACTTGTGAGCAAGTGATATCATTAAGTTATTCATATTCTGCTGGCACCTGCAAATGGTATAATTTTCAGATCAACCAACAGATCACTAAAAAATTGGAAATGTTTTGCTATAAGTTGAAAACTCAATGAAAATATCATTTGAAAATAAGCTTGAAATGATACAAATAAAACAAGCTGCATGAATTCCATGATGGGAATTGGGAAACATCAAAGCATCTTATTAATTGATCTAGGAGTGAAAATGCAAATTGAAAGTGCCCTTTGTTGGTGGTTTAGTCATTTAGTGCCCCTAGGCAGAACTATTTAGTATTTGAATAAGTCACTGACTAATCTCTGTTAAACATCTTATTAAAAGCATCTTATTAAACATCACTGACTATTTAGTATTCAAAGCATCTTATTAAAGCAAAGGAAGCATATTGACCAGGCGGCCAGACTATTTCTGAATTCTGATAATAAGATATTACTGAATGATGATGCACAGGAATATGAGTTATAAAGACTATGGAATATATTCTTAGTAGTAGTGTCGTATACCACCTTTTCAGATATCAAAGAAAAAAAATCTTACCACCATTATACCTACAGTGTAAATGCAATGTAGTGCAAAAATTCAACCACCTCACAAATCACACCAACCAGAGACAACAATTGTCAACTTAAAGAACTATAAACTGGAGGATGAAAACTTGCTCACCATGAGAGGGAAAGATTAGTGAGCCCCCATCCCAATGCATCACGCCAGCCAGTGCAAACACCAGATGCCACAATGAGCATCCGGTCATCTCCAACTACTGACATAATCCGCAGCAGCAGCTCAATAGGAAGGTCCTTCCAGCCTGACAACGTTGGCATTGCACCACCACTTTCAGGCTGCCCCCTCCCGTTGCCAGTGGACAGCATGAGGCTTCTGAACCATGCATCCAAATCCTCATTTACCGGCCTCCCACTAACCATTTCCAATATTATTTCTAGCACCAGCTACTCCTGCAATTACCTGCCAAGTAATCAACAAAAGACATAAGCCCATGTAAGCTATCCAATCACCAGCCTATTGCAAGACGATACAGACATCAACTCTGGAAGATCGTAATAGAATTGCACAAACATAGCCTGTTTTTGTGGGATTTCCTGCAAACGACATAACTAAACTAGAATATCAATATATCATGAACACCGCTCCTGCGATCTACGTACAAGTATTATCGGGACATTCGTGAAAGGACAAACATGAAACGGCACGGATCACTCAAAAATCGAAGCACAAAATTCAGAGCTTAGAAAATGAAACGAGATGTGCTGAAGATTTACCAATTCTTCACCAAGAATAGGCACGAGACTCAAGTCTGTATATGCACTGCACCTAGTTATATTGAGCACCTACAATAGAACTAGGCAAACTACTACGGATCAGAGTGTTTTCTGTTTTCTTCTCGAGGGAGTATAAAACTAGGGAGATCGCTGAGAGAAAACCTGACAAAAATGGATTAAATACAGGTCGATTAGGGAATTTCTGCTAACTTGGGTAGAGCGGGGACTGGGTTAGTCAAGATGGCACTTTTCCAGGATCAACATGGCGGAACTTGCAAGGCTCAAATATTCATGGTAGTATTGGTACGAAGCCGCTCGCTCGCAGCCTCGCACGCACAAGGTGAAGGAAAAGTTGGGAACTTTATAGTGATTAAAGCTTCAATTTCCCGTCTTTTGACCACCAAATAGCAATAAATCAACAGAGCTCTACTTCCAAACCCAATCTAATCTCGAAAAAAAAGTATTGCGGGATCAAGGTCTCGAGAGGATAATCGGCGAAAAGCCATGAAAAAAGCCAAAATCTCGGAGAAATCGAAATGAAAGCCGAAAATTTTGGGCGATATCTTTTTCAAAAGAAAACCTTGTATAACCGATAGCAAGGGGAACGCAATTCCAAAACTCCTATAGTATAACCGATAACACAGCTAGCAGGTTTATCATTTACACCACAGAAGATTCAACCAAAGGGGGGAAACCCCCCAAAAATGAACAGAACACGCAACTCACCCCAGCCCACGCCCGGCAGCTCGGCGCCCGCTCCTAAACTCCCACCGCCGACGGGCGCGATCGGCGGCGGAGGGCTCCCCCGAGGGCCGAGGTGGCGGCGTCTGTTCTGGGACGTGTCCGGCGGGTCGGGGCAGCGGAAAATCTTTTTCCGCTCGTCCTGGTGCGCGGCGCGGGCGGGCGGGCGGGCGAGCGGATGGATAGACACGCCCGAAGTCGCGGCACCGGACGGCGGAGTTCTCTTTTTTGTCACGCGACCTCGTCTCGTACGCTCGAGGACCTCGTGGGAGTACGGCCGGGTGGAACGTCTCAAGATGACAATCAGTACCAAAATCCGAAAATCAGATAGGTTTTTATCTATTAAGGTAGATATAGGCATAAAATTATTATCTATAGATTTATTAATGAGAAAAAATAGTATCAAACGGATATGTGAATATATGTATGATTTTCTAATATCCATAACCGTTACTCGATGAGTACCATCACCCACTATGTATTTTTGAGAGTTTAAATCATTGCTGATATTATGTGTTGGCGCAAATGTTACGCCAACATGTTCTCTGAAATCAAGAACGGACAAACAAGGAGTTTGCGCTTTAAGACTACCTCGAGCCTCTGAATTGGATAATAACTCGAGTGGTCCGAATGAGTGTGATTAATAACTTGTTCTGGAACCTCTTTTACAAGGTACAAAGAGGGGTATTTATAGGGGAAAAAGCATAAGGAAAAGACCTATTTACCCCTAGATTACAACCGACATAGTGGAAACTATTCGGTACCATAAACAAGGTTATATAAGGTAAATACTACAAGGTAGATGGATAAGGTGGACATCCAATCAATCATGTCCTTCGGCTTCGAGGCCTCCATCTCTCATTCGGAGGGTTCTCCAGGGCTTCGCACCGCTGCACCCTTCGGCGTGGCGACTGATACTTCGAACAACTGCTCACTAGCTTCGGAGTTCTCCTCAGCCTTTGAAGGATTAATCTTTAAGCCCTGGAAATGGAGCAATTTCCCCCAACAGTAGCCCCTCGAATACGTCTTTCTGTGGTTAACCTGTTTAGAAAGAAGGCAGTATACGGAAGGAATATTTCTATTTTCTGAAGCTTAAAGAGGATTGGAACATGCTGCGACTTAGCCGAGGACTTCGAGCCCAACGTGCTCGAACCTCCCCCTTCGGGTTCTTGAAGTAATGGGAACGCAAATTGGGAAGGGAACGGTCTCATAGTGCAAACGTCGTGGAGCGCCATTAGATTGTAGCCGTTACAGCGCAAGTAGTCGTTACACTCTGCACAAAAGGTAACGGTCGATTTTTACAGCGGTTGCTCGCCATTCCAATTACCGGACCCACTTGTCGGTGACAGAAGCCGAACCTGCAGTGTGAAACCAATCGAAGAGTAGCACTGGTCGTGCGGTTATAAAAAGGGAAAGACAGGGATTAACCGGGATTTTTTACCGCATCCATTATTCACGATTCACTTTCCCCCAATCTTCCAATCTCTTGAGCACTCAAGCGCAATGGCGAGAACTAGCCACACCACTCCGGCAGCAGCCAACACCCTAGCGCAGAGGCAGGCGTGGGCTGCCTCGGCAGCAGTGGCAATGGCGGGGACCTCGAGTGGAGCTTGGCCCAAGAATCCTCGGGCGCTCCGTCCGCCCTCCAAGAAGAAGATTGCCCAGAGCTTAATCATCGGCCAATCCGTGAGCACCGCCGAATCTATTGAAGAAGCAGTGGACGGAAAGCCGGGCGCTGGACTGAGGACTCAAGTCCCCGGGACAGAATCAACCCCGAGGCCGCGAAGCGGAGAGGTGGTGGTCTTTGAAGCGTTCTTCAAAGCAGGCTTGGGGCTGCCAGCCGTGGACTTCTTGGCAGAGGTATTGGACTTGTTCCACATAACTCTGCCTCAGCTATCCCCTAATGCCATCGTGCGTTTAGCCATCTTCGAATGGGCGCTCCGGACAGAGGGATGCGAAGGACGCTCCGAGATCTTCGCCACGACCCACGAAGCTATATGCCAGCCGAAGCCCCAAGACGGACCTGGGGACTCCAAGGTGACTATAGCCTTCGGCAGCGTCAACTTCCAGCTACGGAGGGAGCATGCCCTTCATTTCCCTGCAAAATCCATAAACGACAGGTGGTATACAAACTGGATACTCCGGTGGTTTTACGCCGAAGTCGGAGAGGACTCCCCCCTCGCTGGTCCTCTCCAGGAGATCTGGTTCCGGAAGGAAGCGGACATCTCTCCGAACCCTAGCCTGCTCTCGACGAGGCTAAGGTTGCTCACTTCGGTGGCTCGTCGCATGAGCATGCGCGATCTGGCCGAGGAATTCATCGCCCTTCGGATCCCTCCCCTCGGAGCCAACTGGCCGATCGTGTTTCCACAGGCCTCGGAGGGGGACTGTAGCGCCCCGATTTAACAAATTGAGACATTATTGAATTTCATAAGAAAAACAATAATACAAGAGGTTCATCATGCGATAATCGTACATACGACAGTATCCATGGTACGCAGACCATATTTATTACATCATTGTTTTAATAAAAGCAGTAAAGTAAAATAATTAGAAAACGGCATGACGAACATCTTCTTCAGGATTTTTCTTCTCGACTGGGTCGCTACTCCAGACCGTCTTCGTAGTAAGCATCCTCTGTGGGGTCCAACGGGTATGAGTACAAAAAGTACTCAATAAGCCACCGCAAATGCAAGTAATAATGCAGGATAATAAACAAGGAAGGATAATGGCTAACATCGCGGAAAAGTACAGTTGCAGTTATTGCATTTAGTGTAATCATATTTTAATCATGCGGAAAGTAAACATGACATCATCAACATCAACTAACTCGAGGGGTACAGTCAGCCCCACCTCGCTCAACGGTCCTTACATGTCAATCCATCATGCACATACATATTCAAAGTAAACTAACTGGGGGATGTCATGCAACCCGCCCTTGACCATGGGCTCGGCTTTTCGAAAAGATTTAAGACTCTGATCAGAGATGTACTACTGTACCCACAAGGCACGCACTCATCCCAAACGAGATGACCCATACCACGGGAACTCGTGCCAAAACCTCAATATGAGATGTTCCAAGCGATAACCACCCGCTCTAGGTTTCGCCGACGCGCCGGGCCGCATCCTGGCTAACGTCGCACCCCCTTTTGCGCCACATTGGTACAAGTCACCCGCAGGTGCAACTTGACCCATCTCCAAATGGTGGCCTCGGTTTGGAACAACCCATACCTTAGTTAGGACTTACCCACTAGACTTGTGGTTAGTACGTAAGTGTATTGCAACGGATCCCTCAGACCGGTCCTTATAGTGCCCCGGGTGCTACCGACCAATGCCCTAGCTTGCACCCGGAACCCACCATGCATACACTCACAACCATAACTCATCACCAACAGAATTTCCAAGGATAAGAAGTAACGGAGATCATATAATAGAACCATTTTGCTACGACTCATTTTTATCCTATAGCGATCGTGTCAATACATTGGACACTAGCTAATATCATTGATCATATGGTGACAAGGAGGTTAGGCGAGATAGCATGGCTTGGGTTGCACATCAAGGTCGGGGGATCCTAAATAAATATAATGTAAGTGTTCATTTGACTAATGCATATATAACCTATGTGTTTTAGCGATAGTTTAATCAAACATGGGTTCAATATGCTCAAAAGATTGGTTTGGTTACTTGCCTTGTTCAGCAAAGGGAGAGGGAGGGACTTCGGGGAAGTACTCCGGCTCCTCGGCGACGTCGTAGTCTTTTTAATATAATAAGTAAAATAAAAGAACACATTCAATCAAACAATATAACATTACATTATAAGCACATAAGTTACAGTTGGTTTGATTAAAAATAAAATAATTTCAATTGTTAAGGTTCTGTGGTTTATCTCATAAATAAATTTTAAAGGAATTTAAAAAGTAGTCCTTTTTAGGAAGGGGTTTTAAAAGGGGTTATTCTCATTTTTAAGTTCTCTAATAAGTTTAAAATGAAAGCTTCATAGAAAACTTAGTGATCTGTTCATATCATCATGAAATAAATAAATACAAACTCTACTGAAATTTAAATAATTAAATTTATATTTTTAACCTAAGGGTATTTAAACATTCATTTAAATAAACATGAAATGTCTAATGTAAACCTACTGTTTTTATTGTATAAACATGTAGAGAATAATATTATGAATTTTCTGAAATTGGAATGGCAATTTTTAGAGTTCAAATGCGCCAGATATGAATTTTACAAGTTTTAAACCTTTTCTGGAATTTATTTTCAAATTTTAAACCCCTCGGGTCCACGGTGAGCCAGGCTCACGGTGAACCCGCGCACTGTGCGCGTGCGCCGGGTCGATCTGGACCGTCGGATTCAGATCCGACGCCCGAGGGCGAGGCGGGACGCTAAGTGACGTGGA
>JAAALK010000284.1:13568085-13669634 GCA_019279435.1 Zizania palustris
CGCACCACCCGCCCCGGCAAGAAGCAGAGGTTTCTACGCGACAAGCATGGCAAGCTTGTGGTGTGTTTTCAACTGCCGCCAGGAAGGGCATTACTCCCACCAGTGCCCCCACCCCAAGCGCGCACAAGGAGTCACGACGAACCCCGCCATGCGCGCGCCGCGTCAACCACGTCCACTGTTGAAGAAGCCCAGGCTGCACCCGAGATTGTAATGGGTAAGTTCATGGTACATTCAGCCCTTGCAGTGGTTTTATTCGACACTGGAGCTACCACATCCTTCATATCAACTGCTTTTTGTGGAAAAGAACAACCTAAACATAAAGTAACTACCCAGAGCCGTGCTAATAGTCACCCCTGGAAAGCAAACTCTAGCCCAATCCTATAGTCCAAGGGTATGGGTAGATATCCACGGCACAATATTCTGGGCCGACCCAATCCTAATAGAATGCCAAGGCTTGGACCTCATTCTAGGAATGGATTGGCTCAATAACACCAAGGAGTGATAAGATGTGCCCGGAGACAAGTAATTGTGACCAGTGAAGAAGGGACTGTCGTCACATTTCAGATGCCAAGCCTGAAGTTTGGAAGACCAAGGATGCACCAGATTACTTTGGAAGAGATACCAGTAGTCTGCGAATACCCAGACGTGTTTCCAGAGGATTTACCAGTGATGCCACCCAAGAGGGATATTGAGTTCCGTATTGATTTGGTACCCGGAACCACTCCCATCTACAAGCGACCATACCGAATGGTCACCAATGAGCTAGCTGAGATGAAGAAACAGCTGGAGGATCTTGAGAAGAAGGGATACATCAGACCTAGCACATCCCGTGGGGAGCCCCCGTCATCTTTGTTGAGAAGAAAGAGGACAAGGCTAAGCGTATGTGTGTGGACTACCGAGCCTTGAATGAGGTGACCATCAAGAACAAGTACCCGTTACCCAGGATCGATGATCTTTTGACCAGCTGAAAGGAGCTACGGTATTTTCCCAAGATCGACCTGCGATCCGGATATCATCAGCTGAGGATTCGAGAGGAGGATATACCCAAGACGGCTTTTACCTCTCGCTATGGATTATATGAGTGCACGGTTATGTCTTTTGGATTGACCAACGCCCCTGCCTTCTTCATGAATATGATGAATAAGGTGTTCATGGAATATTTGGACAAATTTATCGTGGTTTTTATAGATGACATCCTCATCTATTCCAAGATCAGAAAGAGCACGAGGCTCACATCCGGTTGACCCTAGGAAGCTAAGGGAACACCAGTTATACGCCAAGTACAGCAAGTGCAAGTTTTGGACGGCAGAAGTAAATTCCTTGGACATATCATCTCTGCACAAGGTATCGCAGTAGATCCTGCCACCCGTAGAAGCAGTTACGGATTGGCTGCCACCCACGAATGTATCTGAGATACGAAGTTTTCTGGGTTTGGCAGGGTATTATCAGAGGTTCATCGAGAATTTTTCCACGATAGCCAAGCCTATGACCAAGTTATTGCAGAAGGGAGAGAAGTTTGAATGGACTCTTGAATGCGAGGAAAGTTTTCGCACCCTCAAGACCCGGCTAGTGTCAGCACCCATACTGACCCTACCAGATATCCGAAAGGACTTCCATGTGTATTGCGACGTATCTCGCCAAGGATTGGGATGTGTTCTCATGCAAGACGGAAAGGTTATTTCATATGCCTCTCGTCAGTTGAGACCTCATGAGCTAAATTACCTGACCCATGACTTGGAATTGGACGCTATTGTGCACGCCCTTAGATATGGAGGCATTATTTGGTCGGAAATCGCTACGAAATCTTTACGGATCACAAGAGTTTGAAGTATATCTTCACACAGCCAGACCTCAATTTGAGGCAAAGACGATGGTTGGAATTAATAAAGGACTACGACTTAGGTATTCACTACCACCCCGGAAAAGCCAATGTGGTAGCTGATGCATTAAGTCGTAAGGGATATTGCACCGCCATCGTGATTCAGGATCACGCGCCCTTACTCTATAAGGAGATGGAAAAGCTAAACATTGGGTTAACCACCGGAGCATACCTAGCCACCTTGGAGACTCAACCTGTCCTGTTCGAGCAGATCCGTGAGGCTCAGTTAGAAGATCCGGATATAGCTGCCATTAAGAAGAACATGAGACAAGGTAAAGCCCCAGGATTTTTGGAAGACGAAGATGGCACCATATGGTTTGGAACCTGGATATGTGTGCCGGATAAACCAGAAATAAAGACCCTTATTCTAAGGGAGGCCCATGATACTTTATACTCCATCCATCCCGGAAGTACCAAGATGTACCAGGACCTGAAGGAACGCTATTGGTGGGTTAGCATGAAGAAAGAGATTGCTCAGTTCGTCGCAGAATGTGACACCTGCAGACGAGTAAAGGCAGAACATCAGAGACCTGTAGGACTGTTACAACCACTTAAAGTGCCTGAATGGAAATGGGAAGAGATCGGTATGGATTTCATCACCGTACTCCCAAAGACCCAGCTTGGATATGATTCTATTTGGGTAATCATTGACCGGCTAACGAAAGTAGCACACTTCATAGCCGTTAAGACGACCTTCAGTGGCCCTAAGCTCGCAGAATTGTATATGGCCCGCATTGTGTGTCTTCATGGAGTGCCCAAGAAGATAGTGTCCGACGGAGGAAGTCAGTTTACCTCTCATTTTTGGAAAAACCTTCAAGAGGAGATGGGAACAAGATTGAACTTCAGTACTGCTTACCACCCTCAGACAGATAGACAAACGGAGAGAGTGAATTAGATATTGAAAGATATGTTGCGGGATTGCGTCTTGGATTTTGGAGCAACTTGGGACAAGAGTTTACCATACGCCGAGTTTTCGTACAACAATAGTTATCAAGCCAGCCTCCAGATGTCCCCGTTCGAAGCCCTATATGGACGTAAGTGTAGGACGCCTCTACTTTGGGATCAAACCGGTGAATCCCAAGTGTTTGGAAGAGACATCCTTCGGAAGCTAAAGAGAAGGTACGGATCATCAGGGACCGACTCAAGACAGCCCAATCTCGACAAAAGAGCTATGCGGACAATCGTCGTCGAGATCTAGCCTTTGAAGAGGGAGACCATGTCTACCTCCGTGTCACACCCCTCCGTGGCACTCAACGGTTTAACATGAGAGGAAAGTTGGCCCCTCGATATGTTGGACCTTTTCCCATTATTCGACGCCAAGGCGAAGTCGCTTATCAGTTGGAACTGCCACCATCACTGACCGGAGTGCATGATGTGTTTCATGTGTCCCAACTGAAGAAGTGCCTTTGAGTCCCAACCAAACAAGTAGACCTACAGCAGTTGGATGTTCAAGAGGATCTGACTTATGTGGAAAAGCCCATCAAGATCTTGGAAGTCAAGGAAAGGACCACCAGAAGCCGCGTCATCCGCTTCTGTAAAGTTCAGTGGAGCAATCATCCCGTAGAGGAGGCTACGTGGGAAAAAGAGGAAGAACTCAAGGCACAACATCCTGAGCTATTCGAGGATTGATCCGAATCTCGAGGACGAGATTCTCTGTAAGGGGATAGGATTGTAACACCCCAAGAATTAAAAGGAAATAAAATAAAGAAAAATATTATTAAAGACATTTCTGAATTTATTTATTAAGAAAAATCCTAAAAGAGCCCTATTAAAGCCAAACAGGGAGGAATATTCAAAATATGGACTTGAAAATTTTATGAGATAAACTAGAGGCCAAAACACAATTTCAGGAATTTTTACAATTTTTTATCAACAGTAATACAACCCTTAATCAAATAAATGAATTACTGGATTTATTTTAAATCAGAAAACCATTTTAAATCTTAATGGGCCTCAACCCTCAAAGTGCCCCGAGCCCACCCCAGTCCAGTCTTGAGCCACTGACGAGTGGGACCCGCCTGTCGGCGCACTCCCCCTCTCTCCTCTCCCGTCCGCGCCCGCCTGGGTCCCACCTGGCAGCCACTCGTTTCCCTTTTCCTCTCTCTGACCGACGGGGCCCGCCTGTCTGGCTTTCCTGACTCGCTCACCCGCCGACAGGTGGGGGCCACCTATCGGGATCGTCTTCCCCGATGGAAAGGGATCCCCCTTTTCCATCGCCGGCGACCCCTCCTTCCAAACACGCCGCCGCCAGCTCCCCCTTGCCAAATCGGCGCCCGATCTCGACTTGCCGAGCTTCGGTGACCCCTTTCCAACCAAAGCCACGCATTCTCCACATGCATCGAAGGTGTTCTCGGGTATGGAAAGTTCACCGGCGGGAGAAAAATGGAAACCATGGTTCCCTTCCATTTAAACGCCGGTGAACTCCCTATATAAACCCCCTCCAGCCACCGCCCTCTGCCCACACCGTCGAAGCCCTAGCCCGAGCGAGAACAGAGCGCCCCATCCCATTTCGGGCTCCCTCTCTTGACTCCGGCGAGCCCTCGTCGGCGACTCAAGTCCTCGCTGTCCTCGCCAACGACACCACTGTGATCGCCACCTCCCGCCCGTCACCGGCCTCACCTCCGTTGGCCGTGGGCGCCGTCGGATCGCCGTCGCCATCGAGCTCCTGAAGACCCCTTTTCATCTACCCTCGCCGCCGGTCGCTGTCCGTCGCCCTTCGTCGCCGCCGAAGGTATGGCCGAGACCGCCATGACCTCCGCTATCCATTTTCGCCAAGAGCTAGGACCATAGGCACCCGCTGCCACCGTCGCCACCGCGCCCGAACCCGACGGAGCCGGAGACGAAGGGGGCTAAGTACCCCTTACGTCTGTGCCGTGCCGGACGGCACCCTGGCCGTCCGATCACGATCGGAGGGCTAAGATTAAATCCTTTCGGGATTTAATCCCGGCCCTCGGATCTGGTCAAACCGGTACCTGGTGATCTCAGCTGTTGATCAAAACTTAAAATCTTGGCTCGATCTCAGGCGTCCACGTCATACCGATTCGCGGGTTTTAATCTCCGCCGTTCATTTTCATTAAAACATCCCGCCTCACGCCTGATTGCCGGATCCAGATCCAACAGCTCAGGGTGATCCGGTCCACGCGCACAGTGGTCCAGTCCACTGTGAGCCTGGCTCACCGTGGACCAGAGCCCTTTTTCAGTTTAAATAAAATTCTAGAAAATTGTATAAACTTTGAAAATTCATAACTTGCTCATTTTAACTCCAAATTTCACCAATCAAATTTTATTAAATTCAGCATTTTATTCTCTACACATCAAAGCTATAAAAACAGCATGTTACTTTAGCACAAAATAATCTTATGGATTAAATGAATAAAAACCCCTTAGGGTTAAAATGATTAATTCAGAAAATAAATTAGGAAAAACCTTAAAATATAAGTTTTACTGTTTTTCACCAAACTTCAGAATATTAACACCTTATTTCACATAATAAAACCCATATACATGTATGTTTATTATTTGGTGGATTTTTATCTGTTTATTGAATGTATTGTTTATTTTTCTGTATCGAGAAGACTACGAGTTCGTCGAGGAGCTGGAGTTCTATCCCGAGGTTCCACCTTCACCCTTTGCTGAGCAAGGCAAGTCATCGAACCCTCCTATGCAAATAGTTGATCATCATTGAGCCCAGTTTTTCATAACTACCGCTATAACTCGTAGGATATTATTGCATTAGTCAAATATCAAGCCCTACACTTATATTTATTAGATCCCTGTCCTTGTGTGCAAACCCAAGCCATGCTTATTGATCCTCAACTCCTTGTCACTCTACTAATATTATATTAGCTAGTGCCCAATGTACCGGCACAACTGCTATAGGATAAAAAGGAATGAGTCGTAGATAGATGGATTCTGTTATATGAATTTCCCCGTTATTCTCGTCTCTGGACTCTGTTGGAGTTGGCTATGTTATAAGTATGGTGGGTTCCAGGTGCAAGCTCGGGAACTGGTTGGTCGCACCCGGGGCACTATAAGGACCGGTCTGCGGGATCTGTTGCAAAGCACTTCCGTACCAACCACAAGTCTAATGGGTAAGTCCTAACTGGAAGAATGGAACAATCCGACTCGATGCACCATAGTGGAGGGGGCAAGGGGCAACCTGCGGGTGACTTGTACCGACGTGGCTCAAGGGGTGGTATGGTGAGTCTCGACGCGTCGAGACACGATACGAAACCCATAAGAGGGTGCTGTCGGGTCGAGGAGGACCATATGGAAGGTTTTGGCACGAGTTCCCATGGAATGGGTCATCTCGTTACACTTTGGTGTCAGTGGTGAGTGTGTGCCTTGTGGGTACAGTGGTACATCTCTGATCAGAGTAATTAATCTTTTCGAAAAGTCGAGCCCACGGTCAAGGGTGGGTTGTGTGACTACTCGCAGTTAGTTTACAATTGTTTGAATTGAATGGTTGAGTTATTCATGGCATGTAAGGACTGTTGAGCGAGGTGGGGCTGACTGTACCCCTCGAGTTAGAAGATGATGATGCATACACATGTTTACATTTCAGTACTAATAAATTGATCACATTTAATGTTTTACAATTATGCTTTTCCGCAAAATTAGCCACTATCTCCCTTGTTATTACTCTGCATTATATTTGCATTCGGTGGCTTGCTCAGTACGTTTGTACTCACCCCCATTGACTTACACCACCAGAGCCCATCTACTACGAGGAGGATGAAGGTCTGGAGTAGCGACCCAGTCAAGGCGAGACTAGAAGGAGGCGTTCATCTAGGACCCTTTATTTTATTAGTTTCTCTTCACCTTTATTCACTTTTGTATTAATACGGTCTATGAACCGTGAATGATTGCTCGTATTTGTACGTGGTCGCATGATGAACGTCTTGGTTTATTTATTTTCTATGGAATTTCAATAAAGGTCCTGATTTATTAAATCGGGGCGTGACAAGATGGTATCAGAGCCGACTTGACTGTAGGAAGCCAAACAGACCTAACCCTAGGACTTATAATAACTATATTTTTCTTACAAAATTACTTACCCTCTCATCTTCTGGAGTTTCACAAAAACTTTCTCTCTTTGTAGATGCCGGTCCATACCATGAGCGGGACTCTTCGTGACGAGGCCGGATTCATCCGCGAGCTACGCATGCTCGTCGGTTTCCTCGAATTTGAGCACAAGCCGATGTTCCATGGAGTCTTCCCCGACGAGGAAGAGAGCTACTGTGAGGTCACCGTCGTCGTCCAGCCCTCTCCTCAGACAGCCCACACCTATCGAGGTGGAGGACCTACCTTCTTGGTAGCCAGCCAGCGCACCGCCCTCCAGGCCCTCACTGAGCTCTGGATGATCTACGATAGTGAACTCTACGACACGGACTATCGTTTTGTGCCTCTTCGCACCCCAGGTGGTCGGTGCAGGGGTGGTGGAGCTGGAGGGTCTGACGGGAGGTGCACTGCGAGAAATCCTCTTGGGCTTCACTGTGGGAAACCGAAGTGATTTCCGCTTGCGAGGCGGAAGAAGGGCGACATCCTTGAGATCCTTCTTTAGTTCCTTAAGCTGATGGCGGAGCTGTGTGGTGATGATGGCGCCCTGGCGTAGAAGCTCGTTCTGACGCCTCAACTCCTCCACCTCGGTGATCAGGTGATGGTTCTGTTGAACCTGGCGACGAAGGTCGGCGTTCTCGCGGTTCAGGTTCTCCGACGAGTGGCGGTAGTAGTCGATGGTGTCGTGCTGGCTATCTGCGTCGAGGACGGCCTCCGTGTGAAGATTGTCCATGGCCTCCAACAGTCTCATGGTGCGGGCGATGGCAGAATTGTTCTGAGTGAGAGAGCTGATGTACATGCTACGGTGACTCCCCGGTGTGCGCATAGGCAAGAAGCGGTAGATGGTGTCGCGAAGCCGGCGGTCGTACACCAATCGAAGCTCGGCGAGGTCCTGAAGAGCGGCGCGCTGGCTGGCCACCACAAAGGAAGGTCCTCCGACTCCATGGGTGTAGAAGGGAGGCTGCGTGGGGGAGGGGCGGATGACGATCGTGACCTCGCAGTAGCTCTCGTTCGCATCGGGAAAGATCCTGTGGAACGCGGGCTCATGGACGAACCCGAGGAAGTCGACGAGCCTGCGAAGCTCGTGGATGAATTCAGCCTCATCGCGGAGATTTCCACTCATGGTATGGACCGGCATCTACAAAAGAGAGGAAATTTTCGTGAAAACTCCAGAAGATGAGAGGGTAAGTAGTTTTGTATGAAAATATGGTTAATATAAGTCCTAGGGTCAGGTCTGTTTGGCTTCCTACAGTCAAGTCGGCTCTGATACCATCTTGTCACGCCCCGATTTAATAAAACCAGGAATTTATTGAAATTCCATAAAAAATTAATAAATACAAGACGTTCATCACACGACTGTGTACAATACGCCAATTAATCATGGTTCGTAGACCATATTAATACAAAAGAGTTAAATAAAGAGAAACTAATAAAATAAATCCTCTAGATGAACGTCTTCTCCCAGTCTCGTGCCTTGACTGGGTCGCTACTCCAGACCTTCACCCTCCTCGTAGTAGACTGCCTCTGGTGGTGTAAGTCAACGGGGGTGAGTACAATCGTACTCAGCAAGCCACTGAATGCAATTATAATGCAAGGTAGTAACAAGGAAGGTAGTGGCTTACTTTTGCGAAAAAGCATAATTTGTAAAGCAATTAATGTAATCAGGTTATTATTGCAGAAAAGTAAACATGCATCATCTTTCATCATCTTCCATCATCTTCTACCTCGAGGGGTACAGTCAGCCCACCCTCGCTCAACAGTCCTTACATGCCATGAATAACTCAAACATTCACATAAAAGTAAACTAACTGCGAGAGGTCACACAACCCGCCCTTGACCGTGGGCTCGGCTTTTCGAAAAGATTTATAACTATGATCAGAGGTGTACCACTGTACCCACAAGGCACTCATTTCCCGCACACCGCAGTGTGTTAAATGACTCCTGTCACGAGAAGCTCGTGCCAAAACATTCAGCATGGAACGCACCAATTCGATAACACCCTCTTATAGGTTTCGTAAGGTTTCCCAGTCACTTCGGGCCACGCCTTACCCCCCCCCTTGAGCCACGTCAGTACAAGTCACCCGCAGGCTTGCCCCTTGTACCCCTCCACTATGGTGTTCCAAGTTGGTACGATCCATACCTCCAGTTAGGACTTACCCACTAGACTTGTGGTTAGTAGGGAAGTGCTTTGCAACGGATCCCGCAGACCGGTCCTTATAGTGCCCCGGATGCGACCAACCAATGCCCTAGCTTGCACCCGGAACCCACCATACTTATAACATAGCCAACTCCAACAGAATCCAGAGACGAGAATAACGGGGAAATTCATATAACAGAT
Source organism: Zizania palustris (assembly GCA_019279435.1). NCBI lineage: Eukaryota > Viridiplantae > Streptophyta > Magnoliopsida > Poales > Poaceae > Zizania > Zizania palustris. The sequence goes on from JAAALK010000284.1 coordinate 13,577,361, forward strand.
TCCAACTATCTACGACTCATTCTTTTTATCCTATAGTAGTTGTGCCGGTACATTGGGCACTAGCTAATATTATTATAGTAGAGTGACAAGGAGTTATGGCTCAATAAGCATGGCTTGGGTTTACACACAAGGACGGGGATCTAATAAATATAATGTAAGGCTTGATATTTGACTAATGCAATATTATCCTATGAGTTATAGCGATAATTTATTAAAACATGGGCTCAATGATGATCAAAATGAGGGTTTTGACTTGCCTTGATCCGTGAATGGTGAAGGTGGAACCTCCGGATAAGACTCCGGATCATCGACGATGATGTAGTCTTCTCGATACGGAAAAGTAAACACAACATTTAATAAACATTCCAAAAACCAATCATACAAGCATACGTGTTTTTGTTGGGTTAGGTAAAGGAGATAGGGTTTAAAGTTCTATGAATTTATTACTTAAATATTTAAGATTAAGTTTTAAAGAGGTTCCTGAATTTTATAACTTGATATAATTATTTTTCCTAAGGGGGTTTTTATTTTCCCTTTTTAGAGATGAATTAAAAGGTATAAAAATAGCCTTAATGTTCTTATTGAAGTAGAAAGAGTGAAATTAAGTTATTATGTCTTCTGAAGTTGTTATATAAGTTTTTAGGATATTTTCATAAAGTGTGGACTTTTTATTATATGAATTAATTAAATATCCTAAAAGGGCTTTTGCAATATTTATTTAATAGAATAAAGTGGGCAAAGTGAACATGCTATTTTTATTGCATTAAAACAGTGGAATAAAGTCATTAAGTCCTCTGAATTTAATATATAAATTATTAAAGGTTTTTCTGATTTATTTAAATGAAATATTAATTAAATCCTAAAGGGGACTTTTCTTTATATTTTAATAAGAATATTTTGTGCCAACTAAACATACTGTTTTTATTGCATAAAAGTGTAGAGGATAAAAAGACAAATTTTCCAAAATTAAAATGGTGAAATTTGGAGTTAATTTGAGCAAGATATGAATTTTTAAAGTTTAAAGTATTTTTCTGAGTTTTATTTCAAACAGAAAACAGGCGTGGGTCCACGGTGAGCCAGGCTCACCATGGACCTGTGCACTGTGCGCGTGGACCGGTCAGATCTGGACCGTCCGATCCAGATCGGGTGGCCGACAGCGAGGCAGAGCGCTTAAGTGAGATCCGACGGCAGAGGATGCACGATATCGGTCAACCGCGGTCAAAAGCATCTGGGCGCTTGATCTAGGGTTATAATCGCAGCCGTTCGTTGCATATCCAGCGGTTGTGCTCACGTCCGACACGGCACACGGCGAAGGGGTAAGTACCCCTTCTTCTCCGGTGACGGGGGCGCACGGGTGCGGGCGCGGCGACGGCGGCGAGGGCCCTAAGCCTTAGTTCTCGGCAAAAATGGACAGAGGAGGGGGAGGGGGTCACGACCGTACCGGAGTTGGCGGAGGGGGGCGACCGGCGGCGACCCGGCGACGAGCAAGAGCAGAGGGGGTCCTCGGGTCCGACGATGGCGTGGCGATCTGGTGACGGGGAACCCGAACAGAGGCGAGGCCGAGGGAGCGGTGGCGACGGCGGTCCCGGTGGTGTTGACGGCGAGGGAGGAGGTGGCCCGAGGCATCGGTGATCGTCGGCCGGAGTTCGAGCAGAGGGGAGGGAGAGAAAACGGGTGGCGGTTTCTTGGTAACGCAAGTGTTAGTGCTCTGGAGGTGTGGGCGAAGTGCGGTGAGGCCGAGGGCTTTTATAGGGGTCGTCGGTGGCGCATAAGGCAGGCGAATCGAGGGAAATCGGGGGGGTTTACAATCAACGCCGGCGAGGTTTCTATAGCGCTCGGGTTCATACCAAATATGGCAAAAACGCGTCGGCAAAGAGGGAAAGGGGGTCGTCGGCGATGAGGGAAAGAGATCCGGGGCCTAGTTCTGTGTGATTTGGCGTCCGATGGTGAAAATGGCAGGGGGGGTCATCGGGGATGGAAGGGGATCCCCCCGTCCTTCGGGGAAGAAGGATATGATAGGTGGGCTCCACCTGTCATAGTCCGAGAGCGAGGGGGCGGGCTGGCTAGTGGGCATGGCCGGTCAGAGGGGGAAGGGGGCGTGTGAGAGACAGCCAGGTGGGGCCGGTGGGCGGGCGCGTACGGGAGGGTTGAGGGCAGGCGACGCCGACAAGGTGGCCCCGCCTGTCAGCGGCTGAGGCAGAAGGTCTGGGCCGGGCAGAGGAGGGAGGGGGCCCACTATCATTTAAAATTGTTTTTCTGATTAAAATAATTCCATAAATTCATATATTTATTTAGAGCTTGAAGCACTGTTGCTAAAATTTTGTAAAAAATTCTCAAAAATAGTTTTTGGCCTCTAGATTCCACCATAAATTTTCTAGGTTCTGATTTGAAGCATTTCTCCCTGTTTGCTTTAATTGGGTTCTTTTAGCCATTTGTGTAATTAAATAAATCATTTTATTCCCGAAAATTTATTTTCCTTATTTTTATTTTATTTTTAATTCTGGGGCTGTTACAGGTCCATATGCAAAGCGGGATTTAAAATCTAGCGAATGGCCCAGATTAAAACATAACGCTTCGCCAGGATCTAACGGATCCGATTAAACCGCACGAGGGGTTTAATCACCACCGTCAGATCCAGATCGCACGGTCGCGATTGAATCCGACACGGCACGCGTCGGGAGGGGTAAAGTACATGTCTTCCCCGACTCCAGCGACGCGACGGCGAGCTATTCCGGCGACGGTGAGGGTTATCCGGCCTAACTAAAGCTAAAAACGTAAAGAGGGAACTACGGGGAACACGAGGGTACCCTTGAGGTGGTCCGAGGTCGACGGGGCGTGGCCGGCGACGAGGGGAGGCGGCGAAGTCGTTCGGGTCCTTGTCGGCGACGGGGATCCAGCGGGGTTCGTCGTCGGCGGAGGGGTGGCCGAGGTCGGTGAGGTCTTGGCGGTCACGGAGGTGCGGTCGGCATGGACGGAGAGAGACTCCGGCGGCGGCGAATGACGGCTGGAGTGCGGGTGGCGGAGGAGTGTTAAAACTTGGAGTACATGCGTTCGGTTCAATCTTGCAGCGTGTGAGCGTGGGGGTTGAACGCGGGGTACCAGGGGGTATAAATAGGGTCGTCTTCGGGGGCAGAGGGGCGCGATTGGGAGGCCGAGAGTAAAAACTCTCTTCAACGCCGGCAAGCTCTTTCCTTGCATGTGTGCGCTCGATCCGGGGCGATGACGCGTGAAATAAAGGGGGAAATGGTCAGCCGAGCACGGGTGGGGGCGTTTAATGGCGTCGAATTAATGGGGGAGGGGCCGGCGAGGTGGATCCAAGGTGGGGTCATCGACCGGCGTGATTTGGGGGCGGTGGCGGGAGGTGGACGACGGGTCCGATAGGTGGGCCAAGGCGGTCAGCGGGCGCGAGCGCAAGAGTACGGTGGCTGACGGGTGGGGTCGGGCATCGGCCGAGAGAGGGTCGGTTGGCGCCGACATGTGGGGCCAGGGTGTCGGGTGCGCGTGCGCGGAGAGAAGGGCTCATAGACAAGCGAGACCCGGGTGTCAGCCCGAGGCGCACGGGGGTAACGGGCTGGGCCGGCTGGGAGAGAGAGAAAGTGAGAAACCAAGGGTTGGTTTTGGATTCTGTGATGAGTGATTGACCGTGTTTAACCTCTGTTTCGAATGGGTACCTCCGAAGGTGTTCGGATGTTGCTTTGGTTGCTGCAACTGTTGCAGCGGAGTGTGCCTGTCGGAGGGGTCCGACAGTACACGATGACTGGGTTGTACCGAAGGTTTCGGTACTTTGGGCGGTACACCGGAGTGTGTGCCGAAGGTTGCTAACCCGGAGAGGTCTCCGGAGTACTGGATACACTTGTCTGTTTGTCTGTGGTGCGTAGGGGACTGCGGAGGCGACGAACGGTTCGTAGCAGGTGAACCTGGGTCAAGCGGGAGGCTTGATGCCAGTGGAGCGGGGAGCTCCGTCACGGAGGCTGCGAAGGGGTCTAGGTCGGACCTCGGGTCGAAGTGCACCAGGAGAAGGCAGTAAGTGCGGAGCGTGGCTCCGGGTGAAGGTACTCCGAGACAAAGTCCTCGGAGGCGAGGCACTTCGAAGGGTACTCCGGATGGAGTGACTTCGGAGTTTGGTGGTTCAAGTCCTCTGCGGAGGCAAGGCGTTCGAAGTGTGCTCCAGAGGGAGACATTCGAAGGTACCCGACGAAGGTCTTAGAAGTCGAGGCGCATCGAAGGCATGGTCCGGGTGAGGCTCGTCGAGGAGTGTGCTCGGGGAGAGACACTGCGACGAAGTGCTAATGGAATGCTTCGTGCAGAGGCCTTGGACGAAGGAGGGACTTCGAAGGGTGGTACTCCGAAGGTGGGGCTTCGGAGTGAGGAAGGCTTCGAAGCGAGGCTAGCTCTGGAGCGAGGCTAGCTCCGGAGCGAGGTTGACTTGTGGTGCTTCGGCCATGCATGGCTTCGGTACACGGGCTAACGGAGTTCGAGCTGGGAGTAGCTGCGAAGCCGTGGTGGTCCACTCCGGAGATGTTGGTGCGAAGGCCCGAGGGCTTTGACGGCTTCGGCTCAAAACCGTCACTGTATCGGAGGCTAACTTCGATGAAGCGAAGGCCATCAGGCTCAAGGCTTCTCACCGAAGCTACCGCACCCCTCGCGTGCGAAGGGGGCTCTAGAAAGGTCAAAGACTGCAAAGGCTGACATTGTCTGCTCTGCAAAAAGATGACGTTGTCCCCTCTGCAAAGCTGACAGAGAAGCCTCCAAATAAAGTTGACTACCTTTTGTACCCCTCTGTTCTGTAGAGACAAAAATGGTGTAAACCCTAGGGGTAAAGTAGTCAATTCACTTGGGTGAATAGTGGCTATAAATATGGGGGTTGGATAGGTAACATTTAAATATTGAGCTCTTGTACTAGTTGTCTTGCATACCTCGCTAGTTGTAGTGCACCGAAGCCTGTCTAGGCAAAGGGTGTTTTGTGCGAAGTGTGTATTTCAGTGTGCGTTCGCTCTGTGTAACAGGAGGCTAGACCTCGCTGCTTACTAGCGAAGCCCTGATCGAAGCCCGTGTTTGTATCGTGACGAAGCCCCTAGCGAAGTACGTTAGTGTGCGTTTAGACCTTCGCAGTACGAAGCCCAGCACCAGTTGCTGTCGCTAAGTATTAGGTCGAAGTCCTCAGAGGGCAGTCCACTCTTGCGAAGGGTGAAGTGCGAAGACTGCTCGAAGCACCCTGTATGCGGAGCCTGCACTGACTTAGCAGAGTTGTTTTCCAGGGTTGTGAGTGGAGCGAAGTCTTCTTGGCTTCGAACTTTTAGCTCCTTGCGAAGCCTGTGTTCGGAGCAGTCAAACACCTCTGAACCAAAACTTCGAAGGTTGTGTTCGAAGCCTATTCCGCAGTAGACTGTATTAAAACAGAAGGCTATTTTTAGCCCGAAATTTTAAAAGCTCTCATTCACTCCCCTCTAGTCGCCGTTTCCGGTCCAACAGAAAGTGAGGGAGAGGGCCCGCTACTGTTTAAAGGATTTTCTGATTAAAAATTATTATAGAAAATGGATTAAAATATTTGGGCTACTTCCAAGGTTGATAAAATTTGTAAAAATTCTCAAAAATATATCTTGGCCTTGGGATCATATACAAATCTTCTAGCCCCTGGTTTGGTCATTTCATCTAGGTTCTAGTTCAAAAAGGTTAAGGAGGGAATTAAAGGTATTTCCAAAACAAATAATTCCATGAAAATAGATTGATTGATATTTTTATTTGTTTGAAAATTTGGGGTGTTACAGAAAACCTTGCAATCGTTAGTATAATGAGAATGTGAATCATGTCACTTACAGTAGGGGCGTTTCTTTAGTTCGTCGACGGTTGGGATGACATGTCTCTTGGGCAACATGAGAAGCTGGATCTTCAAGAGGAAATCAAATATTTTATCGCATTTAGTCACATAATAGTATATAACTTCGTTGGGCCGACTCTTAGTGGGAGACAGTCGAAGCTCAGAGCAAGTGGCGGGTTAGACTTAGTGTTCTAGGTCCATTCAGTCGTATACATGTCATCCGAATCATCTTCCTCTTCTGATTCTTCCTCGTCGAAATGCTTCATGATGTGAACCTCAGCTTTAGGTTTGTTAAATGTTTTAACGAACTTTTATCTTTGGCTTGGTCTTCCTAGACAAGATCCTGCTGTAGGACTTGGATAAACTCTAAAAAGTTTTGATTATCTAGCCTTTCTTTAATTTCAGCACACAATTCGTTAAAAGCTAGGTCCGCTAAATCTCTCTCTTAAATATTAAGACAAACACCGGTTTCGGGTATCTCTAAAGTGCTTGACGTACTCAGAGACACTCTCATTAGATTTTTGCTTGACCAATGTTAGGTGCGATAGCCTAAGTTTTGTTTCACCGGTATAGAAATAGTCATGGATTTTTTGTTCTAACTGGACCCATGTTTGGATAGAATTCGGCGGTAACGTCAAAATCCAAGTGAAAAGAGAATAATCTAAGCTTGAGCGTGTCCGACACACTAGCTTTGCCACAATGTGCTAGAAATTGACTAATGTGCTCAAGTGTGGTTTTGTTACCCTCGCCATCGAACTTGGTAAATTCTGGGACTCTATAGCAGCGAGGGTAGGGTATGGTGTCAAAGTGATCAGGGTACGGCTTTCGGTAGACCCTAGCCCGATCCCGAGGCACAAAGCCGGTACATTCTCTAAACAGTGTGTGGATCCACTCCTCAATATCGTCCTGGCCTCCTGCCTTGGCGTGTCTCTCGTGTGGGGGCGTGACACGTGGTGGTAGATCAGCGTGTTGGTCGCGGGGCTCCTCCTCTCATGCTGGCTCAAGGTATATGGCGTGCTCAGGCCTATGCGGGTGTGTAGGAGCATGCGGCATGGGCAGCGCGGGAAAAGATGGCGCAAGCGTAGGTGGAGGTGGCACATAATAAGCAGGGCTAGCCTAGCTAAAAGTGTAGTGGTTGGTCTCGGCCGTAGATGCTAAGGCCAGAGACGTGATAGTTTTTCTAGTACTCTCATCAGTTCTAATATAAATGTGATTTACCGGGGTTATACTGGTAATCAGTGTTGGAGGAGCAGCTTCGGTAAAGACGAACCTTCTAAACGTTGCCTCTACCTAAGAGTTAACCGCCGACTCTAGACGGTTGGCTACCGAAGCGCTAACGTCTTGGTCTACATACACGACTATTTTTTGTTCAATTTATAAAGAAGATAAAGGAGGTGACAATGGTTTTACCTGAGGTCGGGAGAGGTCGGGGATGTCGACGTCGCGCTTGATGAAGCCTGTGCATGTCTTGATGTAGCTCCCAAGCATAAGATCGTGGATTTCTTTCATTTTCACCTCAATCTCTGCCTGACCTTCCTCGGGGATATCTACAAGGGTGGGCGCCTTGATGTTGTGGTTGTCAATTTCCACCCCCTCATTGTATTCATCGGCGTTGTAGACGTAGTCGTTGTAGTAGAGGTACTTGCATCCAATGTGGATGTACTTATCATGTTATCGTTGTCCCCAGCGGAGTCCCCAAAAAGTGTGTTGACATGAAAACGTGTCCCGCACTTGGACCGGTTCGACGATCCAAAAGCGTGCAGTCATTTCAAGTGAAAACCCTAAAACGTCGCGAGACGCTGATGTCACGTTCCAACAACCCTTAGTCAGTGGTAAGGGAAAACAGAGTCGCCATGCAATCAAACAAATATTAAAAAATAAAGTTCAATTAGCTAAAGTGTTGTATAAAATAATTAAACCGACTAAGCTAGGGTGATTTTATCTACAGCAAAAGGGGACGGTCGAACCAACGGAGGACCTTCGGTCGGGCCGGTAATTTGAGGGTCTCACCGAAGGGTGCTTCGGCACTCTAACGAAGGTGGTCCGAAGGGTTCTTGAGGGGTCCTTCAGCCTGACGTCCGGTCGAACCGAGGTACGGGCCTCGATCAAACCGAGGGCACCCGAAGGTAGCTCTAGGGTGACCTGTGAGGGCTAAGGAGGTTCGAGTCCGCTGACGGTCGAACCGACGGAGAGGGCCTGGTCAGACAACACGCGAGGTCTCGGTCGGACCCGGGGCTTCGGCACGTGCGGTGCGGCGCGAGATGTACTCTAGTGCGAAGCTGGTAGATTTGGAGGGGCTCGGTCGGACCGGCGAAGGCATGTCAGTCGGACCGGGGGTGCCGAGGGCAGGCGTGGATCGTGTCGACAATGACCTGATGACCCGGCACGGCAACAGCCGGTCAGACCGGTGGTGTGCTGCCGGTCGGACCGACAGGCTCGATTTGATCTCCCGGGGCTCCGACGATCTAGCAAACTTGTAGCAATCACCCCCAAACTTCTTGGCGAGGAATCTGCAAAACGGGAAGAAATCAAATATAATTCGGTCTAGGGACCGAATTACCAAGTGTAGCAAGGAAAACCGATAAAAATGATAAAAATTTGTTACGTGGATTAAACGGGTGATTTACAGACGAATCAACAAGGCTTACCACGGTTACGACATGATGCACGGAGGGCTTTTAGCACAAACCCACGAAGATGGACTGAACTAGGGCACAAAAGTTATATGAAAAGTAAAAGTATGATTCAAAACTACGGTTTTAAAGTGTTGATCTGTGGAGATAGATACATGAATCGACTTTTCCCCTATATTTATAGGGGTTGGACTTAGACTCCCTGGCGTCGACATCAAGTAGGATTCGGCCAAAAGTGGTTAAAATTTAATTAGAGATCAAAACAGCCCAAAACCCACTCTTATCTCTAATTTTCGGATTGGGCCGGTCTGACCAGGCCTACATGGCCAGTTGGACCGACCTATGCTAGGACACATCATATTTTCGGCCTAAATTATCAAAATTGATTTTTTGATAATTTCGACCATTAATACCATTTTTGCTATCAACACATCAGTTCGAGGTTAAAAACCTATTTTTTTTAATTGGTGGCAATATTCGTCTAGAGATTAATACTTTGCGTCATCTAGACTTTGATTGATCCTTTTTAAAAAAATATCTATATATATTGATTTATACCTTTTTCTAAGCTTTGTAAAAATTTATAGTATTTAATTCATTCATACTAGCCCTCATTTATTTTTATAATCGATCAAACATCATTTTTTTTAAAAAAAATGAACGGCTAAAACCATTCGGCGTGTCCGGCGTGGACCGAAAAGGAAGGGAATTACCCGGGATGGAGATGCGGAAAGCAAACCTGAAGAAGACAAGACTTAGCGGATTACGTTTCTTTTATAAAAAAAACGTTACTGATGGTGATGGTAATTGTGATGGTGATGGTTGAAGTGTTGAACCATCACACGCCATCGATTTATTGATGGATATAATTTCTTCTGGAACAAATAAAGATGATGGAGATATATCCAATAAGGTATATAAATCACCTATATATAAACCATTTATTAGAGAATTGCTCTATTATGGTGTATTTGGCTTGAGAACATATTAGAATGGAATGGTTCGAGCCATCCTATCTTTAAAAACTAAAATGGAACCATCACATCATCACATTCTAATATGCTCAAGATTCTAATTTCCATAGGCAATTGGTTTAATCATGTGTGAATAACATTATTTTCATTAGGGGTTTTATTTCCACATCGGTACACATATAAAAACCATTATTTAGAAGCGGACGAAGATAACTTTATATAAAAGTTATAGACATTGATGGGATCTATAACTTTATAGTTAAATGTTTTCATTTGAGATTATTGATCATTTGTAAAAACTATAATTATTTTATGTGAAGTCCGATAGTGATAAACCTTGTATAAACATTATAGATTTGACGAGTGCAACAACTTTGTAGTTGATTTTTTTAATTTCAAGTCATTTAAAAGCCCAAATATTCGTTTAAAGATTTTGATTGGATGTATTCGAAGAATATTTTTTAAATTATCAAATATCGGCAGGGGCAGATCCACCTATATGCATGTGATGTACATGACTTTCATAAGTTTTGATTATTTTTTAAGTATTAGAGCTTGTATAGATATTAGATATACGTGGGACACTTAACTAGTAAGGGCATCAACAATATATATGGCAAAAGTAGTCTATATTGATGGAACGCATAATATTGGTTTATAGTTATTTTTCATCCTAGGAATAGTGGATATCAAAAGTAAGAGAGAAGATAGAAACAGAATTGAAGAAAAAAATGATAAATTTATTTTATTTTTTATGGACCGTCCATAAGCTTATGTGAATCTTTACTAAAGATCACATAAAGACTACTTCTACGATGGTTCATCTCACTTATAGAAATATTTTAATGCTTATAGACTACTTTTTTCAAACGTTGTGGATACCTAAGATAACAGAAGAAGTAAGGAGCCTATTTTTCTATCTATAAATGTTTCCATCTATTTAAAAGTTTGGTTACATTTTGGTCAGAAAATAAGTGTTTTTTATCATAGAAAGTATATATTATTATTAAATTTATATTGTTTGGTATTGATGGGATAGTAAGATGGTTTTACGTGAGGACTGACGCGGTGGATTGGATTCCTAGAAACCTCAAGAACGGAATTGAACAAAGTGGCAATCTTTCCGTCCTACACGGATCGAATCAATTTGGCCTAATTTAATTTCTCTCGTGCCGTTGCATTGCCTTCATCTTCAGTTCTTCCCAATGCTAGCTGTGGCGATCGAACTCGAATTAATTGGTCAACGGACGGAGAAGTTTATTCTCAATTCGCGGGAAATTACGCGTCTCATGAACAAATCATTCCTTCGTTGGCCACGGATTCAACGCCCTGCCGGCCGGGTGCTCGTCGGCGCTCCATTTTTATAGGCTGATCTGGCGATCTCGTCGTTTGAGTTAGACGTCTTCTTTACACTCTTCGTCGTCCTCCATTACAATGAGCCCTATCCAGGGGCGGATTCGACGGGTAGGCTTCGTCAGGCTCTAGCCTACTCTCCAATTTTTGCAAAAAAAAATGAAGTATACACGATATCTCATTCTCTCCCACGTATATGCGCTTGAGGAAGAAGAATACTCGCTGTGAGGAAGAAGAACAGGAGACTAGAGAGGCAGCGAGCAACTGTGTCGTGGTGATTGTTTCATTGTTTGAGCAGCCCACTGGCCCATTCGGAGTGCAGCCCATAGAGCTCTGGCACTATAAACACTGCTCAAAAGTCAGAACCCTCAACTCTTTCATCACAACTACAATTCTACAACATAGTTGTGACGGCGGCGGCCGCGGTGGAGAGCTCAGACTGCTTAGTCATAGGAAGGAGGGCACAACTGAGTAGCTCAGTAGCTACACAGCAAGGTGCAGGCGCGTAGTTCATAGGCTCGCAGCAGGGATTCACCAATCGCCAATGCCTAGATCCAGTTGCAGAGAAATGAACACAAAGTAAGTCTGCCTTTTCTCTAACCATGGGGCCGGATTGGGGATTTGGGGAATATGCCACGAGGCTCATTGCGTTGGATCTGCACAACTGATTCCTAATCCTCCCTTCGATTTCTAGCTAGAGTAGTACCAGACAATGCATTGCTGATACACACTATAAGTGAGCTGATTCTATCAAATACCGAGCATGCCACTGAACTGATCGATACATTCTTACTCATAGTGACAGGTAAATTTAAAATCATGAAACTTCATCTTAAACTTTATATGTAATCAGTGACTATTTTTTTATGCTTTTCGATTTAATAATATATGTATATATATATATATTTCATTTTGATTTTATCAATTTATACTTAAACTTGATCTTAGCCCACCCTTTATTTAAATCCTGGATTCGCCACTGGCCCTATCAGAATTTTATACTGGTACGTTTCTTTCGATTCCTTTGTGTGCTCGTCGCCGTGACACATGCATCGAAACTGAGCTTGACGGTCCAATCGTTTACTCGTCGAGCTAGCTAGTTCTTCGATGCTCTCCAGAATCGGCCCAAAAGGTGCTACATTTTGTTCGCTCCAGAAGCCCTAGTTATGTTATTTTCGGCAGAAACATTACTACAAAGCGACACTGTAGCGGCGGACAAAAACGACCTATAGTGGCGGGCATTCAGTCCGTCACTGCTCTAACGCCACTGCTATCCCTGGTTAGCAGTGGCGGGCAGAGTGCCGGCCACCGCTGTGTCATCTGCAGTGGCGGGCGCGCTGACCTCATCTGCCCGCCACTACTATTGATAACAGCAGTGGCGGGCAGATGAGGTCAGCTCGCCCGCCACCACTGTGTCAACAGCAGTAACGGGCGCACTGACCTCATCTGCCCGCCACTCCTGTTATCAATAGCAGAAACGGGCGCGCTGACCTCATCTGCCCGCCACTGTTGTGTATAACCCATAACACAGAATATTGTGATCCCACAAACCAAAACACAGAAATTATATGCTTCACACAGCCATCCACATACACAGCAGCAAAACATCCACATATCCACATACACATCCACAACAACAACACATCACACAACAGGCGCACTGACCTCATCTGCCCGCCACTATTGTTATCAATAGCAGTAACGGGCGCGCTGACCTCATCTGCCCGCCACTGTTGTGTATAACCCATAACACAGATGTTGTGATCCACAAACCAAAACACAGAAATTATATGCTTCACACAGCCATCCACATACACAGCAGCAAAACATCCACATATCCACATACACATCCACAACAACAACACATCAACACAACAACCATCCATCTCATCAATTGACAAAAATTTACAAAGTTTACATTATATGCTTCACACAGCCATCTACATACACAGCAACAACAACACATCTCATCAATTTACAAATTTACATTTCATCACACATCAAGTCTAAAAAGTTTACATCTATCAAAATTTCAAAATTAACCATTGTTTCACAAATACATGCTCATGCGGTTTATGTTTTCTTGGAAGGCCAACTCATATCTTGGTTTGCCTTTTCATTCTTCCGGCCCAATCATACAGAGTTGGATGTTTGGCCACTTCACACTCAGGATCGAAAAATGCTCCAAGCTCATGAAGAATCTCATGCATCGTGAAGCGGCACATCCTTGATACGATTTCGTACATTTGTGATTCTGAAAGTTGGCTCTTCTGGGCAACGGTTGATGGACCTGACGCCTGCATACGTAAAATATAAGTATATACGCTGCAAGTTATATTAGATTAACACACAGGAAATCAACTTACTTCTTTAGTATCCTCAGATACTGTCCGCCCAAACTTTCCTAAGTTATTGCTCATGAAATCACAAGTATAATAGCCGCAATGCACGGAACCAAGAGATTGTTTGTGACACTTTAAAATAGACAAAGTTAGAACGATATATAGTTTGGCTTTATCAATTGAATTAAGAAATTTAAAAATATAATATTACCGGATAGTTGGTTCTAATAAACATATCTTTCGGCCTCTGTGGATCATGTGGGCCACCTAACTTTTCCACGTAGTATCTGTATGCACTCTGAATAACATTTAATATATCTTGATATTCTTTTTTGGGTTTGTCGAGCGAGTCGAGCACATAAACCCTTGAGCTCTTTGGGTATATCAGAAGTGCAATCCAATGATCACTATCGAAAGAAGTAATATATGATTATGTTAGTTTCATAATCGATAAAACGTGATTAAGTAGATATAGTGGGTATACTTACTTAAAGTTATATGCCCCACTTATCATTTTTTTGTCCTTCCATTGATCCATGCACCGCGCAATATACAACGCGACACAACTTCTTTTGTTCTTCTTAAGTGTGTCTTCATCTTTATTGAACATCTTTCTTTGAAATTTTTTCTTACCCACAGTCCAGTACTTGCTATCGTTCTGGTTTAGTGTCGGGTTCCGCGCACTTTGGCTTATTAATGATGGGTTCAAGTACCCATACATATTAGACGCATCACAGCATGAATTACAACTGCATATGTTATGAAACAATAGTAAATATAAGATATTATTTATTTTTGTTTTGTATTGACAAAGTATAAAGTACTTACATGCACCAGAGCATCATGCTTGTGATGTCGGTTCGCTTCAGACGAAACATCCGATGGAAGTCGTCAAAAAATAGTGCAAGCTTAAACTCTGGGCAGTTGAATATTTCTTGTGGAACCTTCAGTTCTATTTGTGTTACTTCTAACGAAGACGCTTCGAGGTATCAGTCATGAAATGTTTTCATCATCTAAGGTATACTCTTAAGTACTCCTTGGGATAATAATGGTTTGCCTTGTTCGTATTCGATATAATCCTCGTCTTCATAGGTCCACTTATCAACAGAAAGTGAGCATGCATGCTTCAACGCCGTGCCGGCCGGGTGCTCGTCGGCGCTCCATTTTTATTGGCTGATCTGGCAATCTCGTCGTTTGAGTTAGACGTCTTCCTTACACTCTTCGTCGTCCTCCATTACAATGAGCCCTATCAGAATTTTATACTGGTACGTTTCTTTCGATTCCTTTGTGTGCTCGTCGCCGTGACACATGCATCGAAACTGAGCTTGACGGTCCAACTGTTTACTCGCCGAGCTAGCTAGTTGTTCGATGCTCTCCAGAATCGGGCCAAAAGGTGCAACATTTTGTTCGCTCCAGAAGCCCTAGTTATCTTATCTCCGGCGGAAAGTTGGATTTAGAGCTAGCTGGTCGAGTGGCAAAGGTAGCGAGCAAGTACCCGATGCGCACATGTGCGGCCGGTGCGGCGCTGCGTGTTCTCTCGCGGCGCCTCGATGGAGGGAGCTGTGGGTTGAAGAAGGTACGGCTTGAGCTGCGGCTTTCATACGTGTCATGGCTGATGCTGTTTTAGATGAAGTCACTGCTCAAATTTGACTTCTTGTATAGCGTTTTGAATTCATTTTCTGATACAAATCACTTTATATACGTTTTCTATCTAACATAGTTTTTAAATTTAAGTCTCTAAGTATATGCGCCCTAAAAATAAAAGTAGAGAGTGAAATGATTAATTTTAGGGATCATTTATCTTGGGAGTTATTTAAAGTATCCTTTATCTGATTTTTTAGTTGTAATTTTAAAAATTTATTGAAAAGATTTGTTTAAAGTTTCTCTTGCAGTTGCAGTTGCTCTTAAAGACAGTTAAAATATACCCCTAAAATATAAAGCGAATATTTCGTGGGTCAAATTGATCTGCGTCTTGATTGTGAATTTGCGATTATCATATTACTGGGCCGGTGGCCCGTTCTGTGTGGAACGAACTGGGCATGATCTAACTTCAAAAGTCTTGCAAGTTTCGGTTAAATTTTACAAGATTTCCATAGATTTTAAGATAAAGTACGGTGAAAAGTAAAATTTATTTTTATATAAAGTGAAACTCTACCAGTAATTTAGGAAAAAAAATGTTATTTTGACACTCTAAAGATGTACAATTATTTATAATGACACTTCTTTATAGTCAATGAAAATGGGTCTGGATGTCAAAAATATGAATCCACTTCTTTATAGTATCAAAATAGCAAATCTCTCGTAATTTAGGGCTTGTTTGGTTACTTTAGGGACTAAACTAAACTTTAGTCTCCTTTTTTATAGGACTAAACTTTAGTCCCTTGCTGTTTGGTTCTAAGGACTAAAAGACTAAAAAAGAGTGAGGACTGAGAGGTAAGTGGTACTTTAGTCACTTTTAGCAAGTTTTTTGGGACTAAAGAGCTAAAGTTTAGGGACTAAACTTTAGTCCCTTTTAATCCCCATATTTGGTAATTTAAGAACTAAAAGGGACTAAAGTTTAGTCCCAACCCTGAACCAAACACTCCCTTAGCAGGACTCTTACCATTGGAACAGGCCGATTTGTGAATTTAAGCTCGACATGGAATACGTCGTAGAAGATTTCCCAACTCCAACTGGATAGCTACACCGAAAGCAGGATCCCTCGTCCAAAAATCTCTTATCTATTATATTATCTATTTTTTTCAAAAAAAACTATACATATTTGTAGTTTACATGCTTACCATAATAGAATATAAGTAGTAATATTATTTCGTTTAGCGGTTATATCAAATTGACGTCACGTGACCTAAGCAGCTATAATTTAATTAGTCTTGCATGTGCCCCTTATTCTAAAGGGGTGTTTGGATTGTTGGCTAAATGTTTATTCCCCAGTTCGTTTCATCGAATGTTTATATATTATTTTAGAGTATTAAATGTAGACTATTTATAAAACTTATTCATAATCGGTGGATTATTCGTGAGATGAATTTAATGAGCCTAATTACGCCGTGATATGACAATGTGATGCTACAGTAAACATTTATTAATTGCGAATTAATTAAGCTTAATAAATTCGTCACGCAAATTATCCTCCAATTGATTCATGTTTAGTCTTTCAAATTAATGCCCAAACATCTGATGTGACACAGGCTAAAATTTAGCCACTTGATCCAAACACCCCATAAGTCATATACATCAATATCAATACGACTAACAGAGTTTATTTTTTTCTTGATCTCAATAAAAAATAAATAAGTATAAGATAACAGTGACCAGAGTTGAGATAGGGCTAGAACAGTGGAGTGGGAGTGTAAGCTATGTGTCTTTATTTATATTTTTATGAAAATATTATATTCTATAAAAAATTAAATAATTAATTAATAATAGTGAGATTATCACCGACCCTGTACATTCGTAGTACTACGTGACAGGTGACTGAGCAGGCCAGCCGGTGCCTGCCTGTACAGCACTGTACCTTGCTGCCACGTCCGTGATCCGTCCCACAAACTTTACTAAAAAAATCGTTTTTAAATAAAGTTAATAATTCAGCAATAAAGTTAATAATTCAGTGATCATGCTAAAAACATGAGCCGAGCAGCTTTGCTGTAGGGGTAGTCGCACTTATCAATTGTCTTACACGAATTTACTAAGCCTAATTAATTCATCATTAGCACATTATTACTGTAGCACCATATTGTCAAATAATAACTTAATTAGTTTTAATAGATTCGTTTCATAAATTAGCCTATGATTTTGTAATTAGTTTTTAATTAACTTATTTTTAATCATTCTAATTAGTATCCAAATATTCGATTTAACAAGAGCTAAATTTTAGTATTCGGTTGCCAAACGGGGCCTTAATGAGATGGTGCGAAACCCTCTCGTCATTGTGAATCTTCACTGTGAATTACTACATCTGTTTCAAAATGCAAATACTTTTGTCAAATTCATCTATAAATCGATGAATCTTGATATATATATATATATATATATATATATATATATATATATATATATATGTTCGGATTCACGTGTGTTCGGATTCACATCGAACCGATTTCAGTGGCCACAGTACCGGCTGGCCGCTGCCCGTGCGCGCGGTACTGCATGCACCGTACGTACAGTGCACGCAAGCAAAAGACACCGGCGTACCGTGTACCGAGCGATTACGTGTGATCGTACGCTCGCACAATCAAATAATGGTACTTGACGGGGCCCCACCTGTCCGTCACTGTCGCCGGTCCGACCCGTCCACGCCTGCATGCTTTGACCTGTCCCTGTCCTTGGAATTGGGATCTCGCCGTCGCCATCGCCGTCGCCATGGCCATGCCAGTTTGCCACCGCTTTTCGCTCGCCAGTGCCCGGCCTTGGGAATTGGTGCCTCACTACTGTGGCAGCAGCGGCACCCAGCGGGCTGCATGGGACCTCGTAGTACGGACCTCTCTATCGTCTTTGGCCACGAGAATTCGACATGGATTATATACATACAACCATGGTGGGGAACAGGGATGAACTGGTGACTGGGGAGTGGGGAGAGACAAAAAGTCCTCTCTTTCGACTCAGGTCACATGCCTCCGTTGTTTTCTATACCGGCCGGGCTTAATAGTTTTAGCTTGCTAGGGCCTAGGAGTGCAGACTAGACTAGAGAGATTACTGCTACCGTTACTCGGGCTGCTTAATCTAATCCTAACCCCTGTAACTTTGTGCCCTAACAGCGCAGTTAACTATGGTGTTCGAGCAGTAATCGCCACACATGTTCTTAACAGAGCTTAACTGATGGTCAGTGACCAGTCACTGCGAGCGGTCAGGCTTCCTCTCGCTGTCGCCATCCAGCCATCCTTCATGTCTGAATTCCACGCATGCAGCAGCTTCTGCAGCTTCAGGGCTTTTCTTGTGCCTGAATCGCAGCTGAGATTTCATCGATTTGGAATAGGAAACGCCATCCCCAATCCCCATCACCCCTCCTGCCATGTGATTAGCAGCAGCAAGAAGAAGAAGATAGAAAAGCCTGCGACTGCGGCGAGCTAGAGGCATTAGGACAGTGAAGCATTTCTGCTTACGAGCAAGCATGCATGCAGCATGCTACATTGCTACTCGTACTCGCTAGGACACTACCTGCTGCCGTTCCCTTGGGAATCTAGAAACAGTGATCACCTTGGATGGATCATGGATGCATGCATGGCGTCCTCGATGCGCTCTAGAATTGAGCAGCAGCCATGTGATGACCCGATTAATCAAAGAGGAACTCGACGTGCTGTTGCTGGGGAGTGTGTAGTACTACGTGAGACAAACATGGAGCTAGGGGGTAGAGTGAGACACAATCTGTGACCATTCAGGGTTACGGCATTACAGGAAAGATGAGGAGGTTTTAAATGCTGCGAGATCTTCAGATTAATTATAGCTGATTCTTTGAATCTTTGATCTGCTCTTCAATGCTTTCAAACTGCAACCGGAGTAGCAGTGGTAGTATATTTTATCTAGAACAGGATGTCAGCAAGGCGAGAGGACTGCAACGGGAGCCTCCGTTTATGACACGCTTTAAAAAAAATCAATTGTTTCTTCGATGTCTTTTATATTAGCATTGTTTATATTTTTCCCAAATAGATTTCTAATCCCAACTCATGGAAACTATACATAGTTTTTTTTAAAGAGAGAGTGTGTTTTACACCTAACTATTCTAATACGTAGCGTAGTAGTTTTTGCTATAAGGAGAAAAAAGTTCCCGTTTGATTCTTTTAGGGATTAAATTAAACTTTAATCTCCATTAATTTATTTGATTAAGAGTTTGTTTGGATTTAGGAACTAAAGTTTAGTCTCATTTAATCCCTAAAGTCTCAAACAACTTTGTTTGTGGGGATTAAACTTTAGTCCATAAAGTTTAGTTCATAAGCCACCAAGAAGTTGTTTATTAGGGCTAAAAGGTGTCGTATACATATCTACCTTCATTTATGGTTGTTTAGGAGGATGAAAAAAAAGTAAGGGTAACAATGATTAGGAATAATGTAGTCATTGTATAGTATTTTGTCCTTACTTCCAAACAAAAGGACTAAATTTTAGCCTCTACTAAATAAACAAGTTTTAGTCCCTAAAAATAAGCAACTACAATCCAAATAGGATCTAAACTTTAGTCACAATTGGTTCTAGTGTCAAAAAGTTATTAAATAAGTTGAATAAAGACCAAATTGCCCATAATAAATTATTGCAAATATCTTTTGTCCCATCCTGAGAGGTATTAATGAGGGGTATTCTCTATCATTAGTACGCTTTAGTCCCTTTTACTTTTAGCAACCTCATGATGACTAACGGGGTAAAGTTTATGGACTAAAATTTAGTCCCTCTTAATCACCATATTTAACATTTTAGAAACTAAAAAAACTAAATTTTAGTACCTAAAATTTAGTACCATAACATTTTAGACACCAAACGAGTCTTTAATATTTTAATATTTATGCACCATAAACAGAAATGTTTTTCACTATATTTAATGCTACGGAGTCCCAGGTAGAAATGAATTTTTGTGCCTTGGTATAGGCCGCTAACTTATTTTTTTCAAAAGAAGGAACCATTTCCATCTCTTTAATTCTTCTATCACCTAAATAAGATGCTTAAATGTCACGGCTATAGAAACTATTACAAGCGAGGAAATATTTAATGATTTGTCGCTCGAAAAAAATTTGATTATTTATTACTTTGGTTCATCATTGTATATTCATATAACTTCACTTACCATTCACGTAAAGTGATAAATAATCAAACCGTATAATTTTTTGTAGTGGCCAATACTCAAATCTCCCTGTTAATAAGAAACATGCTGTATAAGTGGGTGAATTTATTACCATTCAGGGTTGATTACTGCACCAGATTTACCACGGTGCCGAGATGTCACGCATGCCTGCTCCGCCTGAAACCTTCAAAAATGCAAACGATTTTTTAGGTGGTGCTTGGTTTCTGTATGAGGAGGAACGGAATGGAATGGTTTCTGAATATGCTGTTTGGTTCGAGGGATGAGGTGGAACCGAACGATCCCCAGAAACATAATATTTCTTATAAATGTTGAACCGCGTGGTACTGATTTTTTTGACGAACGAGATGATTCTGAATCATTCTATTCCATTTCATTCCTCATCGTATACTAAACCAAAACACTACCTTACTCGTTGTTGCTGCGCAGGAGAGACCTCGTTGCTCCATCGATTTAATCCTCAGCAGCGTACGTGCGAATCCATGGACCATGGCCTCTCCTCCGCTGCCGGTGATGTGAGCTTTTTTGCTAGAGCTTGCACTGAGACGAGCGGTACATTGCCCCTGCTTTAACCGACGCCGTGCCGGTGATGTCAAGCGCCAGGAGCCTGCTCGGTGTGGCTGCCCCCAATAATAAAAACGTACGCTCTCGCAGAGCTTCCGCGTGCCCGTGTCACGCTCGCGCCGCCCGCTCCGCTCCTGACTCCTGCCTTCTCCCTCGCCTCGGTGCTGCCGCGCGCCGCTCACGGTTTTGTTTTGCCACGCCAACATTTGCGTCGTCCCGGCGGCGGTGGCTCTCGTCCCGTGCTCCCGCGCATTGTTTCATTTTCTTGCTGCGTTGCTCTGGATAGCTTGCTTGGCGGAGTCGGGGAATGGAGGGGAGGGGAGGGGAGGGGTGGGGCGGGGCGGAGGGCTAATGCCGTTGCCTGGGAGGGCGTAGGGTGCTGCACGGTGAGGGAGGTGGGGGTGGAGTGGGATGGGGTGCCGGAGCTCGCGGCTGGACGCGGCGGACGTGTCACCCGTGACCGCGCTCTGTCGGGAGCGCCGGGACCTGCTGCGCGCGGCGGCCGACCGGCGCGCCGCGCTCGCGTCCGCGCACGCCGCGTACTTCCGCGCGCTCCCGCGGGTGGCGGACGCGCTCGCGCGGTTCGTGGACCAGCACCACGCCGCCTCGCCGCCGGGGTCGCCCGTGCTCACGCTTCCCCCGTCCGAATCGGACGAGCCCAAGAAGCGGAGCGCCTCCAACTCCACGCTGCACACCGACTCCGGGCACTCGCACCTCCACTTCCACACCGACGTCTCTGACTCCGAGCCCGACTCCTCCGACGGCTGCACCTGCGGCGCCACCGGGCACGGCGTCCAAGGCGAGATCTCGCCGCCGGCGGAGGAATTCCAGGAATGCCAAATCCCAGAGCCGGGAGCGTCCAGGACGCAAATGCCGTGGGAGTACGCTCCCTACAACCCCTACCCTTCGTTCTCAAATGTCACATTCCCCAATTACAACTACATGAAGGCCAGTTCGGCGCCGGCGAACACGGTGTACCAAGAACCGTACGGTTACGGCCACTTCGCCGCCAATGTCTCTTACCTTGGGTACGACAACGGCTACAGCAACCCAATGTACGGCTTTCCGGTTCCTCCCGAGAGGGAACGGCCGGTGGAGGATCGTGGCCGGGAGGCGGCGGCACCGGCGCCGCCGCCGCCGATGCCAATGCCGGAAGTGTCACCCTGGGACTTCTTTAATCCGTTCAACTACTACGATCAGGAGATTCCGCAGTACAAGGAGAAAGGGTATGGTTCCAATGAGTCGTTCTCGAGTAGCCCCAACTCGAGCGAGGTGAGGGAAAGGGAGGGGATCCCGGAGCTGGAGGAGGAGACGGAGCAGGAGTCGATGAGGGAGTCACTGAAGGCGAGGAAGGCGGTGGAGAGCACTGCATCCTACCGGATTGACAACGTGGATGTGAGTGCCAAGGTGAAGACGACAGCGGCATCGATGGAGCACAAGGAGTGTGAGATCGAGAGTGTGGTGAGTGCGTCGGTTCTTGACTCGGGGGAGGAGAGTGTGTGTAGCTGTGAATGTGGTAATGTCAATGCGGGGGCAGGAGCTGCGGTGGTGCCGTTGACCGGAGATGATCCAGGTAAGGTGAAGAAGGTGACCACAGAGGAGCACTCATCCATGGTAGTGGGTGAAAATGTTCTGCCGAATATTATCGGGACAAGGGATGTGGCAGAGGTTGTAGAGGATATTAATAAGCAGTTCAACTCTGTGGTTGCCTGTGGAGATGATGTTGCTAAGATCCTTGAGGTTGGAATTATGCGGTACAAGTCGCGGAGAAGAATTGCGAGATGTGAGTATGCTTTCCTTTTCATTTGATTTCTGTGTACATATTCCTCTGCAAAAAACTCCAATGCAAGATCAAGCCCACTTAGGTAATTAGTTGGCACTAACATATATATTGAAGAGATCGAGTGTATGTGAATTCTTCTGATTGCATTGAACCGTGGACACAAGTTCTTGCACACCTTGCTTTCTCTTTTTCTCCATTGATAGTTCTTAGTCAGCTAAATAATTTGCTACTTATCCTTGATACAGTGGTATTTTCACGGTTGATGGGGACATTCGCCTTGTTGTTTCCTTCTGTATCTCAGCCGCCTGTGAAGAACTTGGAGCAAACAGCACTAAGTGCATCCGGAAGAAATCAGAATTCAAGTATAAGAAATGATGTTGCCAGTGATATTGAGCTTAATACCCTGTCTTCAGTGATGAATAGGTTATATATGTGGGAGAAAAGACTTCATAAGGAAATTATGGTATGGTACTTCAATCACAAGAAGTATCTTGCACTCTTGCTTAATTCCTGTTACTCTCAAAACATCAAAAACCACAAGCTTGATAATGCTCATGTAAAATTGTCCATCAGTCAACATTGAATGCTCAAAACCAATGGTTGTCATGATATAATTAAAAGGGGGCCTATTGTGGTGTTGACATTAATATTCTGCTGAATTGTTGAGTCGCACTTTGCACCTGATTTACCATTTTTTAGTGAGCATCCCATTGACAATTTCTTTAAACTAATTGTTAGGAGGAAGAAAAATTGAGGATTGCATATGACAAACAATGGAAGCACCTGAAAAGGTTGGATGATAATGGTATGGAACCATATAAAATTGATTCCACAAGGGCCTCAATTAGGACTCTGCTCACCCGAATCAACATTGCTATTAGATCAGCCAAAGTTATTTCTACGAGGATCCACATACTACGAGACAATGAGCTACATCCACATCTTGTTAAGCTTATTCAAGGGTAAGAGAAGTATATTCCTACACTTTTCTCCTTGAGTGAATCTCCATGGGGTGAATCATCTAATAATCACCATGTGCTCTTAGTTCATTGGACCTGTTTATGCTTGTTTCCATCTTTGTTTCCAGACAGTTTTTTTTTTGGTTTGAAGTATTTGTGGGTCTCTTCATGGAAAAATTTGTGTACCATGTTCACAATGTGGAATGCTTTAACAGATAGTAATTACTAAAAGTATGCAGCACTAGCAAGTAATAATAATGAACATTAGGTATTATCATGCAGCACCATCTTTTTATTGCTCTGGCACTCCCATGTAAGATTGTAAATGATTTGCATCTGCATGCTTTGTGTTGCAGTACCAGTACTGCATGCTGCAATGGTTTCGTTGTCATTTGATTCATCAACACATTTCCTGAAATTAGCTAGTTAATATGGTGTTTACTGTTGATTTTAATAATTATAGCTAAATGGCTATCGCGCTAATAAAGTTAGCTAACGCTAGGATAAGGTTGGTTTAGGAAGTTAGTTCTCTTTTGGAAAGCACACTTGTCTCGCAAGCAAATATGGTCTCTCATGAGCCTTTCTTTGCTGTTTGCTTGTTCAGTGCTTATTTTCATGGAAGATGGCTATGGCTGTCGCAGCATTTTCCCCCATTTATTTCTTCTGCACTCCCTAGTTCTTACCACAAAGGTGATTTAAGTGTGGACAGACTGTAAGCTGTTCTCAATTTGGTGCAGGCTTGTTACAATGTGGAAATTCATTCTTGAGTGCCATCAGAAGCAATTTCATGCCATACTTGAAATTAAATCCCATATTCTCATCCCTAAGAATGGAACTGAAAAGAACTCCAAGGTCACATTAGAACTGGAAATGGAACTTTTGAACTGGTGTTCCTGTTTCAGAAATTGGATCCTGTCGCAAAAGGCTTATATTGAAACTCTCAATGGCTGGTTAGTCAAATGGCTTCCTCAGGAAAAGGAGGAAACACCGGATGGGACCGCACCGTTTTCTCCTGGTAGAATTGGAGCTCCTGCTGTGTTCATCACTGCTAATGATTGGTGTCAAACCATGAAAAGGATACCAGAAGGTACTGTCATTGGTGCAATGGAGGCTTTCGCCGTTAATGTGCACATGTTACGGGAGCAGCAGGATGAAGAGCAGCAGCAGAAGCTGAAAGCTGACTATTTATCTAGAGACTACGCAAAGAGGCTCAGATCATTTCAAAAGGAATATGGCTTGGCTGGACATTATGAAGGTGATAAGTCAGCGTTGCGCATTGCTGACAATAACAGGGCAGTTGATACCCACATGGTAGCTTTGGATGCATTGCACAAGAGATTGGATGAACAGAAATCTAGGCATGAGGAAGCCGTGAGTCAAATCCAAGAGTCAAGTGCAACTGATCTAAAAGCAGGTCTAGCGCCGATTTTTGAAGCATTGGAATCCTTTACCCAAGAGACGCTGAAAGGTTATGAAAATGTAAGAATTCCAATTTACTGTGGTGGACCTTGATATTTAAGTCTCCCCCCTTTTGCTTCTGAATTATTGCGTGATGAAGCATCATTTATCAGTGCCTTTTTAGTGATTCTGATCATGTGCTGAGGTAAAGCTTCCTGACCAGCTACAGTTGATTGTGCCAAATGATCTGCTGGGAGCCCTAAGACTTTCTAGCTTGAGTCCCTCAAAGTGCGAAGCAGACAATTTTGTAGCCATTTTCAGCCTGTGTACATATTTTTTTTTAAGTTAGTGATTTATGTACAATGTGATCTGTCATCTGTACATTGTAAAAGCTGTGTTTATGCCCTGTTATCCATTGAAAATGTGTCATGAATGGCAAATGCAGGTTTTTTGGACTTCTGTGACTTCACTGAATTTCATGTCCCGTGCACACAAGAAATGCTCATCTGCAATGCAACATAACGTCTACTCGAAATCGCCATTACAAACACATTTCGGCTTTCTATTTCATCTTTGAGATGGAACGTAGTTTGCCAAGAACTGGCATGGCCTCGGTTTCTCTGTTCCTCATCAGGTGATCCGTCGTGTACACACACACACTAACACTAACACCAGATCAGATCTGGAGTGAGAAGCTGTGTACTTTTCGGTGGTCAGTCTCGCAGAAGAAGACGGCAGTGGCATCCAAAGTATAAAGTTCTCAAAAAGCACGTGAAGTACATACGTCGCTAGTAGAATATACATGTGACACGGTATCAGAGGACAGGGACTAATCAGGCTAGCGATTCCAGTGGAACGTCAAAAGCTGCAGGCAGACGTGGAGAGACGCCAATCTCGAAGCAAAAAACGCGAGCTGATTTTATTTACTTCACGTGCTTCCAATGACACGGACGATGACTATGAGAGGGGTCAGTTACCCAGTTGGTCCCCAAGATTACAATCTTAGCTAGATTTTCGAGTTTCAAAGTTTAATTTGTAGGAGTAGTTTTAGCCAGATTTTTCTTACCTATCGTTTTAGCAGCCGTGAAAAAATATAGATGAAAAGTAAACATTGGCGACGAAACTTTTAAACAGTTAGCTTAAACTAGTTTAAGGCAAGAAATTTTGTAATCTGCCATGGATTATAATCCATAGCATGACACAAGTAGGCACAAAATAGACATGTTCAAATCAAGCCCTAAATAGCCCAACCCGGTCTTGGGCCTTACATTTGCACCCCACGAAAATGTCCCCGAAATACCTATCTAACAGTTTATTTGACACTACTTCACTCCACTAAATTTTGCTCCCCTCCATAAAATCCACTTAGAATTAGATCATAGTGGAGGTCTGTTTGAGACTACTTCACTCCACTAAATTTTGCTCCACTCCATAAAATCCACTTAGAATTAGATCCATAGTGGAGTTGCTGCTTCTTTATGAAGTACTTGTACCTATTTGACTTGCAGAGTAGATTGAGATTAACGAATGATGGAATTTGATATGAATGTATTTTAATCCTGATTTGCATTATGCTTTATTTGTTGATATACATTAATATAATTATACTGCAATAATAATATTTTATATTTAAAATTATAAATAAATTCATAATACTCAAGTCCCAAATCTTTAACACTATGTACTAACTCTAATGTAGAGAAAGTGTTATAGATAACTCATCACAAAATATATCGGCACAAGGAGACCCGAAAACTGAAAAACATGAAGTTGCACCGAAATAACTCTTTTTTTCCTGAAAAGGTCTTGAAGCTAATTTTTTCCATCTTGCCAGCCTAAGGTGAAGCCCAGGTTTTGTGGCGGCGAACTCTTTCTTGAAGTCGGGTGGACAGCATCTTGTCGTCCTCATCCGTGTCGAGAAAACAGAGACAGAATTGAAGAAAAACAAACTCAATTTCAATCAAGAATGGTTGGAATTGGATTTTTGGGATGGCGAAGAGGCAAAGGGCTTACAATCGCCGAGCATGGCAGATGATTTCTCGTCAGAGTGCAGCTCTATGACGGACACCGGGCTAAGCTTCCTCGTGCATTCCTCGTCGTCGTCGAACTTTGTATCGAGGTCGCAATCACCAATGTCGCCGGTGCCGCCCAGGTGCGCCTCTTGGTGACGCCGAACTGCCCTGGCTAGGCATGTGTGTCGCTCCCGCACCGCCCTGGCCAGGGGCTTGAGCCGCCGCATCACCATTTCCATCACTACCGAAAAACAGATATTTGCCAAGTGCCATGATGTTTGCCAAATGCATTTTATCGGGCACTCGGCAAACACTATTTTGCCGAGTGCCCGATGTCATGCACTCGGCAAACATCGTGGCACTCGGCAATTCTACTTCTTTGCCGAGTGCTTCATACGTGACACTCGGCAAACATGTCAAAAAATGTCCCGCTCAGATTTCTGCTGACGCCGTTACGACGACACGGGTGATTTTTTTGGTTTGCCGAGTGCCTCTAACAGACACTCGGCAAATCCTATACTTTGCCGAGTGCCACAAATAAAAACACTCGGCAAAGTAGAAAATCACATTATTTTATGTGAAAACACATTTTGACTCTATATCACATTTTAAACATGTTTTGAACTTGAATTTTTTTTACACTCATAATGCAACCTATGTTAAGCCATAGAAAAGTTTCATATTTTTCTGAGTGGGTTTGCTATTTTTAATAAATTAATCATGTTTCTAGGATTTACTTCGAAGTGGGTCAAATTTCAAGTGCATGTACATGAAATAATGACTCAAAAATTGTAGAAAAATCATATTTATGTTCATGATTCCATTTGTAATCTTTTACAACTAAATATATCTAAATATTTAAAATCTAATTTACGATGCTCGGGCGGCAACATGGATCTTAATGGTTTTTTAATTCTAGAAAATTAAATTAATGCCTAAAAAATATGATACTTGACATGGTGTCATTATATAATACATATATACTGTGATAAAAATTTCATAATGTTTCGATAAAGTTTTCATGTACGACGTTTGGAAACTGGAGAATCCACAAGAAGGTAAATGTGTTTAGGAATGGAATGAGCTAGGTTTAGAAGCAAATCGATATTCAAATCTTTATTTGAACTTAAAACTTTTTGTACTACTAAAACCTAATGTATCTTATACCATGTCCAAATTTGGGATTTTTTAGTACTAGCTTGCTATTTTTAGTTAATTGAACGTCTTTATAAAATTTAATTAAAAGATCCCAAATTTGAACTACAAGTGCATTAAATTTTTATTTGAACTAAGAAAATTTCTAGGAGTAAAAATAAGTGTATATTATATAATGCCAAATTATAGAATTTTTTACTATCTTTTTTCTATTATATATATTTTTTAAAAAAAATAAAAAAATCTTTGTTGAGTGCAATTATCCCTGGCACTCAGCAAAGAAATGTTTTTTTTAAAAAAATATCATTTGCCGAGCGCTTTATTGATGGTACTCGGTAATTTCTTTTTTAAAAAAAAATCGTTCGCCGAGTGCCTCCCAATTTGGCACTCGGCGAAGTTTGGAACTTGGCTACTTACAGCCCCGCAGATCTGGATGCATTAAGTGCGCCCATATCTGCTCCCTTCTCCCCACACTACCCCACCATCTGCTCCCCCCGCTCCACGCACCCCGCTGCCGGCCGTCCCCTGCTACCCCGCACCCCGCCGCCGCCACCCCACCCCTTGCTCCCGCTGGCTGGCCCCCTGCACCCCCGCGCCAGCCGTCCCTCCGCCCCCGCCGCCGGCTGCCCTTGCCGCCCCCGGCCCCCTGCTCTCACGCGCCTCGCCGTTGGCCGCGCTGACGCCCCCACCGTCGGCCGCCCCCGGCCCCTCCTCCTCCGCCCTCGGCGCCCCCGGCCCCTCCTCCGGTCGCCGGTCCCCTCGCTCCGGTGATATTTTTTCCCTCCATTTAGGTGATATTTTTTTGAGAGGAAAGATGGTTTAAATTAATACACCAATATATATTATAGGTTAGAGTGAATTAAATCATATATATAGCCTATATATGACCGAACAAAAAATAAACTAAACTAACTAATTAATGAGCTAGGAACTAGCTATAGTAGCAAACTAATATATATTATTAGATGAGACAATTTAATGCCATGTTTAATGTAATTTTTAATCACATATTTAATTATTAATAATGTCATGTTAAATTCCATGTTAATACCACGTTGTTCTAATATACATGTTTTAGATATTTTAATATAATTGTTGTAATAATTTTTATGTTTTAATGGTTATGTTGATTAATATCTTGTGTATGTGGATGTCGGCCATCATTTCGTGATATATATATATATATATGTGTGTGTGTGTGTGTGTGTGTATGTGGATGTCGGCCATCGCGTCGTGATGTGTGTATGTGGGTGACGGCCATCGTGTCGTCCTATTTATGCATGCTAGATTTGCTATGTATTAGAGATAAGATGTTGTCAAAAATTTAATTTTTTTTGTTATTGTCACGTATCTTAGGTGTCTCCCGTTCGGAAGAGTTACAGTTTGGAATATGCATGTCTTTGCATATTTGTGGCCGTAACTATTTCGAATTGTCCACGTTTGGACAACCGAAGGATGCGTATATTGAGCTCGTTTTCATGCCCCGTTCCGATTCGACTCATGGTTTCGGCAGCACCTCCCCGTTGTTCTCCGAACGCACATCCTCTTGGCATGTTGCCTAGACGTGCGTTTGGAGAGCAGCGGGGAGGTGCTGCTGAATTTTTGGGTTGGATCAGAATGGAGCGTGAAAATGAGCTCAATCTACGTATTCTCTAGTGGGATTAGGACCTATCTTACCTATTAGACTGTTAGATGCATCCCGTTTCTCACTAACCCCTAAACACGGGTGTTGTTTCCTAGTTTAGTACAAGATGGATCATCATGGCATATGCTCTGGCTCACAAAGGGAGGGCGATTGAAGGCAATACTTACAATCCAAATGACGCCGCTGAGTCGTACACTAATCGGAACGCATATCAACGCCTCCAGGACTATTCAGAGATGGCAAGGGAAGTGCATGGCGCCGATTATGACCCAGTCGCACATGACATCGATGGAGAGGTGGTCATGAGGGTTGGAGGAGGCAAGAGACATGGGCTATATTTGATGGGCGACGGCGCCATTGATACTCGTAGTACCCCCTCTCTATCTGAGGTGAGAGCTCGGAGCTCGACCTCCGGTCCGGGTATACGCCCTCGCCGAGACACATATATGGGTCTGATTGCTGGTCTACAGGTTAGTTCATTTTCATCAATCATCAAACACTTCAATTTGTTTGTTTTGGAACGTTAATGACTGTGAATTAATGTTTTGTAGGCCCAACTAAATGAAGAAAGATCACAAAGGACTGAGTGGCAGTCCCAGATGGAGGCTCGGCTGCAGGCTCAGATGCAAGCTCAGATGCAGGCCGAGATGCAGACCCAGATGCAGCAGTGGTTTGCGCAGATGGGTGGATCTTTTTCAGGTCATATGGGCCTACCTAGACTTCCTCAACCTCAAGAATCTCCGCGGACTCCACAGAGCGGCAATGTGAGTTTCTAATATTATTTTTGTCATTTTTGTTATATACAATTGTGCTAACTATTTTTTTCAATTTCATTCATCGGCAGCAGAATCAAACACGCAGCCATCTCCACACACTAGGCATAGCGGTAATGCTAACTTGTGAGGCGTGGTGTGAGTTACCGTTGTGAACTTATTAATTAACTTGAACTTGTCAACATGAACGTGAACTTGAACTTGTGATGTCAATTTGAACTTGAATTTGTGACGTGAACGTGAATTTGTGATGTGATCGTGAATTTTGTGATGTGAATGTGATTTTTGTGATGTGAATGTGATTTGTGTGATGTGAATGTGATTTTTGTGATGTGAGAGAATTTGTGATTCATATAGTGATTGAATGTGAATATTTGTGATTGAATGTGAATTTTGGAATGAATTTTGTGACTAAATGTGAATTTGTGATGAATTTTGTGATTGAATGTGATTTTTGGATGAAATATGCATTAAATAAATGAAAAAAATAAAAAAAATACCGAGTGCTACACTCTGCAAAGCCACCTAAATAGCACAGAAACGTGCCACATGGCATGTTTCTGTGCATTCTAGGGAGGTTTTGCCGAGTGCTTCCACGTGGCACTCGGCAAAGCTTGTGCCACCCGAGTGCCCACGTGCCCCGACCCCCTTCGCCGAGTGCCACGTGGGGCACTCGGCAAACCCCTGCCACCCGAGTGCCCACATGCCCCGACCACCTTCGTCGAGTGCTCACGTGGCACTCGGCAAACCCCCTTTGCCGAGTGCCACGTGGAGCACTCGACAAACCACCGTTAACGGCCACCTCGGCCGTCAGACGAGTGTGTTTGTCGAGTGCCACCTTGACACTCGGTGAAGTGCAACATTGCACTCGGCAAAGACTTCGTCGAGTGCCCGATAAAAAGCACTCAGCGAACACCCTCATCGCCGATAAGGCATGTACCGAGTGAGGTTCGCCGAATGTGGCACTCGGCGAAGCCTTTGCCGAGTGCAAAAGAGGCTTCGCCGAGTGCCCTAGGCACTCGGCAAACATGCACTTTCCCGTAGTGCATCCATGCGTGCGGAAGCCGAGAAGTGTCTGTAGAAACGTATGGGCGGAAGGAGGAAGGAAACGAATGGGAGAGAAAAAAAATCTGATTTTGATTGGCTACCATTTTGTAAAGCAGATCTAAAAAAATAGAAACGGAATGGTGTCAAATACCAAAAGATTTTATTTTTATCTTTTCATCTGCTTCACCTCCTCTCGTTCTCTCGTTTGATATGACAAGAAGTTTTATTCTTAAGAGACATATTTTTCTATCATTTATAATACTATTTTTTATTAATAAACAGTGCTTTGTCTTTTACTATCATTATTAACTAATATCATACCCGTGCTACGCAACGTTAAAAAATCAAAAACAATTATATTAAAAACACTTCGTAGGTGTCATCTCTTTCTTCCGGGAACTATCCTTAGAATTTCGGCTCTTGCGTGAAGGCAGCGATGGTGATCTGCTGGTCGGGAATTTGATAGGAGCCGCTGCCAGGGACGAGAAGGGGACCATAGACCCAACGGAGTCAACACCGAGGATGGATGCAAAAACGTACGACGCAAGCTCGGGTTCACAAGGCTATGGCTAGAATTGATGGTGGGATTTAGTCGTGGACTTCAAATTTTATAGAGAGACACCGAAGAAAGAAAGAGGATGGATATAGAAAGGGATTCTGACGTTTAAAAAAATAATATTGTGTTATAAATATATTTTTCATTTATTTATTATTTCTATATAAAACTAATCATATTTTCGTAGATTTATATATATATAATCAACATTTAATATATTAATAATTTATATATAAAACAATTTTATATATTAATAGTTTTCATATAAAACATATGAGCTACAATATATAATTTCTATATATTAATAATTGTCATATAAAACATACACGAAAAAGGGTGATGCATGAGAAGTGATCCAACGACCGAGAAACTATATTAATTGATGGTAGATGATGGGTGAGTAAACAACTGTCAATTATATAGTAAGGAAGACGTACAACTTTATATCAAATATACAGTGGAGTACCAATTAGATCCTTTACACACAAAACAGACGGATCAGTGGCCCGCTGATGAAATTAAAGCAAAGCCATAACATAACAAGAAACACTTGATCAAGTCGAGCAAGCAATTGTACAAGGTAGCTGTTGTATGTACGTCTCTTTCACTCATAAAAAAACGTTGGATACGTCAATGCAACTATGCAATAAGATTCAAGACGGAGGAGGAGGAGGAGTAGACAAAGCAAGCAAACCCCACCTGTAAAATCGCGGGTGCGCTTATCTGCTGCTAAGTGCTAACCCAATCCAGTGGTCTTAACCGAAGAAAGCAACTCAGCTCACCTCCGTTCCAAAGCAAAAAAGGGCAGCGCGTCACGCACCACCCGTAAAAAAAAGGAGCCTGTCGTGAAGTACATAGTCGCTAGTAGAATATACATGTGACACGGTATCAGAGGACAGGGACTAATCAGGCTAGCGATTCCAGTGGAACGTCAAAAGCTGCAGGCAGACGTGGAGAGACGCCAATCTCGAAGCAAAAAACGCGAGCTGATTTTATTTACTTCACGTGCTTCCAATGACACGGACGATGACTATGAGAGGGGTCAGTTACTCAGTTGGTCCCCAAGATTACAATCTTAGCTAGATTTTCGAGTTTC
The DNA here is from genome assembly GCA_019279435.1 of Zizania palustris. Lineage (NCBI taxonomy): Eukaryota > Viridiplantae > Streptophyta > Magnoliopsida > Poales > Poaceae > Zizania > Zizania palustris. Next base: position 13,610,250 of record JAAALK010000284.1, read on the forward strand.
AAAGTTTAATTTGTAGGAGTAGTTTTAGCCAGATTTTTCTTACCTATCGTTTTAGCAGCCGTGAAAAAATATAGATGAAAAGTAAACATTGGCGACGAAACTTTTAAACAGTTAGCTTAAACTAGTTTAAGGCAAGAAATTTTGTAATCTGCCATGGATTATAATCCATAGCATAACACAAGTAGGCACAAAATAGACATGTTCAAACCAAGCCCTAAATAGCCCAACCCGGGTATTGGACTGGCCTTACATTTGCACCCCACGAAAACTTCAAAGTCACTCTAGTGTACTTACTACTCGCTCTGTGCTCTGTCCCCGAAATACTTATCTAAAAAGATTTTATTTTTATCTTTTCACCTGCTTCACCTCCTCTCGGTTAAGGGTGCGTTTGGTTCTGCTTTTCAAATCTGCTTTTGCTGTGAAAAAGCAGAAGCTGAACCAAATGGGTTTACCAAAACTGCTTCTGCTGTGAAAAAGCAGCTTTTTTCTAGTACAAATTTGGAAGCAGCCTGGACCCTGCTTTTCTGCTTTTGCTTTTCTGCTTTTCTGATTTTTAGTTCAGATTAAAAAGTATGAATTCAAGGTGTCTTAATTGATTTAACATTATTATGGTTTGTATTGATTTGCACAATTTCATGAGATAATATGTGGTTGTCGGTTACTTATAAAATAAACTATGCACTTTTTTATTTATCTAATATATTTTTAGTTATTCAGTTGCATCAATGTTCAGTGTTTCCTATTTATATATATGTATAGAATATTATAATAATGACAATTACGTAAGTTATAAAAAACAGTCAGCTCACAGTAGTTTTTTCACAGCAGCTTCAACCAAATGACTTTTAGCTTTTTCACAGCAGGCAGCTCACAGCAGCTTTTTCACAGCAGGCAATTCACAGCAGCTTTTTCACAGCTCACAGCAGAACCAAACGCACCCTAAGTTTTATTCTTAAGAAACCTATTTTATATCATTTATAATACTATTTTTTATTAATAAACAGTGCTTTTGTCTTTTACTATCATTATTAACTAATATCGTACCCATTTTACGCAACGTTGAAAATCCAAAAAAAATATTAACAACACTTGGTAGGTGTCGTCTCCTTCTTTTGTGAACTCCCCTTGAAATTCCAGCTCTTGCGTGAAGGCAACGATGACGATCTGTTGGTCGGGATCTGATCGGAGCCACAGCCAGGGACGGGAAGGGGACGTTAGACCCAACAGAGTCGACACCGAGGATGGATGCAAAAACATACGACGCAAGCTTGGGTTCATGAGGCTAGGGCTAGAATTGATGTCGAGATTCAGTTATGGACTCCATATTTTATAGAGAGGCGTCGGAGAAGGAAAGAGGACTGGTATAGAAGGGGATTCTGATGTTTTCAAAATAATATTGTGTCATGAATATATTTTTCATTTATTTATTATTTCTATATAAAACTAATCATATTTTTTATAGATTTATATATATATATATAATCAACATTTCATATATTAATGATTTCTATATAAACAATTTTATATATTAATAATTTTCATATAAAACATATGAGCTACGATATATAATTTTCATATATTAATAATTGTCGTATAAAACATATACGAAGAAGGGTGATGATGAGGAGTGATCCAACGACCGAGAAACTATATTAATTGATGGTAGATGATGGGTGAGTAAACAACTGTCAATTATATAGTAAGGAAGACGTACAACTTTATATCAAATATACAGTAGTGGAGTACCAATTAGATCCTTTACACACAAAACAGACGGATCAGTGGCCCGCTGATGAAATTAAAGCAAAGCCATAACATAACAAGAAACACTTGATCAAGTCGAGCAAGCAATTGTACAAGCTAGCTGTTGTATGTACGTCTCTTTCACTCATAAAAAAACGTTGGATACGTCAATGCAACTATGCAATAAGATTCAAGACGGAGGAGGAGGAGGAGTAGACAAAGCAAGCAAACCCCACCTGTAAAATCGCCGGGTGCGCTTATCTGCTGCTAAGTGCTAACCCAATCCAGTGGTCTTAACCGAAGAAAGCAACTCAGCTCACCTCCGTTCCAAGCAAAAAAGGGCAGCGCGTCACGCACCACCCGTAAAAAAAAGGAGCCTGTCGTCTATACCTACCGTGGCCACCGATCGATCGAACTGCCGGCGGCATGTTGTGCAGTGAAATAATTAGCATGATAAAGGGATTTATATAGGTTTTTGTTTCGGAACGAATAATAGTCGTACGTCATGTGTTATGGGTTAGCTATTTGAATATGATTCTGAGTCTAAGTATTTGGTATTCGATGTTCCTTACTGTTTAGAGGAGGTTAGTATTTATAAATAAAATTCTAACGTGGAAATACGAACATAACCTCTACATATAAGTAACTATGTCAATGCTATTTTTAAAGTTACGTACGGGTTAAAGGGTAATGTACCATGCATATGAACGTATAAACACTCTGTTACATAGCCAAGGAAGTTCACAAACAGATGCTTTCATCGGCCTTCAAGATCTATAAACATAAATGTCCATCTTGTCGGTTGGAACGAGAGTTACTGGTAGACCCCACTTTAAGGCAATTTTAGCTTCAACCTTTAGCTTTTTTTTTTTTTTGAAATAGGCCACATGGGCTCGACCTTGTTTGAAGGTCATGGGTGTGTCGGGGATGTGAACAAGAACTTCTCAGGAGGTCACTAATTCTGGTACTACTCCCGCCTGAGCACGCTTAACAATTGAGTTCTGAGGAGATTTGGTGTCAGCTAACTCACATCCCTTTCAACTTTTAGCTTCAAAGCAAGGCTCCGAAAGATGAGGAGATTGCTGCTTTGAGCTTAAGTATTTGAGTCTACATCGAAGTTTTGATTTGCCAAATATACTTATGCAAAAACCCTTCAAGACCTTCGGAGTTCGGAGGCCTTCGAAGATTATATTACAATCGAAGTGATGGTGACCATATTTCTTCAACATGAAAGCTACCATGAAATACCAACTAATCGCTCAAAAAATCACTAAACTAAATGGATCATATAAATCTATGATTTATGTATGACAAAGATATGAGTAGGCATACGCATTATATCATTCAAATTACCGCACCTGCTTCACTCTCTACAAGCAAGAGCAAGTTAATATAATTCACTTACACACATAATACTTAAATAAAATAAGAGATCATCTTACTTTTTTAAAACTAACAACTCGCACTAAATTTTATTTGCATGCTTTTAATTTTTTTGAGGAATAATTTTTTTACACGTGAGTTTTAGAACCACGTATTCCAACGGTTAAAACAGTTTCAACGGTAAACTAGCCGGCTAACCGGCGCCCTAGCCGTTTCAGAACGCTGGCACCACACGGTCCGCACGGCACGAGCAGAAGACACGAAAGCGCACACGCGCGCGCGCGCGCACGGCGATTCGGCCTCCCCTTTCGTTCCCCCGACGACGTCGTCGTCGTCGTCGCGCGCGCGGAGGCGGGTCGCTCTGAGAGGAGTGGACTGCGTGAGTGGTACCGGGCCCAGGGCTACCAGTAGTCAGTAGAGCAAGCAAGCTAACCGGGGAGAGGGAGAGCGTCCCCCCAGCCGGAAGGCTGATCTCGCATGCGCGGGCGCCGCGGTCGACGGAGGAGGGGTGGGGGAGGGGGTCTAGCGGGGTTCGTTGTGGGGGCGCGGAGGAGGAGATACCCGGCTGCGCCATGGGCGGGACGCGGTTGGGGATGAGATGGGTGGAAGGGATGTCGGCGGACAACGTCAAGGGGCTGCTGCTGGCGCTCTCCTCCAGCCTCTTCATCGGCGCCAGCTTCATCGTCAAGAAGAAGGGCCTCAAGAAGGCCGGCGCCTCCGGTATCCGCGCAGGTGGGTGGCTCTCAGCCTGCTCCGCGCCTCCGCTTCTGCTCTGCTTTGCTCGCTCCCTTCTCCCAGTGAATAGCAGGGAGACGCTCTCCTCTGCTGCTGCCTCCGTTCTGGATCGGTGGCTTAGATCTGAGCCGGCGGGATTTGGATCTTGGTGGTGGTGTCAGTCGCCATGAAAAGGGTGGTTGGAGCTTTACGCTCGCGCATTGGAGTTGGTGTGGTGGAAAATAGGCGTTCTTGCATCAATAGCTCAGTCGATTCTGTTCCAGCAAGATGACTAATTGGCTACTAGCATAGCTGATGGCACAGTGGTGATGGAGTGATGCGCCTTTCCGCTCTTGATTATAATTCTATGGCATCGCAATTCGTCACCCCATTTTCTGCAGTTTCTGTGTTAAATTTACCAATCTGAGCAAGCTTACACAAGTGTGGAAGGCTGTAAAACATAAAAAAAATCATTTACTGTAGAAGAACAAGAATCTACTCTAGCAGAAATCGTTGCACCTGGATAATATATGCAACTACTGTTACTCTTTTTTTTTCCTCTTGGTTGTTGTGCTTTAAACTTCTGTTGATGATCGATCTGTGTTGTGTGTAATTGGTCTCCCATCTTTTGCCATTTGTTAGTGAATCATGAAACTACCATAAAGAGAATTTTACTTGGCCAGATGGATCTTTAACTTTTCAGTAATTATGCTTATGCTGTTGACATGCTACAGGTGCTGGTGGGTACTCTTATTTGCTTGAGCCATTGTGGTGGGCAGGAATGACAGCAAGTAGGTGTTTTTCTTCATGCAGTGGATACACTAGTGTACAAAGTTATTTCCATCCATGGTGATAATGCTAATTGATTTACTGTTCTGTATCTTAGTGATTGTTGGGGAGATCGCTAACTTCGCGGCTTATGCTTTTGCTCCTGCTATCTTGGTCACACCACTTGGTGCACTTAGTATAATTATTAGGTAAAACTACTAGACTAGTATTGTTATTGGACGGATTCCAAGTGGTCAACTGAAAATCTTCATTCTCGTATATTAAAGTAAATCTGACAATGGCATCCTCTCTTATAGTGCTGTTCTTGCCCACATTATTTTGAGGGAGAAGCTACACATATTTGGTATACTTGGGTGCATTCTTTGTGTTGTGGGCTCAACAAGTATTGTGCTTCATGCGCCTCCGGAGCGTGACATTGAGTCCGTGGCAGAAGTATGGAATCTTGCTACTGAACCAGGTTATAATTAGAACCCTGTGCATAACATAATAATGATAAAATTAGAAAACAGCGACTTCATCTAGAAATTTTGTTTTCCCACTTACTAATTTTTAAAATTTTATGTTTCAGCATTTCTGCTATATGCAGGCGTTGTGCTTGCAGCAGCTTTTGTGCTCATATTCTATTTTGTCCCACAGTATGGTCAAACACATATCATGGTGTATATTGGTGTCTGTTCTCTCGTGGGATCCTTATCGGTATGCATGCCATTCATGAACATTTCTCTTGATGTGTATCCATGAAATCCTTAGTTAGTTTATGGTTTATATGAATTCATTCTGTTAGCTGTTTTCCTTTGGCAGGTCATGAGTGTAAAAGCTCTTGGAATAGCCTTGAAGCTGACATTTTCAGGGATGAACCAGCTTGTTTATCCACAGACATGGGTGTTCTTGCTTCTTGTAGTTGCTTGCATAGTAACACAGATGAACTATCTGAACAAGGTATGATCAATGTTTTATGTTCTAGGATAGTTTTGGGCATGCCAAGAGAACGCAAACATATGGAGCGTAGGCAAAATAGAAATGTTTGCTATGTGGAAATCTTATACATATGTCTTCTGCTCTATATTACTTTGAATTTGACAGTTTACTTTTGCAGGCCCTTGACACATTCAATACTGCAGTTGTTTCGCCCATATATTATACGATGTTTACATCCTTGACCATTCTGGCCAGTGTCATCATGTTCAAGGTAACAGTTTTTGAGCTTAATTTATTTGTTGACATAATTGTATACCAAGAATTTCTTATTTCCCATCCTTTTCAAGTGTTAGCTACTGCTCACAAAGATCCCTTTTCTCCGGCGTGAATAGGACAGACATATAATTCTGTGAGTATATATGTAGAAATAAGATTAGAAGACCTGCCATATGACAATGAATTTGTGAATTTTGATAATGCTACACATTTTCTATTGGTCATGCTTGATTATCAAAATGGTGCATCAGTGTTCTGACATCCTTGAGTGCAGGACTGGGATCGTCAAGATCCTACTCAAATTGTCACAGAGTCATGTGGTTTTGTTACTATTCTTTCTGGGACATTTCTTCTTCACAAGACAAAGGATATGATGGATGGTATGGAAGCATTTCATCCCATCTTGACTTGAAATTGCTCCCATTGGTAAATTCTTATTCACTGTCATCACAGGTCTCCCACCGAATTTACCTATCCGACTACCGAAACATGCCGATGAGGACGGTCATGCTACTGAAGGAATTCCCCTCAAATCTGCTGCTGATGGCATTCCACTCAGATCACCAAGGGCCACAGAATCATTTCGCTCGACATGATAACCTGCTTAATGCTTGCAGCTGTGCTTCAAGGCGCATACTGGCCAGTGGCCACCATAGCTCCTAAACTTGGGGAAGGAAAGAATCTCCATTCTTTCATTGGTTATACACTCCATAGGTTGACTGCAGGATTTTGAGACGCAGGTACAACATAATTTTGGGGATTATATCTGCTATACATCTTTGGGTAAGATAACCAGAATGGCCAAGAATCCATGTTCTGAATTGTAAAATCAGTGTGCCATAGATGTCATTACAACTGTTGTATTCTTTCAAATACAACAGACAATAGCTCACTCATAATACATGAGGGGCTTGAAAGAGCAGATGCTGTTGGTAACAATTATCTGTGCTCACACACTTTGGACTCTAACCTATATGTTTTTATAGTTTTACCATGGGACATGGGAGTGTACAAATGTAGTAGTAGGGTAAGCTTATGGCTAGCTAAGAGCATCTTCATTGTACTTGTTATTTTTGATTTGCTATTTATAGCAATAGTAAGTTTCTTTATTTAAATTGATTTGCTATTTTGTTATTCACTCCAATGTACTTGTTAAATATGACTTTCTATTTGAATGTAGCTATATTTTATCAATTTATATACATGCAAAGAAAATGAAACAATTAAACAAGCTCAATACTCGATGGAATAACAAGTTTAATTTAATTGACTTGCTAGATATAGCAAGTGTGGTGAGAAGAATAGGGAGCCCTTTAAAATAATAAATACAATAACAAATATAATATAGATGTTTTTGGACCATACTTACTATTTTAAGGAAGAGTAAGTGTAACACCCGTATTTTGTTTTAACCGCAAAACCTGAGATTTTCAAAATTTCAAAACAAAATTTGAATTCAAAAATTTTCTAAAGCAGAAAGGACTTTTCAATTTAAAACATTGAGATAAATTTCGAATTTTAAAGTTTTTATAATTTTTTAAGACTCCTCACACCTTGAAATATTTTCCAAAATTATTTCATAATTTTTGAGATTCAAATTCATATTTTAAACTTCAAAACCAATTTCTTGCTTTATTTTTATTCGTAAAACAATTTTAAACTCTTAGTGGGCCGCAACCCCCAAACCCCCCTGGCCAGCCCAATCCAGACCACTAGTGAGCCCTCTCTCTCTGACCAGTGGGTCCGCCTTGTCGGCGCCACCCTTCCGGCGCCCTCCCTCTTCTCTCCCTCTGCCACTGGGCCCCGCCCGCCAAACCGTCTCCGCCCACTGACCCCAGGGGCCCACCTGTCAGCCTCCCAATGCCCTAACAGCCCCCTTCTTCTCCGCGCGAGCGCCGCCGCTCTTATCCGCCGCCCCCAATTGCCCCCCCCCGAGATCTCCGGCGCCCTCCCCCTTATCTCTAGACCCCGTTAACCCCTCCATCCGGTCCCTATTTAAACGCCGCACCCGACCCCCAGGTCATTCTCGCCATCCTCGCCTTCCTATCGCCGGAAATCCCCTCCGCGCGCAATAGCTCCACCGCCTCTGCTTTTGCGCCCAGCCACGGCTCGCCGCCGGTAGCCACCGCCTCCGCCGTCTCCATTCCCCTATTCGGGTTCCCCGTCGCGAGGTCTACCCCGGCGTAGCCTCGGATCGGCCCCCTCGTCGCCGGATCGTCGTCGACACCGCCCACCCGAGGCCCCCCTTCCGCCTCACGCTTGCCGCCGGTCACCGCCTCCATCTCCGGTCGTCAACTCCGGTACCGATCGAACCCCCTTCGTCCCCTAGTTCCATTTTTGCATTCGTCTAGGGTCTAGTCCGCCGTCGTTGCCGTGCGCCGCTCGCCATCGTGCTGCCGGTGCCGAGGACGAAGCCCTCGGCTCCCCCGTGCCGCGCGCGTGCCAGACGGCCGCTGCGCCGTTCAATCTTGATTAAGCGGTCAAGATTAAATCCCCGCCCAATTTAATCTGGACCGCTGGATCCGATCGAAGGGGTACCTTTTAATCTGGGCGCTCCGTTTTCATTTAAACGTACCGCCTCGCCCGCAGCCGTCGGATGCCGATCGGACGGCCCTGATCGTTTGGGTCCACGCCAGTAGTGCACGTGCGCGTGGTGGTCTCGGTCCACCGTAGACCAGGGCCGTTTTATTTTCAAAAATGATTTATAAAATTCCAGAAAACCCTTTAAACTTCAAAAATTCATAGTAAATTCATTTTAACTCGGATTTTGCCCATTCAAATTTTAGAAAATCCAGAAAAGTATGCTCTTTAATTTCATGCCATTTAATTGTACTGTTCATGCTGTTTTTATACTGTTTTAATTTGTTTTCCTCGGTTTGTGTGTCTAGTCGACATCGAGGCTATCGAGGAGTCATCTTTTCCTGCTGCAGATCCGTACCAGTATTACGAGGATCCAGGCAAGTCACAGATTCATTTCCGTGGAAATAGTTGATCATGTTGAACCCATTTTTATTATTAATTATTGCTAAAACCCATAGGCTAATAAATGCATTAGATCACACTTTTAAATCTTTAGCTAAATTTTAGTTTTATCCCTGTTGTGCAAACCTAAGCCATGCTTTGTACTCCGTTCTTCTTGTCGCCTTATAAAATTTATTAGTTAGTGCTCTAAAGTAGAGGCACACTTGCTAGCGTTAAAATCTATACTTATTACTAGACAGGTGGATCGTCTCTATATCTTTGTTATATCTCGTCTCGTTGTGATTCTGAGTTGTGATTCATGAAGCGTGGAGAATGGTATTGCATTGAGCATGGTGGGTTCCGGGTGCAAGCTCGGACATTGGTTAGTCGCACCCGGGGCACTATAAGGACCGGTCTGCGGGATCTGTTGCGAAGCATAACAGTACTGACCACAAGTCTAATGAGTAAGGCCTAATCTAAAGTATGGGTCGATTTAGCTTGATGCACCGAGCGGAGGGGACGAGTTCACTTAACCGGGAGTGCCAGGTGGTGGCTTGGTCCGATGAGGCACGAATGGGGGTCTACGTCTGCCAATCGGGGTCTGCCCATGATTTTCGGGTGAGATCACAGTGGAGTGTCGGCGAAACCTGGTGTGGTTGTCCTATTGCTGAGTCAATTCATATGACGGGTTTTGGCACGAGTTCCTTCAGGGTGACATGGAGTCATCTCGCACACTGTTGTGTGCGGGAGCTAGTGCCTTGTTGGTAAAGTAGTACACCTCTAATCAGAGTATAAACTTTTCGAAAAGCCGTGCCCACGGTCACGGGCGGCCTAGTGATGTTCTCCGCAGTTAGCATTTATTTTCTGCATTTGTGTGTGAAAGTATTGAACATGATGGAATGGGCTGAAAGAGCGAGTTGGCACAAGTGTGCAACTCGAGGTAGTGGGAAGTTATTGCTCAGATTTACTTCAACATTTTATATTCATGTTTAAATTTTACTCACTAAAGCTTAAACAACAATTAACATGCTCATTTATGCAAACAAGCCTAGAATATGCTCCTTTGTTATTCAGCCTTCATTATATGCATATCTGTGGCTTGTTGAGTACCTTTGTACTCATCCCCGCTGATTACTTTTTTTTAGATGCCTTTTATCATGAGGATGAAGTCCAGGAGTAGCGACCCAGTCGAGGTGTCAGATTTTGGGATCGAGATGTTCTTCAGGCACTTTTGTTTCGCTTCCGCATTTATTTGAGTTTGTAATAAGTGTAGCCCAGGAGCTACGTACTATGTTTTAATTTCGTTATGCATCGTCGGTTTGTGAACATCTTGTATTTGGATATTTTTTGAGAATTAATAAAGGTTCGAGTTCTTTTTCGAATTCGGGCGTGACAAGATGGTATCAGAGCCGACTCGACTGTAGGAAGCCCCTGCCCCCTGGACTGTTGGTAGGAACTATTTTTAAAAAGATTCTAAAATATATATTTTAAAACTTTGTTTGGTTATACTTCTCATCTAAATTTTCTTTTATTCTATTCCGACGCTTCTCTAAACTTCAAAATTTTTGTAGCGTATTATTTTGAGTGAGATGCAGATGGGCCTTAGAACGTCGCCTCCGTAGTCGTTAGTCCTGCTTATGGGATTGCTTGTTAGTGTGCTTGTTTGTGTATGTTTGTTTGTAAGCGTGTTTAGCTGCTAGTGTCAAGTGCTTGCTAGATTATTATTTAACCCCTTTTCGCGTTATTCTAAGTTTTTGTTTTATTTTCTCGGGTAAATTTGCTGACCTTCTTAGTAGATGGCTTCCAATCCGAGCGACGTCCTTGAGAACAACAATGCTGAAGGAGCCAACCTGGCAACCGAGGCAAACAGGATTCTGGCAGCAGAGGCCAACCGGATTCTGCGTAGTTTGGGTGGGCCTAGCTGGGGCGCCACAGGCCCTCGTCAAGTGGGACCACCTCCTGTTCCCAGTAATCCAACTCTTGCGGAGGTCATGATCAATCAGACTAATATGATGGCTGCACTGATGGCACAAATGCAAAGGCAGCAGGACCAGCTTCATCAGCTTCAGCAGCAGTTGTTGGAGCGAGATCGCTAGGCACCCGCTCCGGCCCCTGCACCTGCACCTGCTCCTGCACCAGCTCCCGCTCCGGCACCTGCTTCACAGTTGTCTGAGTTTCTGCGAGTCCGGCCTCCTATCTTCTCCAGCACTACTAATCCAATGGAGGCAGGAGATTGGTTGCGAACTATTAGCAAGAAGTTGGATCTGTTGCAGTGTACTGATCGTGAGCGAGTTGCCTTCGTGACTCACCAGCTTCAGGGACCCGCCGCTGAGTGGTGGGATAATTTCCAGGATTCCCAGCCGGTCAACCATGTGGTCACATGGGCAGAGTTCACAGCCGCCTTCCGTGCCACCCACATTCCTTCTGGCCTTGTGGCATTGAAGAAGCAGGAGTTCCGTGATTTGTACCAGGGCAGTAGGACAATCACGGAGTATTTGCATGAGTTTAATCGCTTGGCACGATATGCACCAGAGGATGTTCGCACAGATGCTGACAAGCAGGAAAAGTTTGTCAGAGGCGTGAAGGATGAATTGAAGCCTCTCTTGCTCGCCTCTGATCACGCTGATTTTCAGAAGTTAGTGAATAAAGCAATTATCCAGGAGTCCGAGTACAACAGAGTTGAGCAGAGGAAACGCAAGATGATCGCTTTTCGTTACCAGCAGGGCAGCAGCCAGAGACCTCGCCCTATGTGAAGATCTAGGCCCTATGTGAGTTTTGGTAATTAATGATAAACATGCGTTTTGTGGACTAATACTTTTCTTAAGTGTGAAGGAAATGAGTAGGTCCCGCGCAAATGGAGCACAAGATGGGAAACCCGAAGATCTGGACGTTTAAAGGCTACGGCAAAAGGTTTGAAGGAATCTAGAAATTGATCGAGGTGTTTGGAGCGATCAATTAGGCTAGGTTTAAGTTTTGTTTTTGCCGTACTATAAAGAGGGGTTGCATCTTGGTTATGAGTTGATTTTCAAGTGCCAATTTGCATTGCATATAGTATCTTTTGATCATGTGTGATTGTTGCAAAAGTTGCTATTTTGGCAAATTCCTTGAAAAACTATTGCAGCATTTTGTTGGAGTTGTCTGACCCTGGCGGTCTGACCGACCATGTGGGTCCGGTCAGACCGGCTGGAGTTGGGCGGTCCGACCGGCTAGAGGGCCGGTCCGACCGGGTTGCGCAGGGCAGAAAACTGCTGGTTTACAGAGCCGACGGGAGCACTATCGGTCCGACCGAGCCGATGGCCGGTCAGACCGGATAGGGCCGGTCCGACCGGGCCAGCATGGCCGGTCAGACCGAGGCGTCCTGTCACATCAGTAAACAGCTAGTTTTCTAGCCGTTGCAGTTGTGGTCGGTCAGACCGGCCAAGATGGCGGTCAGACCGACAGTGCGCAGAGAGCCACCTAACTCGTGTAACGGCTAGTTTTTGAGTGTGTGGCTATATAAACCCTTGCTACAGCTCCTTTGCTAGACTTTTGGCATTCATTTGAGCATTCTTGAGCATAAGAGAGTCTCTCCCACCATTGAGCACTAATTTGAGCACTAGTGAGGTTGGGAAGAAAAAGGGGTGATCAAGTGATTGAGTAAATTGCATTGCATTGGCATTTTGGCACTTGATCCTCTTCTCCTAGCTTTGATTGCAGCTTGTTACTCTTGGAGATTGCCATCTCCTAGACGGCTTGGAGAAGAAACCGGTGATCTCTCCTAGAAGGTTGTGGAGGAGACCCGGGAGGTTGTGAAGGTTGGAGCTCGCCTATCCGGAGTGGAGAAGAGCTACCACTAGTGATCGAGGCCCGAGAGTTGCACTTCCGGTGCCGGCTCATCTTCAAGCTAATTTCTCTTTGAGAAATCCGAGGCTTGGTGAAGAGAGCGGTCAAGTGAAACTCGCCTCAACGAGGACGTAGGAAATTGGCAAATTTCCGAACCTCGGGATAAAATTCGGTTGTCTCTTGTCCCTTTTATCTTTGAGCAAGTTAAATTGTGCTAGCTTACTTTTCTAGAGTAATCTACTTGTTCTAGCTGTTCGCTACCATTGTTTTAGGTCCTTGATTATTGTTTAGCTAAAATTGATTTAGTTTTAAAAACCGCCTATTCACCCCCCTCTAGTCGGTACATCGATCCTACAAGTGATATCAGAGCTTGGTCTCTCAAGTTAGGCTTTACCGCCTAGAGAGAAGATGTCCGACGAGGTGGTTCACAACGTAGGCAAAGGTCCTTACTTTGATGGCACTAACTATTCTATTTGGAAAGTTCGTATGGCTGCTCACCTCAAAGCCATGAGCTTTGAAATTTGGCGTATTGTTGAGTTAGGTTTTGAAGTTGAAGACAAGATGAATCTAACCTATCAAAACAAGAAAGATATGCAACTTGATGCTCAAGCTACAAATGCTTTGTTCAATTATTTGTGTGCCGAAGAATTCAATAGGATAAGCAATATTTCAATGGCACACGACATTTGGACCACTCTTCAAGATATACATGATGGAACAACAAGTGTGAAGAATGCCAAGTCACACTACCTCAAGATCAACTATGAAACATTCACCATGTTGCCGAATGAAAGTGTCAATGAGATGTATGCAAGACTTAATGTGATTGTCAATGATCTCAAGGGTGTTGGAGTGAAGTACACGGAGTTGGAAGTTGCTCAAAAGATGTTGAGAGCTTTGCCCGAGAAATATGACACGTTGGTGACTTTCCTCATCAACTCAGATATGTCAAGTTTGACACCCACAACTCTTTTGGGAACTATCAACACAAATGAGATTTACAAGAACAAGAGAGTTGAAGGAAGCGCCGAAGATCACTCCTCATCCAAGAAGAAGAATATTGCCTTGAAGGCCAAGGTTGAAAAGAAATGTGAAGAAGAAGAAGACACCTCTTGTGATGGCGATACCGAGGATGAAGAAATGGCTCTCTTTGTGAGAAAGTTCAACCGGTTCATGAAAAAGAGAGGAAGTTCTTCAAGCTCATTCAAGAACAATGGAGACAAGAAGTCAACCAAAAGAAACCTCAAGAATGTAAGATGTTTCGAGTGTAATGAGAAGGGTCATTTTGCCTCAAGATGCCCGAACAAACAAGAAAGCGAAGATGATAAATCTCAAAAGAAGAACAAAGAAAAGAATGGGAAGAAAAAACTCTTCAAGAAGTTGAACAAGAAAAAGGGTAGAAATGAAGCATTTGTGGGAGAATGGGATTCAGATGAAGATAGCTCCGATTCTTCTTCAAGCTCCGACTCCGGTGGTGAGTCAAACTCAAGAAAGAAGAACATGGCGGGAATCAGCAATTAAGGAAGCTTCATCACTATACTCTCCTTTTTGTCTCATGGCAAAAGGAAGTACTAAGGTAACATCTACTTGTGTTAGTGAACAAAATGATAGTGATGATGAATTATCTTATGATGATCTTGCACAAATGCTTGAGGAGCTAAATGAGTTAAGTGGCAAAGAGAGAGTCAAATTTAAGGCTCTCAAGCAAGATCATGAGTCCTTAACGGCTAAATATGAGGAGTTGAAAACTTCTCATATGATGCTTTTGGTCTCTCATGAGAAGCTTGAGGAAGCTCATGAAGCACTCATTGCCTCTACACTCATTAGGCCAAAAGTAGATATAGGAGTCACATGTGATATTTTTGATGATGCATGTCTAAATGTTGAAAATTGCATTCCTACAAAGACTAGCATATCAACCTCATGTGATGACTTACTTGCTATGCCATGCTCATCCACTCTTGATATTGCTTCATGTTCAACAAATATATCATCTTCATCAAATTCATTGTTAATTGTTGAAAATCATGATCTCAAGGAGCAAGTTGCCAAACTAAGTAAGAGTTTGGAAAGATGCTTCAAAGGTAAAAATACTCTTGATGAAATTTTAAGCCAACAAAGATGCTCTTTCAACAAGGAGGGACTTGGTTTTGTTCCCAAGAAGGGCAAAAAGCCTTCCTACCAAGCCCCAAGGTTTGTTAAAAGTAATGGAAAATTTTGCAATAAATGTCGAAAAGTTGGTCACATAATTGGTGAATGCCACATAAACAATATTCCTAAAAATGATGTATTTGATTCTCATTACATGCTTAAGAGAGCTAATAATGGCTCTATTTATGCTAAGTATTTGGGCACTCCTATTTTAGGAGAAAAGAAGAAATCTATTTGGGTGCCAAAAGCCTTGATAACTAACCTACAAGGACCCAAAAGGATTTGGGTACCTAAAAAGGCTTGATCTCTTTTGTAGATAAACTACCACACCGGAGAATCACATTGGGTGCTTGATAGTGGGTGCACTCAACATATGACCGGTGATAGGAAGATGTTCACGTCATTTGAAGTTGGTGCCAAAGATCAAGAAAGAGTGACCTTCGGTGATAATAGTAAAGGAAAGGTAATGGGTCTAGGTAAAATTGCTATCTCAAATGATTTCTCCATTTCAAATGTTTCACTAGTTGAGTCATTGAATTTCAACTTATTGTCCATTGCTCAACTATGTGATTTAGGCCTTTCATGCACATTTAATCCTCAAGAAGTATTTGTAACAAGTATCCATGATAACTCCTTAGTTTTCAAAGGTTTTCGTTTTGGAAATCTCTATTTGGTGGATCTCTCTTCAAATGAAGCTAATTTGAAAACTTGTTTGGTTGCAAAAACCTCATTGGGTTGGCTTTGGCATAGAAGGCTTGCTCATGTGGGAATGAATCAACTAAACAAACTTGCAAAAAGAGATTTGGTTGTTGGTTTGAAAGATATAAAATTTGAAAAAGATAAACTTTGTAGTGCTTGTCAAGCGGGGAGGCAAGTTGCTTGCTCTCATCCTAGCAAAAGCATCATGTCCACTTCTAGACCTTTGGAGCTTTTGCATATTGATTTATTTGGTCCAACAACTTACAAAAGCATCGGTGGAAATAGTCTTTGTCTTGTTGTTGTGGATGATTTCTCAAGGTTTACTTGGGTTTTCTTTTTGCATGACAAAGCTAAGACCTCCGAGATTTTCAAAAAGTTTGCAAAACGAGCTCAAAACGAATTCAACTTTTCTATTGTAAAAGTAAGGAGTGACAATGGATCCGAGTTTAAAAATACAAATATTGAGGATTATTGTGATGATCTCGGCATTAAGCATGAGCTTTCCGCCACCTATTCACCACAACAAAATGGTGTTGTGGAAAGAAAGAATAGGACCCTTATTGAGATGGCTAGAACTATGCTTGATGAGTATAGTGTCTCCGACTCGTTTTGGGCGGAAGCTATAAACACTTCTTGCCATGCTTCTAATCGTCTTTATTTGCATCGTCTTTTGAAAAAGACTCCATATGAACTCTTAATTGGACGAAAACCAAATATTGCTTACTTTCGTGTTTTTGGTTGCAAATGCTATATTTATAGAAAAGGTGTTAGACTAACCAAGTTTGAAAGTCGTTGTGATGAAGGATTTCTTCTTGGATATGCATCAAATAGCAAGGCATACCGAGTGTATAACAAGAACAAAGGTATTGTTGAAGAAACCTCGGATGTTCAATTTGATGAGACTAATGGCTCCCAAGAGGGGCACGAGAATTTGGATGATGTAGGTGATGAAGGCTTGATAAGGGCAATGAAGAAAATGTCAATCGGTGACATCAAGCCTAAAGAAGATGATGAACTTCCATCCTTCACTCAAGTTGAAGCTTCTACTTCCGCTACGCAAAATTTGACTCAACTTGATGAAGATGAAGCCAAAGATCAATCCTCTACTATTCCATCCAAAGTTCACAATGCCACCGCAAAAGATCACCCAATTGATCAAGTCTTGGGTGACGTTAGTAAGGATGAAGCTCTAAATGACCCGGATTGGGTAAATGCTATGCATGAAGAGCTCAACAACTTTGAAAGAAACAAAGTTTGGACATTGGTGGAGAGACCCAAGGAGCACAACGTAATTGGAACAAAGTGGGTTTTTAGGAACAAGCAAGATGAAAACGGGTTGGTCGTGAGAAACAAGGCAAGATTGGTAGCACAAGGATTCACTCAAGTCGAAGGTTTGGATTTTGGTGAAACCTTTGCTCCCGTTGCTAGACTAGAAGCTATTCGCATCTTACTTGCTTTTGCTTCATGTTTTGATATTAAGTTATATCAAATGGATGTGAAAAGTGCTTTCTTGAATGGCGAAATAGCCGAACTAGTTTTTGTTGAACAACCACCCGGCTTTGAGAATCCTAAAAATCCTAATCATGTTTATAAACTCTCAAAAGCTCTCTATGGTCTAAAACAAGCTCCTAGAGCTTGGTATGAAAGATTGAGAGATTTTCTCCTCTCAAAGGGTTTTAAAATTGGTAAAGTCGACACTACCTTGTTTACAAAAATAATTAATGATGATTTCTTTGTCTGTCAAATTTATGTTGATGATATTATATTCGGTTCTACTAATGAAGAATTGTGCAAAGTTTTTGGTGATATGATGTCTAGGGAATTTGAGATGTCCATGATAGGAGAATTGAGTTTCTTCCTTGGACTTCAAGTCAAGCAACTCAAGAATGGAACTTTTGTGAGCCAAACGAAGTATATTCATGATCTTCTCAAAAAGTTCGGATTGATGGAAGCAAAGCCTATCAAGACCCCTATGGCGACCAACGGACATCTCGACCTAAATGAGGGAGGTAAACCGATAGATCAAAAATTATATAGATCCATGATTGGTAGTTTGCTCTATCTTACCGCATCTAGGCCCGATATCATGTTTAGTGTTTGCATGTGTGCTAGATTTCAAGCCGCACCAAAAGATTGTCATTTGATGGCGGTCAATAGAATTCTAAGATATTTAAAACATTCCATCCATATAGGCTTGTGGTACCCCAAAGGTGCTAAATTTGAGCTGATTGGCTATTCCGATTCGGATTATGCCAGTTGCAAAGTTGATCGTAAAAGCACTTCTGGAGGCTGTCAATTCCTTGGGAGGTCTCTTGTTTCTTGGGCCTCTAAGAAACAAAACTTCGTTGCCCTTTCCACCGCTGAGGCAGAATATGTCTCCGCGGGTAGTTGCTGTGCGCAATTACTTTGGATGAGGCAAACCTTGCTTGATTATGGAATAGAATTCTCAAATGTCCCTCTTCTTTGTGACAATGATAGCGCCGTCAAAATTGCCAACAATCCAGTCCAACACTCTAGAACCAAACATATTGATATTCGCCACCACTTTCTAAGAGATCATGTTGGCAAAGGTGACATTGTCATTAGCCACATAAGAACCGAAGATCAATTAGCAGATATCTTTACCAAACCACTTGATGAATCCCGTTTTTGTAAGCTTAGGAATGAATTAAATATAATAGACTTCTCAAATGTGGCTTGAAATCATGCATATGTGTGAGTTTTAGAAGTTTCCTTCCTTGTGACATATATGTATGCTTTTATGATTGGAGTGCCATATTTGAAGTTCATGTACTTTTATATGTGTTTCTAAGGCTATACATTAAGGGGGAGTATAAGGTTACTCTTATATGTTGGAAATTGCTCAGTTTGTTGAAAAACAAAATTTGAAAGTTTTGGTATCCTCGAAATCCTATCTTTGAGTTAAAAACAAATTTCTCCCATGATTTTATTTCAAGACATATTTTGAACTTTTGTCCAAAACAAAACTTGTAGATATGGATCATATGATCATTTTTCGTATTCAAATGTTTTAACTTTATCCATCCTATCAAAAGATATTCAAAGAATTAAAGTTCAGACAAGTGTTCGGACAAGAGTTTGGACATGTTGAAAACTTTGGCTGCAAAAGATTTCTCTTTGAACTTAAAAATTTGAAAACTTGATGTTTTATAAACCTTGGGAGTTATTCTAAGTTTCTGCAAAGTTTGAAATTTTTCAAAATTATTTTGCTATATTTCTCACTTAAGCTCCTCTTTGTGCTTTGTTTTTAATTGATGAGCTATAGTGGTGTCGGTTTGACCGGGCCTACATGGCCGGTCCGACCGCCCTTGCTGCGTCGGTCCAACCAGGCCTACATGGCCGGTTAGACCGGGGCTCGGGCAGGGTTATAACTCCCCTCTCTATTCAGTTTTCTCTCCCCTCTATTATTTCCTCTCCTCTCAAACTGAGTTCATCTCCTCCTATCTTGCTCCCAACCCTAAAAATTTCGTTTCATCGATCTTCTTGCCGGTCCAACCGGTGGATCTTCTCCGGTTCGACCTCGAGTTCATTTTCCCTTGCTGGTAAGAACTTCCTCCGATCAAATCCATGGATTTCATCCTTTTGGAGGCTAGGGTTAGGGTTCTTGTTCATGGGCTTGCATGTCAACTTGCCAAGGCTAAATCCTCTTTAAACTCAATTGTTAGCCTTGTGATACTATTTCCCATGCCTCTATGATATTTGATATGGCAAATTTTGATTATAGAGAAATCTTGTGCAAAAGGGGATTTGTGCCCGGGTTGCTAGGCCGATCAAACCGGTGGGTAATGGGCGGTCCGACCGACCATGAACTGGCGGTCAGACTGGCCCTATTACCTCGGTCAGACCGTCCTCCCAATGCCTGCCTCTCTTTTGCTCATCATTGCTCATTGATGCTTTTGCCCTCTAACAAATTCGTAGATTGTCTCAAATCATATCTTTTATCTTATCTGGGTTAAATCTTTGATTCAGTAATGCCTCGCGCCGGCCGTTCTCAAGGAAATGAGCGTCGCTCAAAGTTTGTCGAGGACCGTGGCCAATCATCCCGGCACTTTCAAGATGACAGTGACGAGGACTTTGCCTATGAGGATGACAGCTCTGAGAATGAAGAAGAATTAGCACCTCAACCACCAGCAGCTAGTGAAGATCCTTTTGCATCTTTGGAATTCAAGGTGGATGTCCGGAATCAAGAGAACTTTGCTCGTCTGCGCCACCACAATCAATTTCTCAGACCAAGAGATACTTCAGATCAGCGGTTTCATACAAAATTTCAGAAAGAGGTATTCAACATTGCGTATGAGAACCGTTCTTTGGCTCCTCATAAGTGGATTTCTTGGAGGGATCTAAGTGGAGAGGTTGCAGCTCTCAGGAACATATTTGGAACTGTTGGTATAAACAAAATAGTGAGTCTGAAACAAGATTTCAATTGGGATGTTATCCGTCAGTTTTATGCCATAGTTTTCATACCTGCCACTTGTGATTCTCTTACATGGATGACTGAAGATATCTTTTGCATTGCTACAAAGCAAGAAATTCAAAGTGCTTGGGACATAAGGTTCTCTTCTGGCCTCAGACTGCATGATGAGTTCACTCACAATCCTTTGTCAGATGAAGAGATGGCTCAATTCTACATCCCATCTGCTGCTCACAAGATTGGAGGGGTCACTGGAATGAAGACTCTTCATAGTGTGGCTCATCGCTTTCTGCGGCACTCCATTTTACCGCGTCTGGGCAACAATGATGCTATTCGAGGTGTTGCTTGGACTCTTCTAGATGCAGTGATGACTGGAAAGAAGTTTGATGTCATCCATTTGATGTTATATGAGATGGCACTCTCAAAAGGAAGCCTCACTCTTGGAGTCTACTATGCTCCGTTTATCATGAGATTGATTTTGAGCAAAGTAGGAAATGTGAATGAGCGCCTTGATATCACTCACTCTCAGTACAGGCCTCGCTTCTCGGCTACTCCTTTGGCTCTAGTCGTCGATCCAGCTGATATGGGAGCAGGACAGGTGCATCCTCAGGACATTCCTAGCAGCTCCTTTGCTCCTCCTCAGAGCTCTAGATTTGGTGCTTATTTTGGTATGGATGCCACCCAGTTCTTTGATCCAGTTCTTCAACAAGTGACAGCTGGCTTTCTTCAGTTAAATACAAGATTGGATCAAATGGCTCTAGGACAAGAAGCTATCACCTCCCATCTGCAGAACCTTCAAGGAGGTCAAGAGCGTATCAACTCTAGGATTGACACTCTTTCTTCTCGAGTTGATCGGCTAGATTCATCTTCCTCAGCAGGATACCCTCTTCAGTACCAGCGCTGTCGTCGTCGCCTTGATGATCCTCAGCCCCCTTCCCATGATTAGTCTCCCTTTTTGGGTTCTTGATGCCAAAAGGGGGAGAAGCAGTAGTAATATGCAGTAGGGGAGAAGGCAGCAGAAGGTTAGGGGAGAAGGTAGCAGTAGTAAGCAGGATTATATCGCTATCTATCTATGGTTGTTTGTATAACAAACACTATTTGCTTTCCATATCGTACTGAACTTAATTTGAACTATTTGCCTTTATTATGAGAAACTCTCTTTGCTTCATTGAATGTGTGAATTGTGTTTGGAATTATATCTCATATCTTGCTCCATATACTTGTACCCCATCACTTCTTCAGGGGGAGCTTTGCGCTTAATTGTGTATACTTCTACTTTAAACATATTTCTTTATCTCTGAAGTGTTTGTCATCAATTACCAAAAAGGGGGAAATTGAAGATCTAGGCTCTATGTGAGTTTTGGTAATTAATGATAAACATGCATTTTGTGGACTAATACTTTTCTTAAGTGTTAAGGAAATGAGTAGGTCCCGCGCAAATGGAGCACAAGATGGGAAACCCGAAGATCTGGACGTTTAAAGGCTACGACAAAAGGTTTGAAGGAATCTAGAAATTGATCGAGGTGTTTGGAGCGATCAATTAGGCTAGGTTTAAGTTTTGTTTTTGCCGTACTATAAAGAGGGGTTGCATCTTGGTTATGAGTTGATTTTCAAGTGCCAATTTGCATTGCATATAGTATCTTTTGATCATGTGTGATTGTTGCAAAAGTTGCTATTTTGGCAAATTCCTTGAAAAACTATTGCAGCATTTTGTTGGAGTTGTCTGACCCTGGCGGTCTGACCGACCATGTGGGTCCGGTCAGACCGGCTGGAGTTGGGCGGTCCGACCGGCTAGAGGGCCGGTCCGACCGGGTTGCGCAGGGCAGAAAACTGCTGGTTTACAGAGCCGACGGGAGCACTATCGGTCCGACCGAGCCGATGGCCGGTCAGACCGGATAGGGCCGGTCCGACCGGGCCAGCATGGCCGGTCAGACCAAGGCGTCCTGTCACATCAGTAAACGGCTAGTTTTCTAGCCGTTGCAGTTGTGGTCGGTCAGACCGGCCCAAGATGGGTGGTCAGACCGACAGTGCGCAGAGAGCCACCTAACTCGTGTAACGACTAGTTTTTGAGTGTGTGGCTATATAAACCCTTGCTACAGCTCCTTTGCTAGACTTTTGGCATTCATTTGAGCATTCTTGAGCATAAGAGAGTCTCTCCCACCATTAAGCACTAATTTGAGCACTAGTGAGGTTGGGAAGAAAAAGGGGTGATCAAGTGATTGAGTAAATTGCATTGCATTGGCATTTTGGCACTTGATCCTCTTCTCCTAGCTTTGATTGCAGCTTGTTACTCTTGGAGATTGCCATCTCCTAGACGGCTTGGAGAAGAAACCGGTGATCTCTCCTAGAAGGTTGTGGAGGAGACCCGGGAGGTTGTGAAGGTTGGAGCTCGCCTATCCGGAGTGGAGAAGAGCTACCACTAGTGATCGAGGCCCGAGAGTTGCACTTCCGGTGCCGGCTCATCTTCAAGCTAATTTCTCTTTGAGAAATCCGAGGCTTGGTGAAGAGAGCGGTCAAGTGAAACTCGCCTCAACGAGGACGTAGGAAATTGGCAAATTTCCGAACCTCGGGATAAAATTCGGTTGTCTCTTGTCCCTTTTATCTTTGAGCAAGTTAAATTGTGCTAGCTTACTTTTCTAGAGTAATCTACTTGTTCTAGCTATTCGCTACCATTGTTTTAGGTCCTTGATTATTGTTTAGCTAAAATTGATTTAGTTTTAAAAACCGCCTATTCACCCCCCCTCTAGTCGGTACATCGATCCTACACAATGCCAGCTCCAGTTGCACCGAGTTACCAGCCTCGGCCAGCTCCTCGGCCCCCAACTGTTAGTGGCCCTAGTACTGCAGTGCCTCGTCCACCTCTTCCATCAGCTCCCGCACCAGTTCAGTCTACAGCTCAGAAGAGAGATGTGTTGAAGGATAAAATGGGAAGCTAGTTGTTTGTTTCAATTGTCGTGAAGTGGGCCATTATTCCAACGCTTGTCCCCATCCGAAGCGCCCTCAGGTTCCAGTTGCGAACACCGCGGTCCGTGCCCGAGTGAATCATGTCACCGCAGAAGAAGCTCATGAGGCACCAGAAGTGGTATTGGGTATGTTTTCTGTCAATTCAATTACTTCAGTCGTTTTGTTCGATTCAGGAGCAACACATTCTTTTATATCTGCATCATTTGTAAAAAAAGCATAATTTGAAAACTGTGTCATTATCTAAGCCTATGATCATAGTCACTCCTGGGAAGCAAACCCCGGCTGTCTTATTTAGCCCGAGGGTGCAGATAGAGATAGAAGGAGTAAAGTTTTGGGTAGATCCTGTTCTGATCGAATGCAAGGGCCTTGATGTCATCCTAGGGATGGGTTGGCTATTTAAGCACAAGGTCATGATTGATTGTGCCAGCAAAAGGGTTACTTTGACCAGTGAAGATGGAGCAGTCGTCTCATTCAACATGGCAGAAAGAAGAATCAAGAAGTCCATGGTGAATCAAGTGGCCTTAGAAGAAGTGCCGGTTGTTCGTGAGTTCATGGATGTTTTTCCTGAAGATCTGCCTGGTATGCCACCGAGGAGGGACATCGAGTTCAGAATTGATCTTGTGCCAGGGACCACTCCTATCTCGAAGCATCCGTATCGAATGGCCGCTAATGAGCTAGCAGAAGTGAAGCAGAATATTGAAGACCTTGAGCAGAAAGGGTATATCAGACCGAGTACTTCGCCTTGGGGAGCACCGGTAATCTTTGCCATGAAGAAGGATAAGACAAAGAGGATGTGTGTCGATTACAGAGCCCTGAATGAGGTCACTATTAAGAACAAGTATCCGTTGCCTCGGATTGATGACTTGTTCGACCAGCTGAAGGGAGCCTCTATTTTCTCTAAAGTGGATCTCCGATCGGGTTATCATCAGTTGAGGATCCGTGAGGAGGACATTCCAAAAACTGCCTTCACCTCCAAGTATGGCTTGTATGAGTATACTGTCATGTCATTTGGACTCACTAACGCTCTAGCCTTCTTTATGAACATGATGAACAATGTCTTTATGGAGTTTCTGGACAAGTTCATTGTGGTGTTCATTGATGACATTTTAATATACTCAAAGATGCCAGAAGATCATGAAGCTCATCTCCGTCTGACTTTGGGCAAGTTAAGAGAGCAGCAATTATATGCTAAGTATAGCAAGTGTGATTTCTGGTCATTAGAAGTGAAGTTTCTGGGTCATGTTATATCAGCCTCAGGAATCACCGTAGACCCCATCACTGTTGAAGCCGTCACCGACTGGTTGCAGCCTACATCAGTGTCAGAAATCCGGAGTTTTCTTGGATTAGCGGGTTACTACCGCCGTTTCATTGAGAACTTCTCTAAAATTGCTAAACCCATGACCAGACTATTGCAGAAAGACGTAAAGTTCAAGTGGACGCCAGAATGCGAGGAAAGTTTTCAGACTCTGAAGAATAAGCTAGTTTCAGCGCCAGTGTTGACTTTGCCGGATATTCAAAGGGACTTTCATGTGTATTGTGATGCTTCTCGCCAAGGGCTTGGTTGTGTGTTGATGCAGGACGAGAAGGTTATATCCTACGCCTCTCGCTAGCTTCGACCTCACGAGCAGAATTACCCTACTCATGATTTGGAGTTAGCAGCCGTAGTGCATGCTTTGAAGATTTGGATGCATTATCTCGTCGGCAATAGGTGTGAAGTGTTCACAGATCATAAGAGCCTAAAGTATATATTCACTCAGCCAGATTTGAACCTCAGACAAAGAAGATGGTTAGAGCTGATTAAAGATTATGATATGGGCATTCATTACCATCCGGGTAAGGCTAATGTGGTAGCCGACGCTTTGAGTCGCAAAGGATACTGCAATGCCTTGACTCTGCTTGAAGAAGCTCCTATGCTATGTAAAGAAATGGAAAGACTGAATTTGGGGATTACTACTCGAGCATACCTTGCTACGCTCGAGGCAAAACCAGCATTAGAAGGACAGATTCATGAAGCGCAAAAGGAAGACCTCGATATCGCTGACATTAAGAAAAATATGAGGAAAGGGAAAGCCCCAGGGTTCACAGAAGATTAAATGGGAATAATTTGGTTTGGGAATCGTCTATGTGTGCCAGATAAGCCAGAGTTGAAGACCACCATCTTGAAAGAAGCTCATGACACTTTGTACTCTATCCATCCCGGAAGTACGAAGATGTATCAAGATCTGAAAGAGAAGTATTGGTGGGTTAGTATGAAAAGAGAGATTGTCAAGTATGTGTCGATGTGTGATACGTGTCAGCGAGTCAAAGCAGAACATCAGAGACCAGCAGGATTGTTGCAGCCTCTTAAGGTTCCTGAGTGGAAGTGGGAAGAAGTCGGTATGGATTTTATTACTGGTTTACCCAGGACTCAAGCAGGTCATGATTCAATATGGGTGATTATTGATCGCTTGACTAAAGTGGCTCACTTTATAGCAGTTAAAACAACATACAGCGGTCCCAAGTTGGTAGAGTTGTATATGGCCAGAATAGTGTGTTTGCACGGTGTTCCAAAGAAGATCGTTTCCGACAGAGGGAGTCAGTTCACTTCAAAGTTCTAGAAAAATCTGCAAGAAGAGCTTGGTACCCGGTTGAATTTCAGTACAGCGTATCATCCTCAGACAGATGGTCAAACAGAAAGAGTAAATCAGATATAAGAAGATATGTTAAGGGCTTGTGCTATAGATTTTGGAGGATCTTGGGATAAAAATTTGCCGTATGCTGAGTTCTCCTATAACAATAGCTATCAGGCCAGTCTTCAGATGTCGCCATTTGAAGCGCTATATGGTCGCAAGTGCATAACTCCTTTGCTTTGGGATCAGACCGGAGAAAGTCAAGTTTTTGGGACAGATATTCTTCGTGAGGCTGAAGCCAAAATTAAAATTATTCAGGACAGGTTGAAAATGGCTCAGTCCCGTCAGAAGAGTTATGCCGACAATCGTCGCCGAGACTTGTCATTTGAGGTAGGAGATCATGTTTATCTCCGAGTCACCCCTCTCTGTGGTACTCAGAGGTTTAACATGAGAGGAAAATTGGCACCTCGCTTTGTTGGCCCTTTCTTGGTTATCGGTCGCCGAGGAGAAGTTGCTTATGAGTTAGAACTGCCAGCATCTCTGTCAGGTGTACACAATGTGTTTCATGTGTCACAGTTGAAGAAGTGCCTTTGAGTGCCTACCGAGCAAGCCGATCATCAGCAACTTGAGATCCAAGAAGATCTTACTTATGTTGAGAAGCCCGTTCGCATCCTGGATACCAGAGAGCGAGTTACCAGGAGGCGAGTCATTAAATTCTGCAAGGTTCAGTGGAGTAACCATTCGCTAGAAGAAGCGAGTTGGGAAAAGGAGGATGAACTCAAAGCTTCGCACCCCGAATTATTCGAAGGCCGTTTCGAATCTCGAGGACGAGATTCTTTGTAAGGGGGGTAGGTTTGTAACACCCGTATTTTGTTTTAACCGCAAAACCTGAGATTTTCAAAATTTCAAAACAAAATTTGAATTCAAAAATTTTCTAAAGCAGAAAGGACTTTTCAATTTAAAACATTGAGATAAATTTCGAATTTTAAAGTTTTTATAATTTTGTAAGACTCCTCACACCTTGAAATATTTTCCAAAATTATTTCATAATTTTTGAGATTCAAATTCATATTTTAAACTTCAAAACCAATTTCCTGATTTATTTTATTCGTAAAACAATTTTAAACTCTTAGTGGGCCGCAACCCCCAAACCCCCCTGGCCAGCCCAATCCAACCCACTAGTGAGCCCTCTCTCTCTGACCAGTGGGTCCGCCTTATCGGCGCCACCCTTCCGGCGCCCTCCCTCTTCTCTCCCTCTGCCGCTGGGCCCCGCCCGCCAAACCATCTCCGACCCCCAGGTCATTCTCACCATCCCCGCCTTCCTCTCGCCGAAAATCCTCTCCGCGCATAGCTCCACCGCCTCTGCTTTTGCGCCCAGCCACCGCTCGCCGCCGGTAGCCACTGCCTCCGCCGTCTCCATTCCCCTATTCGGGTTCCCCATCGCGAGGTCTACCCCGGCGTAGCCTCGGATCGGCCCCCTCGTCGCCGGATCGCCATCGACACCGCCCACCCGAGGCCCCCCTTCCGCCTCACGCTCACCGCCGTCGCCGCCTCCATCTCCGGTCGTCAACTCCGGTACCGATCAAACCCCCTCCGTCCCCTAGTTCCATTTTTGCATTCGTCTAGGGTCTAGTCCGTCGCCGTCGCCGTGCGCCGCTCGCCGTCATGCCGCCGGTGCCGGGGACGAAGCCCTCGGCTCCCCCGTGCCGCGCGCGTGCCGGACGGCCACTACGCCATTCCATCTTGATCGAGCGGTCAAGATTAAATCCCCGCCCGATTTAATCTGGACCGCTAGATCCGATCGAAGGGGTACCTTTTAATCTGGGCGCTCCGTTTTCATTTAAATGTATCGCCTCGCCCGCAGCCGTCGGATGCCGATCGGACGGCCCTGATCGTTTGGGTCCACGCCAGCAGTGCGCGTGCGCGTGGTGGTCTCGGTCCACCGTAGACCAGGGCCGTTTTATTTTCAGAAAATGATTTATAAAATTCCAGAAAACCCTTTAAACTTCAAAAATTCATAGTAAATTCATTTTAACTCGGATTTTGCCCATTCAAATTTTAGAAAATCCAGAAAATTATGCTCTTTAATTTCATACCAGTTAATTGTACTGTTCATGCTGTTTTTATACTGTTTTAATTTGTTTTCCTCGGTTTGCGTGTCTAGTCGACATCGAGGCTATCGAGGAGTCATCTTTTCCTGCTGCAGATCCGTACCAGTATTACGAGGATCCAGGCAAGTCACAGATTCATTTCCGTGGAAATAGTTGATCATGTTGAACCCATTTTTATTATTAATTATTGCTAAAACCCATAGGCTAATAAATGCATTAGATCACACTTTTAAATGTTTAGCTAAAGTTTAGTTTTATCCCTGTTGTGCAAACCTAAGCCATGCTTTGTACTCCGTTCTCCTTGTCGCCTTATAAAATTTATTAGTTAGTGCTCTAAAGTAGAGGCACACTTGCTAGCGTTAAAATCTATACTTATTACTAGACAGGTGGATCGTCTCTATATCTTTGTTATATCTCGTCTCGTTGTGATTCTGAGTTGTGATTCATGAAGCGTGGAGAATGGTGTTGCATTGAGCATGGTGGGTTCCGGGTGCAAGCTCGGACATTGGTTAGTCGCACCCGGGGCACTATAAGGACCGGTCTGCGGGATCTGTTGCGAAACATAACAGTACTGACCACAAGTCTAATGGGTAAGGCCTAATCCGAAGTATGGGTCGATTCAGCTTGATGCACCGAGCGGAGGGGACGAGTTCACTTAACCGGGAGTGCCAGGTGGTGGCCTTGTCCGACGAGGCACGAATGGGGGTCTACGTCTGCCAATCGGGGTCTGCCCATGATTTTCGGGTGAGATCTCAGTGGAGCGTGGGCGAAACCTGGTGTGGTTGTCCTCTTGCTGAGTCAATTCATATGACGGGTTTTGGCACGAGTTCCTTCGGGGTGACGTGGTGTCATCTCGACACACTGTTGTGTGCGGGAGCGAGTGCCTTGTGGGTAAAGTAGTACACCTCTGATCAGAGTATAAACTTTTCGAAAAGCCGTGCCCACGGTCACGGGCGGCCTATTGATGTTCTCCGCAGTTAGCATTTATTTTCTGCATTTGTGTGTGAAAGCATTGAACATGATGGAATGGGCTGAAAGAGCGAGTTGGCACAGGTGTGCAACTCGAGGTAGTGGGAAGTTATTGCTCAGATTTACTTCAGCTTTTATATTCATGTTTAAATTTTACTCACTAAAGCTTAAACAACAATTAACATGCTCATTTATGCAAACAAGCATAGAATATGCTCCTTTGTTATTCAGCCTTCATTATATGCATATCTGTGGCTTGTTGAGTACCTTTGTACTCATCCCCGCTGATTCCTTTTTTTAGATGTCTGGCCTTTTATCATGAGGATGAAGTACAGGAGTAGCGACCCAGTCGAGGTGTCGGATTTTGGGATCGAGATGTTCTTCAGGCACTTATGTTTCGCTTCCGCATTTATTTGAGTTTGTAATAAGTGTAGCCCAGGAGCTACGTACTACGTTTTAATTTCGTTATGCGTCGTCGGTTTATGAAATCTTGTATTTGAATATTTTTTGAGAATTAATAAAGGTTCGAGTTTTTTTTCGAATTCGGGCGTGACAGTAAGTACAATGAAGATGTTTTAAGTCAGATTTTTATAGGTAGTCATAGTTGTTACTCTCTTGCCGCATGACTCGAAGTTGTTTCCCTATCTCGTCGCTTGGTAGATCGATATGGTAGTAAGCTTTGTTTTGACTATTTTGAGAAGAAGGTAGAATAGTAGACAATTTTATTTCTTTTCCCTTCCTTGGTTAAAACGTCAACCCTGGATATATATACAGAACACATACAGTTGCGTTCATCCACGTAGGCAGCGGCTTGTTTGGAACGAAGAAATTTTAAGCTCTTGACTCGAAATCCACTTGGAATTTGGGGAAAGAGAAGCCTGCATCCCACATAAGTACACAGCTCTGCTGCTGCTTTTGTTCAATGTTACTAGCATCATGTCCGATCCTAACTAAATATACTATAAGTCTAAAATACAACAAGTAATTAATCACTCTCATTTATCAAATCTAAAACTTATACTCCCTCCCTCTGGTACAAAAAAAAACATTTTATACTTTATCAAAAGTTGCCTAAACACAAGTCGTTTTACATTTTATTTTTTATTTTGTACGTTCCAGTGATTACAGAATGACGAAAATCTACAGGCCAGTAACTCTGTGGAAAATGTCCAAATGAAAATTCTGCATGCTAAGAAAACTTTCTTTCTGAATTCCGAGCCCATTTAAAAGTGATGATGTCGTTATATTTATTTTTCTGACAAGACATTAATTTTTTTAATTGTGGCCATTAAATAAAAAATGAACGGTACTTATTAATTCGATGTATATTAAAATTTTCCTTATCTACAATTACCTATGAGTTTTTTACTCTTACCACTAATTTATTAAATTTGTAAAAATAGTAAAGCTTTTTTACCGAAGTAGATTGTTCGCCGTACTGCGCGTACCTTGAGTTATCGTATATTGGGCAAAGCCCAGTGCAGTCCAGTGGGCTTTTTGGGCTGGGCCATCTGGGACTACCTAGGGCCATTACTTGGGATGGGCCCGGAATTTATTTCAATTTTAGGCCTTTTGTGGTATGGGTTCGACCTTGGGTCCTGCTAAAAAAGGGCTAAAAAAAGAATTTCTTGGGTTTTTTGTTCTTGTTTAGAATACAACATTTTTAGCCTCTCCTAACTTGTTTTAGATTAAAAGACTCGACGAAAAAATTATGATAGACTTCATAAGTCAAGAGCAGATATAGCCACTCAAATAAGATGAAAATAAGATTGTGTTTTACCTTTAGCCTACTCTAACTTGCTTGATATCGAAAGGTTTTGAAGCGGAAGTGGCTCTCTGGCTCACTTCCAGCTATCACCGTCTTCCAAATTGCAGCGACAGTTGTAGCAGGTAAGCATGCGTAAAGTGTCGACTAGAGCTGACGTGACACCAACGTGGCATCTAGTCGGCAGTACGTTACTTTTATAAATTTTTCAAATGGAAAGATAGATTTGAATTTTTTTTAAAAATATATTATTTAAAAAAATTCCACAATGCTCTGTACTTTCTACTGTGGAATTGTTCCAGGTGCCGCCACTGATGCCTCCTAATCTCATCGCATCGATCACGCGGCGGAAGCAATTGAGTAAACGTACGCAACCAAAAGCCAATGCAAGCTATACTAGGAGGAGGAGGATCAGTCCAGCCAGCATGCATGGCATCCTGTACCGACGAGATAAGTGCCGTTTGGTTCGGAGATAAAATGAGATGGGATGGTTTTGTTCCAGTTTTTTGGATGGAATCGTCCTATCTCGTGTTTGGTTACGAGGGATGGGGATATTCTAGTTTAATGTTTGGTTGGTGGGTTGAGAGAAACGGAATTCTACCCCGGAACCTCCGTCCCACACCGAAACACCTTCCGTCTGTTTCAAAATCTCCGTCCCATCCCTAAAACCTTCATATTGGAACCTCCGGTCCGCCATGGAACCTCTAACTCGGTCTCGGAGCCTCCGAGCATGAGGTGGGATGAGTTCATCCCTTTATTTTTGGGGGACGAGTTCGTCCCGAATATTAGAGAAATATTCCTTAGTTGGACGACTCCGTCCCACCTGACTCTAAATCAAACACTGTAAAAAACGGGATCGTCCTGTTCCATCCCACCTCGTCCCTCGAACCAAACACTACCTAAGAGGATCGAACATGCATGTAGCTGAATTGCCTGTCTAAATTCTAATTAATTATATATATATCCTCTCCGATTATCTCCAACTCCTCCGGATTCCCGTCGTTTGGCCGATCGCTACGCGTGCATGCATGGATGATTCCCGGCCACGTACAATAATTCAGTCCAATCGAATGCTCAATCACACACACTTTTTGACCTTTGTAGCTTTCTGCTTTGGCACGTGCGCGCACATTCTCTGGCCAAAGTTTAAGATCACTTCAAATCAAGGGCACTATCAGTCTAGACTCTAGACTCCAGAGCAACATGCGACCTTCTTTTTTTCCCTTTTTCCTTAGCTTTGCTCAGGCCGTCTCTAGGTACTCTCTAGGTAATACGAAATACAAATTAAAATGTGGATATAAAATTGAAAATTTTTATATAAACATATACTTATACTTAATTATATGATATTTCTTACTGTGATTGAAACATACCAAACATTAATGTTAAAATAGTAACAGTCCTATTAGTTTTTTTTAAAAAAATTAAAATTTCAATCATATCTTCGTATTTAGGGTTCGTTTGTTTCTACTAAAGATTCTTAGTTGTATATATTGACTGAGTATCTAGCTGGTGTTTTTTAGTTTATGTATTCTAGTCTATTTTTTGATTTTGTTCTTATTAATTTTTATAATCTAGATTTAGAATTTGGACTATTTATTTTAGTTTTAGATTGTAGAATCTGCTTCTGACATGCCTTTAATCTTTTCGAAGACATCATTTCTATATGCTGTTGTCATCATGATGGAGTTATTGTTCTTCTTAAACGTAGAAGAAAAACAATATATACTTCAATAACTTGGTTTAGAAAAGCTCCTTCCAGCAAATACAATAGTCACGATAATGATTAACAAAATTTTGTATGCAAGAATAACATTAGTAAAAATAGCCTAGTTATTTTAATTACTTCACAATATCGAGAAATATATAGATTCCTTAATAAAATTATCAAACAGAAACAATCAAATACTACAAATGATAATAATCAACAACTACAGATCTAACTACACTGAAGACTAAATTAAATCATCAATACTAATTAATATTTGGGGGCTCCCATTTTTTAGATCGAGGCCATATGAAAAGGGACAGTTATGTTATAACAATCCATTTTTTATAAACTGAAACAAATAGAATAATTTATTCTGCCAATTTATTATAATATGAAGTGCGATTATAACAATCTATAGTAATTGCATGTAAATATAATGACTGTTATGGTCAAGAACGTTATATTGTACTACCATCAGTACAAGTCGCAATGACAAGTTAGGATAGATGCATGCCTACGTTTGCGACCAGTCTATGAAGATAAGACCGGGCTTACGTACTGGCCAGGCATGCTGCATTTTCAGTAGTACATATTCCATGCATTCAATGAGAAGCACCCATGCAAGTGTTTACAGCATCTCGGGAGATTTTTGATTGAAAGCAAGAGGCATCAAAGGGGTGCGTGATCATCACAAATTCACAATCACCATTGCTGTGTTTTGTCTCGTGCAAGCAGGCGTACTACATACCTGTCGACGACGGAACGGCACGCCGGCGTACGTACGTACGTGTCGCGTCCGGCCGGCGAGCTTACCACGTATGTAGCAGGCGGCCGGCGGTCGTCGTCGCGTGGGCGACAGCGGCGGGCATGCACGCGTGTCGCCCGGCCCGCTGTAATTTACAGCAGAGAAGTAGAGAACCACGCAACAGCTGAGTGCATTCTCCGATTGATTGATTGATGCATGCGCGCGCATAGCACAGAGATAGCCATTAGCCAGCAGGCGGACGTACGTGCTGACTGCATTGCACAAGACGACACCGCGTAGGAGAGCCAAGAAAGATTTCTCCCCCTCAATAGATTTAATTTACCGGCGACGGCGACGGCGACGGTTGGCCGGGGAGCAGAGCGGACGGGTGCAACCGGCCACCGCCACCGCGCGCCGAACCACCGCACTGACGAAACTAAATGGGCTAGCATAGGCGGCTAGCTAGCTAACTAACTGGATGCAACACGCACTGGAATGTGCCGGCGAATATTAAAGTTGAGACGAGGTAGTTGCATGCATGGTGGCGGGTCGGGATCTTCGCGCGGCGTGTCTCTGTATGATGGGAATCTTCTCGGATATATACTTAGCTTCCTTTTCCACGCCATTTTTGCCATGGCGGAGAGCTTAATTGGATGGGCGAGAGAGAAAGAGAGATCGTGCAGTGAGGGCAAAAGCTAAGCTAGGGTCGTTGTTGGTTGGAGACGATCGAGGTTTGACTTTATTTATTTTCTCTTCTTTTTCCCCTTCCAATATAATCCGGTCGATTGAGAGGGTTGCTCATGCCATGTCAAATCCAGTTAAAGGCCAGGAGACGCTCTGATATGATGCTGATAAGCTTCAGAGATTTTGGAGGCAGTGGAGAATTCTGGCTTCGATCGGATCAGCCTCAGGGCGCCATCTGAGTTGACCGCCTGCAGGTCCGCTCGATTACAGGCACGTACGTACGTGCTTGCATTGCCGGCTGGGCCTAACTATGCCATCATGCATGCATGATCCACGTGGTCAATTTAGTCTTCAAGATTAGTTGACAGCAGTAAAAAGATAAGAAATTTTAGCGTCGAGCCGAGTGACATGAGCTAGCGTTGAGCCCAGCTAGGATAGTAGCAATCTGCAATCCTGACGCAGTGATGCTCCCATATAATCCTGTCGTGATTATATTGCTCCGTTTCGTTCATGATACAGATTCTGATTCCACCTCAAATCGCAGTCTCAGATTCTCCAACTAACCTGATATGATCTTGTGGCCTTTATTTGTGGGTAAGGCAATATTTTCTCATGGACAGGCAGATGTTTCTTTTTTCTCGTGGTGTAAATTTTGTTTTAAATTAAAATTTAAAATTGTACCTAATCAGTTTGGATTATTATTTTTACCAACAAAAACTTATGATTACCAACAATTTAGGCTAATTTAGAAACTAAAGAATAAAGCAAACTAAAGGTTACAGTATATTTGTACTAAAATTGCACGTTTTTAAATTATACAAGTGGGACTTATATTTTTAAGAGTGACAAATAACACTACTACAAACTGTCACTGTAGTGGCGTTGGGCAAAACCACTGTAGTGGCGGGCCATTATATGCCCGCCACTAGAGTTGCTGGTGCTGACGGCAGCACCAGCGCCCGCCACTATTGCTGGTAAAGTAGTGGCGGTCGGTGATGACGTCAGCCCGGACCGCCACTAATGTACCAATAGCAGTGGCGGGCGCTGGTGCTGCCCGCCGCTGCTAAGATGGCCGCCACTAAAGTAATGATGACATCACTTGCGACCGCCACTACTATTCTAGCTATAAATGCGCAGCGTCTTTCTCCCCGAGCTCTACTGGAGTTCGCATTCAATTTTGTCCGTACAATGGCGACAAAAATCTAGATAAAGAGGGGGGAGGCTTTGTTTTCATTTCTTTTGAAGGATTTCATTCTAGGAGGTAAATCCATTCCGAATCTCACATTTATTTTGTATTAATCATGTATACAATGAGTTATTATCGTTTTTCTAATTTAGGGTTTGTGAATAGAAATTTTCAAATAATCTTCCATTTACGGTGTTACCTTCTCCCAAATGAACAAATATGACCCTCCTCACAATTATTCATCACTTGTATATTGATTTACGTCATTTTAATCTCTTTTTTAATTTGATTTATGATTATAGATCTAGAGTTATGTTGTTTGGAGAGAGAGAGAAACCAATATAGTTAATTTATTTAATAATTTTTCTGCTTAATAAGTAGTTTTAATTAAAGCATTGAGGATTTTTAATTAATGTTGTTATGAGCGATAATAAATCAATATATTTTCAATTTGTAAATTAATAAAATTAACAATAATGATTTTATTAATATTTTTTCAAATAATATATGTTTTAGATGGAGCACAGGTCCTGGATGTACTCGTCCAACGACGGAGATGTGGTGGCATATTTTAACAGAGTAACTGAATTTACTGAAGCTGCCGCACAATATGCTTCCCGTCAGAGTGAAGAGGCAATATATTGTCCTTGTAAAGTTTGTAAAAACGAAGCGATGTATCCGTGTTCTGATCGTGAAACCATACGATTTCACTTGTTGAAAAATGGTTTCGTGAAGAACTATTATATATGGACGAAACACGGTGAGATGGGCCAAAATCCTCCTGAAGATTCTGATGTGCCGCAAGATGCTCATCAACATAGAAGAGGTTGTGATCATACATCCGACATAACACATGATGATGTTGATCAACATGATGATGATGACGCCTTTGATGTGGAGGAACTGATGCGAAATGTTGCGCCTGAGGTGTTGTTGCAGAGAACTACAACCAAAGGATACGATAACTTTGAAGCACTTGACAAAGCATCAAAAAACCTTCTTTACGAGGAACGCCACGGATGCGATAAGCAGTATACTGTGTTGTACACAATTCTTGAGCTTATGAAACTGAAGGCCAGCAATGGATGGTCTGACACTAGTTTTTCAGATCTTTTACAACTCCTAAAAAAGGTTTTGCCAAAACCCAATGGTTTACCATCTGATACGTACCAAGCAAAGAAGATGATTTGTCCGTTGACTTTGGGCGTTCAGAAGATTCATGCATACCCGAACCACTGTATCCTATATCGAAAAGAGTATGGATTGTTAGAGAGATGTCCGCAGTGCAACGCGAGTCGATACAAACGTCCAAATGACTGTGCGGAGGACTACAATGACCACCAGAAGAAGAATAATAAGAGGTTGCAGAAGAGGAATAAAAATGTTATTGAAGACCATCCTGGAAAAAAGATGGAGAGGAAAGTTCCGGCCTTAGTAATGTGGTACCTACCGGTGATTGATCGCTTGAAACGTATGTTCTCTAATCCTAGAGATGCTGAACTATTAATCTGGCATTTCGCTGGGCGAAAGAAGGACGGAAAACTTCGGCACCCTGCGGATGCTAGGCAGTGGAAATCATTTGACTTGGCCCATCCAGATTTCTCGGACGATCCTAGAAATATCAGGATGGGACTTAGCACGGATGGAATGAATCTCTTCGGTGAGATGAGGAACCCACATAGTACGTGGCCAGTCTTTCTATGCTTGTTCAACATTCCATCATGGTTGTGCCATAAAAGAAAATACCTTATGCTCACTACTCTAATTTCTGGTCCAAAACAACCTGGCAATGACATTGATATCTTTCTAGAGCCTTTGATGGAGGATATGAAACGTCTATGGGAACATGGTGTCTGTGTGTGGGATGAGCACAAGAAAGAGCACTTCAATCTAAGAGCCATAATCTTTTGCACCATAGCTGACAACCCAGGACGCATGTCCCTAACAGGACAGGTTAAAGGAAAGACAGCATGTGTAGTGTGTGTGGACCAGACAGAATCTATGCATCTTCCATCATTCGTTAAGACGATATATATGCGACACCGCAGATTTTTACCAAAAAACCACAAATATCGAAGAAATAGGAACCATTTCGACAGTACAATCGAGCTTGGACAGCCTCCACGAAATCGAGATGGCAAATTTCTATTCGAAATGGTAAAGAATATCAAAGTTGTTTTCGGAAAGAAGAGGAAGAAAT
This sequence comes from Zizania palustris, assembly GCA_019279435.1. Classification (NCBI taxonomy): domain Eukaryota; kingdom Viridiplantae; phylum Streptophyta; class Magnoliopsida; order Poales; family Poaceae; genus Zizania; species Zizania palustris. The sequence continues at coordinate 13,647,082 of JAAALK010000284.1, forward strand.
CTGAAAAAATTTCAAAGGACGCTCCATTTAAAAAGCAGTCGATCTTCTTTAGATATTTGCCCTATTGGAAGGAGTTGGAGATTGGTCATGCTATCGATACAATGCACGTTGAGAAGAATGTCTTCGAAAGCACTATCGGTATTTTGTTAGACATACCGGGCAAATCAAAAGATGGACTCAAAGTACGAAGGGACCTTCAAACTCTCGGAATTAGACCCGAGCTTCACCCACAGGAAAGGGCCAATGGAAAATTTTTCCTTCCGGCTGCTAGCTATAACCTCACAATTGACGAGAAAAGATCAATCTGCAGGTGTCTACATGGAATTAGAGTTCCAACAGGATTCTCAACGAATATAAAGAATATTGTCTCCGTAGCAGATTTGAGGATGAGCGGCTACAACACTCATGATTGTCATGTTATGCTTGGGCTATTCCTCGCCATCGCAGTAAGAGGAGTCAAACATTCTTTTCTGAAGATGGTGATAACACGCATGTGTCACTTCTTCAATGTCATATCAAAGAAGGTGATCGACACTGAAGAGTTAAATGAATTACGTAAACAAATGAGGGAGACTATGTGTCAGCTTGAGATGTGCTTTCCTCCTTCATATTTTGATATTATGGAGCACTATATGATACATATAGCAGACCAAATCTTTGTTCTCGGTCCAACGTACCTGCACAATATGTATGCGTACGAGCGTCTAATGGTTATCTTCAAGGGTTACGTACGAAATCGTGCTTATCCAGAGGGTTCCATGATAGAGGGCTACACGACTGAGGAAGTCATTGAGTGCTATGCAGATTACATAAGAGATGGAAGACCAATAGGAGTTCCCGTGTCGCGGCACCATGGAAGACTCACCGGTAAAGGAACTAAAGGCAGGAAAATCATACGAGACAATAGTTATCAAAGAATAAGAGAATCACATTACAGTGTAATGCATCAGTTGGCGATTATGAGACCATATGTTGAACAACACCTACAAGAGCTTCGTGAAAAGAATGAAGATCACGATGAACAATGGATTATGAAAGAACACAAAATTTATTTCACATCATGGCTGAGGGATCTAAACCTTTCGATCGGAGAAACCGACGAAGAGATGATGATAAATAAATTGTCTTACGGTCCATTGAGCATGGTTAAAACATGGCAAGCGTATGACATCAATGGTTTCACATTCTATACCAAAGCAAAGGATCAAAGGAGTCAGCGCCAAAATAGTGGTGTCAGAGGAGAAGCAGAAGATAGCACTGGACAAAAGAATGCTTACTATGGATACATCGAAGAAATATGGGAACTTAACTACGGGAACTCTATAGAAATCCCTGTATTTAAGTGTCAGTGGGTGAGACATCCAGAAGGTGTGGAGGTGGATGATTACGGGTTTACGATAGTTGACCTTAATAAGGTGGCTTATAAAGATGACCCTTGGATACTCGCTCAATCCGTGGCACAAGTATTTTACATACTTGATCCTAAAGATGAGAAAAAATACATCGTTGCTCCAGGAAAACAAAGAATTGTTGGAGTTGATGGAGTCGAAGACGAAGAAGAATACAATCAGTTTGATGAGGTGCCGTTTTTCGTTGACATATCAAGGATCAATGTGGTTGAAGCAAAACTGTCATTTGGCAGTGTGATTCCTTATCTACGCACCAATGGCGATGGAAAATTAGTTCAAGGCTAGATCATTTATGTTTAGTTGTAAAATCAATTATGTCATTTATTATTAAAACATTTTCAAGATCAAATGAGGATTGAGTGTTGTGAATTATTTCATGTCTTGTAGTTCAAATTGAACTTTTTTTGACTTTGATCATAAAAACACACTTAATGAAATAAAAACAGTACACTAAGGGAGAAAAAGTAAAGTGAGACAGAATAATACCAATTTTTTAAATTTGATAAGTTATGATGTATTTTTATTGTTAAAAAAAACAAGTTCAAACTAGAATTTAATTATGAATAAAAAAGTCATGAAAATTAGAATAGAAATGTAAAAAAAATGTTTGGATGCTAGCAAGGTTCGAACCTCGAACCGCATGGCACCAAAGCAACCCCCGCACCACTGCGCTACTAAGTCTTTCTCGACTTGAGTGGCAACGTATGCTACATAACCCCACTGCTAATCCACCTATATAAAAGTTTCGCTCCCGCGTCTAAAACCCTAAGCCCTAATCTTCTCCTGCCAGTTATACTACCGCTCCTAGTGCCCGCGCCGCCACCATTGGAGCCCGTCGTTGTCGTCCCCGAAGCCCGTCGCCGCCATCTCGGAGCCGTTGGTGTCCCCGGACCCTCACCGCCACCTCGGAGCCATCGCTGTCATCCCCGTCCTCGACGCACGCCGCCATCCCCGTCCCGGAGCCCGCGCCGCCACCCTCGGAACCCGTTGCCGTCGTCGCCCCGAACTCCGCCGGAGCCCACGTCGCTGTCGCCAGAGCCCGCGCCGCCGTCCCCGTCCCCGTCCCCGTCCCTCTGCAATCAGTCTGGTTAGATTCTCATTTAATTTTATATAGTCTCTTGAGTATATATTTGAGATGATAGTGGCAGTGGCAGTGCACGCATGGCCTGTGTTCTGCTGGCCCGAGCCGCAGTGAAAGAAAACCCTAGCTGTGATTCTGTGAAAGAAAACCCTAGCTCAGTGATTCTAATGTTTTCTCTGTGAGAAAATGTTTTCTATGTGATTATGCTTGATCTGGTTGCCATGCTTGTTATTTGTTGTGCTATATAGGTAGCTAGAACATTTGTGTTGTTAAAGATAAATGGAATAGTTGTTGCTGCTTTGCTAATTATGGATATATAGATTATGGAATAGTTATATTACTGAAATTATTACCAATATTGTGATGAACATCATATATTAGTAATAATGTTAGCACAAAATCTGTGAAGTGAGTATGGCGTCGCCTCGCCGCACGCCATACTCGCCTAAAAGGTGTGAAGGTGGTCCGGCGCCTCGCCTCGCCGCGCCGCCATAACAACTATGGATCAAATAACTCATAACTTATTTCTTTTATATTATCTAAGCAAAATTATTATAATATCCATTTGTAAGCTCAATTATAATAATTTTAAGTTGAAAGAAACACATTCTTCACAAAGCGTGCTGTCCATTGCAGTGCTATTTCAAAAAGCCAAACCAAGATCACCTACTCATCTTGCTAAAGTTGGATTAATTTTCGCTCCCGCCGTCCGAAAACCTAGTTTCATTTCTAACTCTCGCGCCGTCGTCCGCCAGTTGCCGCCACTCCCGGAGCCCGCGACACCCTCAAAGCCCATCGCCGTCGTCGCCGAAGCCCGTCGCCGTCGAACTCCACTTTTTTAGAATAACTTTTAGAGGCCTATGATGCAAATAATAATTGAGTTATCTCTTGTATGTCATCAAGCCGTGCGACACATCCATTCCTATCAACAACTTCTTCTTTCTCGTGTTGCTGACAGGGAATGGATGTGCTCACGGTTCCATGGCAGCCATGAACATTTTGAAAAGCTACACAAAATATGCTGAGGCCTAAACAACACTGTGACCAGTTTACTACCGCTATTATTTCTAAGGCTACTATATACTAATCCTCAAGTTCATGCATCTGGCTGAAGGCCAACATTAGATTCTGCAATTCTTTTTAGGGGCCTATGATGCAAATTGTTATTGAGTTATCTCATGTATGTCATCAAGCCGTGGGACACATCCATTCCTATCAACAACTTCTTTCTCGTGTTGCTGACAGGGAATGGATGTGCTCACGGTTCCATGGCAGCCATGAACATTTTGAAAAGCTACACAAAATATGCTGAGGCCTAAACAACACTGTGACCAGTTTACTACCGCTATTATTTCTAAGGCTACTATATACTAATCCTCAAGTTCATGCATCTGGCTGAAGGCCAACATTAGATTCTGCAATTCTTTTTAGGGGCCTATGATGCAAATAGTAATTGAGTTATCTCATGTATGTCATCAAGCCGTGAGACACATCCATTCCGGTCAACAACTTCTTTCTCGTGTTGCTGACAGGGAATGGATGTGCTCACGGTTCCATGGCAGCCATGAACATTTTGAAAGACAACACAAAATATGCTGAGGCCTCAACAACACAAGAGAGAGAGAACAACACAATCTCCTAACTTGAGGATTAATATAGTAGCTTCAGAAGTAATAGCTCACTACTGTAGCCAAGAAGAGTGTTCATACATTTTCCACCTTTGACACTGTGATCAGTTTACTACTGCTATTATTTCTGAGGCTACAGTAGTAAACTGATCACAGTGTCAAAGGTGGGAAATGTATGAAAATCTTCTTGGCTACAGTAGTCAGCTATTACTTCCGAAGCCACTATATTAATTCTCAAGCTAGGAGATTGTGTTGTTCTCTCTCTTTAGTTTTGTTGATACCTCAGCATATTTTGTGTTGTTTTTCCCTCTAATGTTCCATGGCAACAAAATATGCTGAGGCCTCAACGACATTGTGATCAGTTTACTACCGCTATTATTTCTAAGGCTACTATATACTAATCCTCAAGTTCATGCATCTGGCTGAAGGCCAACATTAGATTCTGCAATTCCTTTTAGGGGCCTATGATGCAAATTGTTATTGAGTTATCTCATGTATGTCATCAAGCCATGAGACACATCCATTCCTATCAACAACTTCTTTCTCGTGTTGCTGACAGGGAATGGATGTGTTCATGGTTCCATGGCAGCCATGAACATTTTGAAAAGCTACACAAAATATGCTGAGGCCTCAACAACATTGTGTTCAGTTTACTACTTCTATTATTTCTAAGGCTACTATATACTAATCCTCAAGTTCATGCATCTGGCTGAAGGCCAACATTAGATTCTGCAATTCCTTTTAGGGGCCTATGATGCAAATTGTTATTGAGTTATCTCATGTATGTCATCAAGCCATGAGACACATTCATTCCTATCAACAACTTCTTTCTCGTGTTGCTGACAGGGAATGGATGTGCTCATGGTTCCATGGCAGCCATGAACATTTTGAAAAGCTACACAAAATATGCTGAGGCCTAAACAACACTGTGACTAGTTTACTACCGCTATTATTTCTAAGGCTACTATACTAATCCTCAAGTTCATGCATCTGGCTGAAGGCCAACATTAGATTCTGCAATTCCTTTTAGGGGCCTATGATGCAAATTGTTATTGAGTTATCTCATGTATGCCATCAAACCATGTGACACGTCCATTCCTATCAACAACTTCTTTCTCGTGTTGCTGACAGGGAATGGGCGTGAACATGGTTCCATGGCAGACATGAACATTTTGAAAAACAACACAAAATATGCTGAGGCCTCAACAACACTAGAGAGAGAAAACAACACAACATCCTAACTTTAGGATTAATATGACATCAGACCTTTTTTGCATAACCAAAATTCTGATACATTAGCATCTTCATATGAATAGTTTATCTATGGCGGAAGAAGGACGTTCCATCGAGGAGCTCATCTACGAGTCTCCCGCAAAAACAATAAAGAGGGTTCATCTGAAGGATCCTCCGATAGCGAATCTTCGTACCACTCTCCGGAGAATGAACATCCAATGGAGCCTAGGAAGAAGAGAACGAGAGAAGACGCCGATGAGGATTACATTCCTGAAGCTCAAGCGGAGGTAATTATTACGTTAGTAACAAGTCAGAGCAGCTTCTAACCGAGGATTACATTCCTGAAGCTCACATTGTCTATCATCGTAGGATCGTCCAAAGCGAGGAAGCAAGCGTCGATTATTCCAAGTCGAGAAAAGAACAACTATTGTCCCAGCTATTGAGTCAGCTGAGCGAACAGATGTTGAGCCCGCTGCCACAACATCGTCTGCAAATGCGAAGAGGAGAGGGAAACGGGAGAAGAACAAGCTACATACAGCTATCTATGAGGTTGAAGAAGTGCATGTTGATGGGGCTCCAAAGAAGCCAAAAGAAATCACTGCGAAGTGGCGTAACGACTGTGGATGTCTCGCCAGGGAGCGATGTAAGATAGTTTGGAAAAATTGGAAGATTGTCCCTGAAGCTACAAAGAACGAATTGTGGCAGCATATAAAAGCGCATTATAAATTCCCGGAAGACCGCTTAGAAGACGCTAAAGCTGCCACATTGAAGACTATCGGGAAGGCTCTCCGTACATTTAGGACTAAACTGAACACACAATACCTTCAGAAAGATGAGTCGCCACTCAACGACTACGGCTTTATAACGCCAAATGAATGGAATGAATTCAAAATGCAGCATTGCTCCGAAGAAGCCAAACAAGAGAGCATAATGTTCAAAGAACTTAATAAGAAGAATAAGTTCCCCCATAAACTTGGGCCAGGTGGATATAAGGCTAAGGAGGATGAGTGGAGTAAAAAGGAGGAGGAGGACCGTGCGGCTGGGTTACCTGAACAGTTTTCAGGTGCTGATCAGCGCACTAAGAGATGGCTCCTAGGTCGAGCTAAAAAAACACCCGAGGGCCAATATATGCTCTCCGACTCACGGACTAGTGAAGTATTCCAGAAAGCACAGGAAATCGCTGAGTTGGAGAAGACTGGAAAGTTCAAGCCCGAGGGATGTAATGACCAGCTTACATCTTCTCTCGGAAACGAGGAACATCGAGGGCGCACCCGAGGTGTCTCTTCTATAGCACCCTGGAAAAATACTTTCAAGAAACAGGAGGGTGCCACATACAAGAAGCGTCAAGCACGCACAGACGACGCCGCAGAGCGCCGTGCAGAGTGGGAGCGACACTTTTTGAATTTATTAACGAGAATCCAAACATAATGCAGGCTGCAGCTGGACAAATAATTGTGCCAGAGGTACGACTCGACGTACCAAGCAGTGTTGGCTCAGTACAAGACAAATTTCCTGTAAATTATATTAAAGAGGACACACCCTGCAGCCTGCATGTACCGATAGGGTGCAAAGGGCATTCCCAAGAGGCTGCACGAGGCATTGCTATGCCTGGGGATTTATTTCACAATCGGCCTATTCCTGCTGACTATACCAAGGTTTAGGTCAATGAGATCACCAACGACAGATTTATTAATGACCCCTTGGATCTTCCAATGCCTGATGAGGGGATTGAGACAATCGGAGATGCTCTAAATAACTTTGTCCTATGGGCGAGCCGAGATATCAAATTACTGCAGACAAGTTCTCAGAGTAAATCACCTATTGTCTCATCACAATCCCCCACATATCTTTCATCTCAGGATGTGCAAAATATAGGATCATTATCACCTGTTGATGAGCGTGAATAGAGGAAAAGGCAGAGGAAGAGCCAGTGCCCAATAAAGTGGCAGAAGTGATAGAATCGAAAGTGACTTCTGATCCTCAAGTGACAAAGCTAGTGCCAGTGCTTGAGCCCACTGATGAGCCCAACACAAATGTGCCAGAGCCAGATCAAATGCCAGTGCTAGTTCCGACTGAGCCTCAAGTGCCAGTTCCGGCTGATCCTCAAGTGCCAGTGCTAGTTGCTGCCGAGCCTGAAAAACAAGATGCATGCCCAAAGCCAGCAATCCACAAGATAACTGTTCAAGCTGGGCAGTGTTCTGCGCTGAAATCTGAAATGCATAAATTTTTTAATACTTTGGGGCAAACACGTTCTATGCCCGAAGCGGCTCCCATAAAGGCTCCAGTACAAAAGCATGCGGGCTCACTTTCTGTTGATAAGAGGACCTACGGAGACGAGGATTATATCGAATACGAACCAGACAAACCATTATTACCCCAAGGAGTACTTAATTGTATGCCTTGGACGATGAAAACATTTCATGACTGGTACCTCGAAGCGTCTTCGTTAGGTGTAACACAAATAGAACTGACGGTTCCACAAGAAATATTCAACTGCCCAGAGTTTAAGCTTGCACTATTTTTCGACGACTTCCATCGGATGTTTCGTCTGAAGCGAACCGACATCACAAGCATGATGCTCTGGTGCATGTAAGTACTTTATACTTTGTCAATACAAAGAAAAAATAAATAATGTCTTATATTGACTATTGTTTTATAACATATGCAGTTGTAATTCACGCGGTGACGAGTCTAAATTGTATGGGTACCTAAACCCGTCATTAATAAGCCAAAGTGCGCTGAACCCGACACTAAACCAGAATGATAGCAAGTACTGGACTGCGGGTAAGAAAAAATTTCAAAGAAAGATGTTCAATAAAGACGAAGACAAACTTAAGAAGAACAAAAGGAGTTGTGCCGCGTTGTATATTGCGCGGTGCATGTATCAATGGAAGGACAGAGAAATTATATGTGGGGCATATAACTTTAAGTAAGTATACCCACTATATCCACTTAAACACGTTTTATCGATTATGAAACTAACATAATCATATATTACTTCTTTCGATAGTGATCATTGGATTGCACTTCTGATATACCCAAAAAGCTCAAGGGTTTATGTGCTCGACTCGCTCGACAAACCCAAAAAAGAATATCAAGATATATTAAATGTTATTCAGAGTGCACATAGATACTACGTGGAAAAGTTAGGTGGCCCACATGATCCACAGAGGCCGAAAGAAATGCTTATCAGAACCAACTTTCCGGTAATATTATATTTTTAAATTTGTTAATTCAATTGATAAAGCCAAACTATATATCGTTCTAACTTTGTCTATTTTGAAGTGTCACAAACAATCTCTTGGTTCCGTGCATTGTGGCTACTATACTTGTGATTTCTTGAGCAATAACTTAGGAAAGTTTGGGCGGACAGTATCTGAGGATACTAAAGAAGTAAGTTGATTTCTTGTGTGTTAATCTAATATAACTTGCAGCGTATGTACTTATATTTTACGTATGCAGGCGTCAGGTCCATCAACCGTTGCCGAGAAGAGCCAGCTCTCTGAATCACAAATGTACGAAATCGTATCAAGGATGTGCCGCTTCACGATGCATGAGATTCTTCATGAGCTTGGAGTATTTTTCGATCCTGAGAGTGAAGTGGCCAAGCATCCAACTTTGTATGATTGGGCCGGAAGAATTAAAAGGCGAACCAATTAAGATATGAGTTAGCCTTCCAAGAAAACATAAACCGCATGAGCATGTATTTGTGAAACAATGAATTGTGTTGATGGATGGTTATTGCGAAACAAAACCGGAAGAATGTAAACATTGTGAATTTTTGAAAATTGATGAGATTGATGGTTGTTGTGTTGATGTGTTGTTGTTGTGGATGTGTATGTGGATATGTGGATGTTTTGCTGCTGTGTATGTGGATATGTGGATATGTGGATATGTGGATGTTTTGCTGCTGTGTATGTGGATGGCTGTGTGAAGCATATAATTTCTGTGTTTTGGTTTGTGGGATCACAGCATTCTGTGTTATGGCTTATACACAGCAGTGGCGGGCAGATGAGGTAGCTTGCCCGTTACTGCTGTTGACACAGTGGTGGCGGGCGTGCTGACATCATCTGCCCGCCACTGCTATTGATAACGGCAGTGGCGGGCAGATGAGGTCAGCGCGCCCGCCACTGCTGTTGACATAGTGGTGGCGGGCGTGCTGACATCATCTGCCCGCCACTGCTATTGATAACGGCAGTGGCGGGCAGATGATGTCAGCACGCCCGCCACTGCTGTTAACACAGCGGTGGCGGGCGCTCTGACCGCCACTGCTAACCAGCGATAGCAGTGGCGTTAGAGCAGTGGCGGACTGGATGCCCGCCACTATAGGTCGATTTTGCCCGCCGCTAAAGTGTCGCTTTGTAGTAGTGTAATGAAATATTCTGTCGGTGATGATATACTTAAAATTTCATTTTATTTAGACACATGGTAAAAACCAATTACGTGCGTAATGGCTACTTGTTTTAGTTCCTAATCCATTTCATTTTCATAAGATAAAATAAATAAACTAGTTTATTATGCCATTTTATTATAATTTAGAGCGTAAATTATAGTAATTTAATAAATTGATCTAATATAATTTTTTATATAAACTAGATTATTGCTGAAATAAATAGAGACTATACATACACATGAGTACGTCGGACTTGTTCATGAGAATATAGATATCGTTATTCGCGATTATATATACCAAATTGCACAATGCGGGAGTACAGGGTAAACCCAATTTTTTTCTCAAGCCATTAGTAGTGTTTTTTCAAAACGTTTGCCGAGTGTATTTGACTTGGCACTTGGCAAACATTGAATTTCACCGAGTTTAACGTTTGTCGAGTGTATTTTATGTACACTTGATAAAGTTAGGTTTGCTGAGTGCCTGAAAAAATACACTCGATCGATAAACCTCGGCACACTCGGTTTCCAATAGTACTGTTGGAAGGTGTGTATGCTGTAACAAAAATGTTCTGAATTTCTAACCACGTACCGCGAGCTTTTGTTTTACTTCTGATCTTTCCTTTGTGTTCTTTGCTTTCATATATATATATATATATATATATATATATATATATATATATATATATATATATATATATATACGGGAACGCTATTCTACACTATGGGTGTAAATGCTATTCTACACCGATCATCCCAATCGTGCCCACCCCCCACCCAATCCCAACCCCTCCATTCCACGTCGGTGTAGAATAGCATTCTACACCCGTGGTGTAGAATAGCATTTGTATATATATATATATATATATATTAGATTATATAAACGGCCTGGGCTGGCCGAGATCTCAGTAATATTAGGGCATGTACAAAAGACAACAAAGAAATTGCATGGTACAACCCTAAACTCCTGAATCATAAATGCAGCTAAGAGATACTGCGTATGGAGAATCGTGTAAAGACGGGCTCCTCTTGTATTTTTTTCACTTAACCCCTTAGAGACATCTCAAGAGACGACATATTAAATGGAGTTGTACACGCACTTACAGCCTCACACGACAGTACTTGTACAGCATAATACTGGTAATTAAAGTGGCATGGATGTGTGCCATGTGTGGGACGGTGAGCCATCCTAGCTTTCTGCATATTTTATAGCTGAGAGACCGCCCTAATTATTCGTTCACACTGTACAGAATATGTTCTTTTGGCTAGTTGGGTATGATACCCGATAGAGATTTTAGGGTTTCAAGAGGTCAAAACGATACCAGAATTTTTAGCATTAATTATGGTATATCTTTATTAATGTTTAGTTGGACTTTAAAATTTCCCAATAAAAGATGAAATAAAACTGAAACTTTGTGCATACAAGATTATCATTGTAAGGGAAAATTACTGTTTACGTGTGCTTCAATTAGTTTACCGCTTAACTTCAAATCCTAAATATACATGTCTCAGGGCATCTCCAACCTACTCCTCATCTCACCCCCTATCTCTTTTTTAGCAAATTTCACTCAAAACATCTCTCCAACCAACTCTCTACTTCTCTCCCTATCCCATTCTCTTCCTATTCTTCCTCCCCTCCTCCCCTAACCCAGGGAGCCAAATCTGCCTCTCTATCTCATATTTAACCAATTTAAACATGGGGACAACTAATATGTTGAAACAAACAACTAATTTAAACTATTTTCAGTTTGCAAATATTACAATTTTTAGTAATTCTAATATTATTGATAGAAATTTTGATTCGTTGAATGACAAAACATATATAGATTGTAAAATTATAGTTACAATATATATATTAATTCTAAATTTAGCTATTCAAATATAACTCAGTTATAAATTTGTTAGTGTTAGTTATGAAATATTAATAAAATATAGGTAGATAAAATATAGAGAGCCAAATATAAAGAGTTGAATGTAGTGTTTTAAAAATAGAGAGGAAATCTGGATAGGGAGGTCCCTATTTTAAGTTATAGGGAGAAAAAATTAGGAAGTTGGTTAGAGATGCTCTCAGTGGTTGTCACAACAACACGGAACAGTTAGCAGTTCAATCCAATTTTCACTTCATATATTGGAGCACCGTAGTCAAGAAGAATTTCTCGTTTAATTATGTAATCACAAATTTCTCTTTTCCTTTTTCAACAAACTCGTGTGATAACTAATTAATTAGTTGATTTGATTGACTGATTAGGACGGTAATTCATCGACGTATGATATCTGTGCATGTCGATTAATTAATTAGTACGTTGTGGCGAATGGCTTGTAGACCTTGAGGTCGGACATGATGCCGGCGACCGAGCCGGTGGCGGAGGCGACGGTGATGATGAGGCAGGCAAGGCTGAGCAGCTGCAAGCACACCCACCGCGTGCTCCAGTTGGGTATCCTCTTCTGCACAATGTACATCTCCACCGGGAAGTAGACGGTGAGCGGCCAGAACCCTAGCGCGCCGAGCAACCCGACGACGTCGTTGAAGAAGGGCAGTAGCATCGACACCACCGTCGTCACCACCACGAATGCCGACCGCCACGTCAACCGGAAGAGGTTCACCTTGTAGCACCGGCCGGCGCAGGAGGAGGAGAAGGAGAGCGGAACGTCGATGTCCTTGGTTATGTACCACGATTTGGACCACCTCTGCTGCGCCCACTTCTCCACGAAGGCGAACAGCGGCTGGCAGTAGACCTGGTAAGCGCCGACGAGGTGGATGACGATAGCGGCGTTGGCAATGTCGAGGAGCCAGAAGGGCTCGTAGAAGCCAAACCCAGTAAGGAGGTTCCCCGGTGCGTTGTCGCCGAACGCGGCGTAGCCCATGCAGCCGCAGAGCATGTAGAAGAGCGTGGTGACGGCGACGCTGACGACGGTGGCGCGACGCATCACCTTAGCCTCCGACGGCGGCGGCGCCCGGATGGTGTCTTGGATCTCGATGAGGATCAGAGAGTAGGAGTAGGCGAAGGCGATGTCGCCGAAGGCCTGCAGGCTGCGCCACACCTTATCGATGGGCGTCACCACGCCGATGCTGATGCCGGTGAGGCTGCCCTGGACTCCCTTGTTGGCGACCACCTGCACGATGCCGAGGCCGAGGCCGATGGTGGAGTAGGTGAACGACATGACGGCGGCGAGCATGGACAACCACGAGATCTGGTCGAAATCAGGGATCTGCGAGAAGAAGATCTCCACCACGCCGAAGATGATCATGTACGGCGTGCTCGAGATGTTGCACGGGTCGCCGTGTCCCTTCACGTGGAAGCAGTTGGCCCTCTTGATCGCCCTGTACATGCATCCAATCCAAGCCATGAGCTCACCTCACCGGTCAGGCGCCAGGCGGTCACCATCGTCAAAAGAGTTCGCGCGCGGCACGCGGCAGCTAGCTAGCTATGCATGCAGATGGGTTACTCACAGCATGCTAATGGAGGCGGCAATGGTGTAGCCGATGGCGACGCCGACGATGTTAGCGTACTGCAAGAACCCGCAGACCTGCACCTTGATGCCACCTGTTCGACGAAATGACAACAGAGTGAGTGAGCGAGCGAGCTCTGTGACATGGCCACATGGGCGAAACGAGGCGAGAGCCAGTCTTTTAGCTAATACGTACTCAGGTTGGCGTTGACGGCGTCCATGTAGGTGTAGTTGCGCTTGCCGGTGCTCTCGTCGCCGGAGCGGTAGCAGTCGGCGAGCAGCGCGGAGGTATAGTAGGTGAGGATGGAGAAGAGCAGCATGACGGCCGGGCCGGCCACCCATCCGAGCTGCGCGATGGCCCACCCCAGCGACAGCACGCCGGAGCCGATCACCGCCGTTATGATGTGCGCGCTCGCCGTCCACATCGTCCCTAGACAACACGTACCAACGAATTGAAACAAATCAATTCCAGCCAACTAAACATACATGCACCGCCATTAATAATGCCAGCCAAAACTCGACGAGCTCGCTCCTTACCGGTTCGCTTGAGGCGGCCGTCGTCGTCGTATAGCTTTGAGCCGGCGGTGTGGCCGAGCTCCGCAGACACCTCCATCTCCATGGCCGCCGCCGGGTAGCACTGCTTGCCCGCCACCACACCGTTGATTTCCCCCATAGCAGCAGCAGAAGCAGCTGTAGTACTTAGCAGCGTGAGTCCGTGACTACTACTTACGCAGCAATATATATAGCTAAGCTATCGACGAGCTCAGCTAGCTGAGCAAAGTGGCGGGAAGACTTCGCGTGGAATTCAAAGGCGCGGTTTTCCTCAAGTCGACCGCTCCACCGAGGATGATGCGAGCGACTGTGCGAGGAAGATGCAGAGTGGGAGCGGCAATTTATAGCCGATTGGAGACAAGTGAAAGGGAATATAATTTCTAAATTTTATTGATGAATTCTAATTTCTAACCACTGATAATGATAATGGTTTAAAACGAATTATATTGTTAACTTAATTAGCCGATAATAGAAATTAGAAAGAATAAAACTATCATAAATTAATAAATTAGTAATGTTGGGAAATAAAATTGTAAGTTAATTCGTAGAACAGACGTGTTAGAGAAGGCTCCGTATCCTGTGCAGAAAACCCCCTTCGTATATAAATATACAAGAGCTCCACATCCAAAATTCAACGATCCTGATTCGAAGGTTTTTTTATAAACCGGCATGGAGAAGTGGAGGTGGATTGCAGATGTTTTTTTATAAAAACGGAGGTTATGATGAGGCTTGTGTATTTGTGCACGAAGGAGGTTTTGCGCACAGGATACGGAGCTAGAGAAGAGATCGATGTGTGTCTAGCGGTAGGAATTGGAAGGGGATGCTAAAAATAGATGGATTAATGTAAATTTGGTTAATAACAATTGTATCCAAAATATAATCAAACGAGAATGCTAATTTATTGTTCTAAATCGATGTCCATGATCAATTCCACTGACAGTGCAATATTACTGCTAGAATTAATGCACAGAAAAATATGGTCCCTGGCATTTGTTCTTACCTGTCTTTAGAGTGAAATCGACGCGAAGGATTAATAATGTAGATGTGTGACTTGCGAGGCAAGCAAGGTATCTACACATATGCCTCTTAGCTAGCTTGTGTGATGAGGAATATATATATATATATATCATCGATCTAATGCCCACTTGGTCTCTCGATCCCGTACGTATAAAACAGGCGTGTACGTACAATAATGGTCGAGTATGTGTAGTTCTTGCATCTTTTTTTTTGTCGGCTTGCTATGTCTTTCGTGTAAGAGCTAGTTAATTGCATGGCTAAAATGCATCCATCGTTGGAGGGCTAGCTAGAATTAATAATATGCTGTATAGTAGTATGAAATAACTACATATAGTTTTCAGAAATAGGATGGTCCTTCGAATACGGTTCGTTTAGACTAACATGGTCATAAACTCATAATATCAAACTTCATATAGTTTCTTAACCAAGAAAATAGCATATATTTCATCTTAGTTAATAATAATTATTAATATCATGTCTGTGTATATATCTATGACCCTGTTTTGGGAGCTTCTCGTCGATTAGATATGTAATTCTAGTATCCAGAAGCTCCCCCAAACGATAACTCGGGTAGCTCAGATTTTTAAAATCAGCAGAAGTAATTAATCCCTTCAAGCATAGTAGCTGAGAAGTTGATCAACCCTAGCTTCTCTAGCAGATTTTTATTTATCCACTATGCCACTGAATAAAACTCATCCACTCAACAACCAACTGCTCCAACCAGCCAACTAGATACTCAGACTAGCTGATTCCAAGAATCCGTAGCTCCACAAACAAGCCCTATTTCTACTATTATAAAGAGTCTAGTTTTCCGTCCTCCGTCCGCAAGCCCCGTACGTGTCTTCCCACTTCTCATAAAAAACCAATAAAAAACCGGCTAAAACTCGTGCCCTATAAAAACCGCCCAAATAGCCTGACTAACCCCCACCCCCCACCAGGCGGTCTGCAACAACCGCCGCATGCAAGGAGCAGGCGCGCAAGTTGCAACTGCCAGATCCAAACGTTTGAATGAAGAAAAAGAAAAAGGAAAATAAATAAAATAAAAAAGAAGAATAAATATACTTTTGCATTTTTGTTTTTTAATTTTTTTATTTTACATGAAGGTACGAATTTTGTATAAAATTCCTTATATTTCTGAAAAATCTTGCATAAACATGAATTTTACACAAATACCCTGTTGAAAATAACGTTCTCTGTTACAAAGCACAAGCACCTGACTAGTATCTATATATGCGGACAATCACCAACCGACTTCCTACAACATCTAGTGGTCATGGTGGTGCATAGCTAATACTCTAATATATATATATATATACAAATGCTATTCTACACCACGGGTGTAGGATGCTATTCTACACCGACGTGGAATGGAGAGGTTGGGATTGGGTGGGGGGTGGGCACGATTGGGATGATCGGTGTAGAATAGCATTCTACACCCATAGTGTAGAATAACGTTCCCGTATATATATATATATATAATATATATATATATATATATATATATATATATATATATTTCTACATCGATATGGAATTGGGGGGTCGAGATTGGGTGGCGGGCGTGAGGGCACAGTGGATGAGGTGGGCACGGTTGAGTTGATCGGTGTAGAATAGCATTCTACACCTATAGTGTAGAATAACGTTCCCGTGTATATATATATATATATATATATATATATATATATATAGTGCAGCTGATAATTAAACCGATGATTTCCGAAACTGAACACCAATTAAGGTTTCCTTAAAATGGTGGACCACACGCGCACACACACATCACAAACTTGCTTCAACGGCTCAAACAAAACGTGGTTGAATATATTAGTTACTAGTTAGGCCCAAAGTAAGCCGTCTCCAGGGGCCCTGCAGGCACATGTCAACTTGCTCCCGATCGATCACTCTCTAGCTACATCTCTCCACTGAGCTAGCTAGCTAGCACGCAGTAGTGCAGTACACATTTGACTCAGCGTTCGTTGGTCAATGCCAGCAAGCATACCTACCTATACGTACGTAGTACAGTGCCCACTACAATATATTT
This sequence comes from Zizania palustris, assembly GCA_019279435.1. Lineage (NCBI taxonomy): Eukaryota > Viridiplantae > Streptophyta > Magnoliopsida > Poales > Poaceae > Zizania > Zizania palustris. The sequence goes on from JAAALK010000284.1 coordinate 13,663,879, forward strand.
AATGTTATATTATATATAGCCTTTATTTGTTCATGCACATGCATAAGCATATCACCATGCAAGTTTACCTTTGCAATATTAAGTCTCCTCTTCTGCAGCTAGCCTCCTCTCTCTCCCCCCTCTTGCAACAATTTGCAGATCGAGAGAGGGTCAGTGCAGCAGGTCGAAGAAGAGCTTAATTAGGGACAGACATATAGAGATCATCAATGGGGTTGATCAACTTGGTGTAAGCAGGTACTCAGGTGTATGTCATCTGTGTGCAGAATGGCTGGGTTTTATAGCTAGGGAGCGAGGGTGGTGTGCAAGTACGTACATACACATCACACATGCATCATGCATGGATTAGTTGCTCACTTAGTTGTCAATGGCAGTAGATCTATCGATCATTCAGAAGGGAGGTCCCTGCTTGGTGGGTGTTTGTACCCCACAGGTTCTCGACCATCCTTTGTTTCAGAGGAATATGTTCGGTGTGTTCCCTCTAGCTCGATCGATCTGCAATGAGATTTATTTATTTGTAAGGTTGAGACTTTGATGAGTGCCCAGTGCGTGGGGATCATATATATATATATATATATCAATAATGATATTGTTCGCCGGCTGGAACGTCGTTCCCTTTAATTTGTATCGCATGTGCAGCAGAAGGGGAAGACTTTGTGGAGATATGGTTTAATTTGCACATTTTTGTTTCGTCAAAATATGTCCCTTAAGGGCAAGTAATATAATAAAGAGGCTATTAGTATATATGAGAATTAAAATGTTGGGAGACCCCTAATTAGTGGAGCCCAATGTGTTCATAATTGTGCATTATTTTCTCTGGTAACACTAGCTGCATCCATTCTCAAAATGACATCCTCAAATACCAAAACCTTAAATAATTAATATATTAAAAGTAGTATTAGGATTTGATATGTACAAATAATATTAATTAGTAGCTAGATAGCTTTCATGCAATTATATTTTTATCATTTTTATAAATATAAAATTAGAAAAAGGTAGTAGCATGGACACATATGGATTGGAGAGATAGATCGATATCCAAAAATTCATTCTTTTTGTAACATACGTAATACATTTTTCTTTTAAGAAAAAAACACGACTTCATAATTAATAATGTAACGTTAACATCAAATACCACAGGCTCAAAATCATGATAATTCGTGTCTTACTCTTATATACATATATGCATATGTAAGACTACTACTATACTATATACTATATATACTGGAAATATAGCCCCCCATGTTCGTGGATTCTGATCATGTTCATGATTCATGAAAACCTCCACCGGTATAATATAGTTTTGTTTCATGTATCAGTGTATTTTCTGTGCTATTGACAAGCTGGGCAAGGCGCTACTAATTAATCCTGGCACAAATATACAAATTAAGTTTTCATAATCCCAAAGCAAAAATATTCAATATTGGGGGTTAGTTTCAGGATGTACGAAGTCATTTAATTCTGTAGTCTTGATTAGGCCATGCTTGTTTATTTATTTCTCATCTAGAATTATTTGTACATATCAAATCCTAATAATGCTACCCAAAAATTGAAGTTTATAACATAATTCCAAAGTATTGTTTTTATTTAATAATACGGTAATAATTATGAATATAAATATATGTAAAAATATTTTAAAAAATATTTTTTCGTTGCAAAGAATTACCCTATTATTAGTAGAATAATATATACATGCATATATCTTTGATACGGATGCTACTTCCTTCGTTCACTTTTAAATTTTAAATGACACAGTTAACTTTTATCTCAATGTTTGACAATTCGTTTTATTTAAAACAATTATACAAATATGCAAAAATATAAGTTATATTTAAATTACTTTCAATAATAAATAAATTATAACAAAATAAATGATATTTTAAAAAGATTTTTGAATAAGACGAATGGTCAAACGTTGAGATAAAAGTCCCACTGTGTCATTTAAAAGTGAACGGAGGGAGTATAATTAAGGCTAGTAGTACGTAGTACAATATAGATTAATCTAAATTGATAAAACACACAAACGGCCATAAGATATAAGTTTAATAATTAATAAACAGTTAAATTGGTGCTCACAAAAATTAAACAAATAAATTGGCACTCACAAAAAATGCGATGACAAAATCGATCGTACGTAGCCATGTTTCCTCCTTTCGTAATTAACTAGATTATATTGCCGACATCACTATATATATATATATATACATATATATATATATACATAGAGATATATATACATATATATACATATATATACACCATTAGTTCCATTCACAAGGAATTGCATAGTATCTATGGCAAGTATGCGCCTTTTCGGTTCTTGGCATACTGGTATGTGTTTTCTGATACTCTGGTATTTTTGGCTGACATGTGTCAACATGCTGACAATATTCCTTCATACTTCAATTTGAAATAGGTTCGAGCTATGGGGCTTCTATAACGATCAGTTCGGCAAAATCAATGAGATGGAGCCAATAAACTACAGTCTATTTACTGCAAGCTACTTGAAGAAATCAAGAAATCAACCGTTGAATAGCTAATTGATAATACATGCAAGTTTTGTGGTTGTGATAGCTACCGTGGAGGATTTCTATGATGTAAAATTAACTGAAATTGATGGGCAGGCTGTTAGCATATTTGGTGTATTCGATGGTATGGTTTCCAATCTTGCCTTATCTACCTTTTCAATTCCTTGCCCACCATGTTTCTCTTTTGAATATCTGGTGCAATAGGTCATGGAGGATCACGTGCTGCTGAGTATTTGAAGGAAAATCTGTTCGAAAACCTTATGGAACACCCTGAGTTTCTGACAGACACAAAGCTTGCCATTAATTTCTCTTTTGTTTTACCTGTACAATTATTTGTTCACCTTTGTCAGTATGCTAATGATTATATTTTCAACTTCATAAAACAAGTGGAACATATCAGAAAACAGATGCAGATTTCTTAGAATTAGAATCCAATGCCTTTAGGGATGATGGTTCGACAGCTTCCACTGCAGTTTTGGTTGGTGGTCATCTATATGTAGCAAATGTTGGGGATTCCCGTGCTGTTATTCTGCTTTAAATATGTCAAATCAAATTCTCATTTTGATAGTTCATGGCGATGTGGACTGATTTCTAATGTTTTTCAGATTTTGAACTACACGAGAAAACCGAGAATAAGATGACAACAAACAAGTAGAGCTGGTGTTTTAGTCTTTTTATATAGATGTCATCTTTATGCTAATTGCGGACTTGACGATTTTAAGATTTATATGGTAGTTTTCTCTTGGTGATGAATCAATTACTGAAGTAATACCCCATGGATTTGCTTGAGACTAGATTGATACTCATTTGTACATAATTTTGAATGAACTGTAACAAATAAAATGTTCTAACTTCCATTGTTTTATTTGGTCATGATTATTTTGTACCCAAGGATTGTTTGTATATATAGCTCATGTGCAACCAGGACCTTGCACATTTGACTAGATTACCTAACTTCTGCCATCAGGGATTCTACTATTTGTGTTCACTATTGGTAAGTGATAAATTCTATCATTGTTATACTATACTAACACTTAGAAAAATTCATGTGTTTATTTAATATCTTATGGATAAGTTTCATGTGGGCAGACATATTTAAAGAATGTACACAAATATATCTATACTGACGTTATTTTTCTATAAGTTTTCTTTTTTATCTTATAAAGGGTTTTGACTTTCTTAATGTGTTCTTTATTCGGTCTTCGTCTTTTTTGTCTATACTTATAGATGGGGCGCACAACGTGCGCCTTATGTCTAGTACTGGTAAAGTGGCATGGATGTGTGAGACGGTGAGCCATCCTAGCTTTCTGCATATTTGATTTTATATAGCTGAGACCGCCCTAATTATTCGTTCACGCGGTACAGAATATGTTCTTTTGGCTAGTTGGGTATGATACTCGATAGAGATTTTAGGGTTTCGAGAGATCAAAATGATACCAGAATTTTTAGCATTAATTATGGTATTTTTATTAATGTTTAGTCGGACTTTCAAATTTCCCAATAAAAGATGAAATAAAACTAAAACTTTGTGCATACAAGATTATCATTGTAAGGGAAAATTACTGTTTACGTGTGCTTCAATTAGTTTACCACTTAACTTCAAATCCTAAATATACATGTGTCTCAGTGGTTGTCCACACACGAACAGTAGTTAGCAGTTCAATCCAATTTTCACTTCATATATTGGAGCACCGTAGTCAAGAAGAATTTCTCGTTTAATTTAATTATGTAATCACAAATTTCTCTTTTCCTTTTTCAACAAACTCGTGTGATAATTAATTAATTAGTTGATTTGATTAACTGATTAGGACGGTAACTCATCGACGTATGATATCTCCGATCGTCGGGATCGGAAAGGATGTGACTTTGATGTCTCCGATCGATCGCCGCTCATGCGTGCGATCGTTCTACGCTACTGCTAGCTGCTGCATATCTTGCTGGCTGTTTCGGCCCAGCCATTCGCCAGATGGATTGCCGCCAGTCCTTTGCATGCCCAGCCTCGCCGTGCATGTCCTTCCCCTCACGCGTGTGCTCATCGCTGGCGCGGTATCCTTATTCTCTTTCACTGGGAGGAAGTCCTTTGGATTGATTCCATCGTGTCGACCAACAAACCGTCGACAAGTTAATTAATCAACAACTGACACTCAGTGAGTTCATTCAGACAGAGTCATAAATAAAAGAAAGCAAGATACATCTAGCAGCTGCTTGAGAAATGCAAAGCTACCTAGCAGCTGTAGGTAAAGCAGCTTCAGCTGCAGCTCAGCGGCCTACTCGTCCTCCTGCAGGTTGGGGTGGCTGGGCTGCACTCGGAAGGTGAACGGCATCTGGGACGTGAATTCCCTGTCGTGATGGTACCCGAGCTCCAGCTCCCTCATGTCGCCGCTCAACTTGACATCCTGCTGTTGCTGGAAACACAAGGAGGACTTCAGTTAGTTCAGTGAACTCTCGGCTTTCATGCTAGTTTCAGTAAAGCTCCCTTCTCTGAAAATTTGAACTCTGTAGAGAGGTACGTAGTAGTCAGTTCTGTGATTTCTATTCAACCGACTGCTGCCTGGGATTCAGAATGCAGGGTTGTTTCTACTTTATACATAGTGGACACTGGACAAAGCAACTTAATTTGGTAAATTGTTGAGTGGATGGCTCTGACTGAATGTCTGAATATTGATCAGTGATCTAACCAGCATTAATGCTAGAAGTCTAGAACCAAGAATGAGCACTCCATTGTAATGTTGCTAGTGTAGGGATAGGCAACTACAAGAGGTCACTTATATGGAACCTAGTTGAACATAGCTCAGATGGTGTTTGTCCTCAGTTTCACATGGGTTCTGGAAGCAAAAAAAGGAAAACGAGGAAGTTCTTAAGTGGAAAATTACCACCCTAAAAGCCAGCAGCTTGCGCTCGTCTTCTAGGATCCTCTCCTGCAGCCAAACACAAATGCAGTCGATGATCAAACATGCAAAAGATGTTGACTTTGACATCCACAGGAGAAGCAGAAGAATAAATTGATATATTCAGAACTCATACATTTCTCCTGTGCATCCTCCAGTGGTCCATCTGTAACATCATGGAAACAAATATGACATCGGTAACAAAAACTTTCATATGCAGCACTTGCAGCCTGCATGCCATGCTAATCAGTAATAATCACCTGCTTGTCCCGCAGGTTGGTCAGGCCGTTCAGGAGCGCCTCCTCGATGGCGATCAGCTCTTTGGGCTGATGCAGGGAGTTCA
>JAAALK010000284.1:13669734-13792833 GCA_019279435.1 Zizania palustris
GATCCTCGCCTTTCATATGTCTGCGACATTACAAGACAAACCACCGCGATCACTCAAGTTGTTCTGACAAGTGACAACTAAAAATGAACAAGAAAATTAAAGGGAAATCTAAGATGGAACACAATTATTTCGGTGAATACTATGATCCTAGGTGTGAATTCACCTAAGCTAGACTAAGACGGGTGATACACTGATACGAATTTCAAATTATATTTGTCTCTATATATGAAGTAAAAAAGACTAGGAAAAGAATAAAATTTAGAACACTGACCTGAGCTCGATCTGCATGTTGTCGTTCTCCTTCTTGATCCGATCGATCTCCGCACTGAGTCTCTGAAACATTTTACAAGATTGCATTTTTTAAACATCTGCATTCAGTATTATAGTTTGTGCCCCAAAAAAGTTTAGAAAATAAACAGGAAAAGCATCCACCTTGTGCTTCTCATCCCACAGTATCTTCCCGGAGTTGGTTTGGTACTTCTCTAGTATCCTTGAAAGCCTAAACGCCGAGCAAAGTCAAAAAGTTCGCGCCTTTGCGATCAGTTGCAAATATAATGTAATTATGGAAAGAGAAACGAACATGCATAGCCCAGGAAGCACCCAGAAAGGCCAAGAAAACCAAGGAAGAGGAGAGAGAGGGAGAACACTGAGGTACGTACGTGGTCTTGGGCGAGCAGTAGTCGTAGAGCTTGCCGGCGCTGGAGAAGATGACGACGCCGACCTGGGCGTCGCATAGCACGCCGATCTCGCGGGCCTTCTTGAGTATCCCGGCCCGCCGCTTGGAGAACGTCACCTGCCGGTTCGTGGAGTTCTCGATCCTCTTGATCTCGATCTTGCCGCGGCCCATATCTTGGCGTCGTCCTCCTACGAGAAATATCCAACAACAAGCTAAGAACACAAAGCTACGAACAAGCCGACCGGCGGCCGGCACCCGATCGATCTTGCTTGCTTCCGACCTTGCTTTGTGAGATGGGGAAGAGGTTAGGGGTTTCAATCTTTAAGGTGGGGTGGGTGTGGGTGCATGGTAGGGAGAGGAGGAGTGAGAGTAATAAAGGATGCTGCAGTGTAGGCCGCCATGGACGGAATGGAGGTCAGGGGGGCTTTCGCGTTGGCTCAGCGCTAGATGCCGGAAATGGAAACTGCTATCTCGTGCATGGTGCATATATATAGCAGGCTTTATTACTGCAAGTGTAGTTTGTATATAAATTATTAAAGCATCTCCAAAAGTTCTCTCTAAATTTTTAAAATTAAATTAAAAATATCATTCAATACATACTCTAAATAACTCCTAGAAATAAAAGAGTCTCAAAATTAATCATTGTATTCAATAGGGAACATACTCACATACTTTAATTTACGGACTCTATCGAAAAGAAACATATTTAAAATATTTATATCCTCAAAAATGAATCCAAAAAATTATATATGAAATCAATTTTTAAAGTCACTATATTTTTCTCATGATTCTATCTTAGAATGTACGCACAATATCGGAACTAGGGCAAAAATAGAGGAGATGTACCACTTCATGAGGTATATCATATTGAAGTTAAAAAATATATAAATGGTGAAATTTTACTAATAATAACTAAAAAATAGATGTATCTGGTCTATAGGAACACCCTCAACTATATTGGGCTCCGCCCATGTGTACACATCATAAAATTTAGGGTCTGATTACTATAACTAAAACTTCTAGATGCTTAATCTCATTATAGTTCTAAGAGAAATTTTATAAATACTCGAGATATCATATTTTTTAGTGTTAATTTTATCAATTGTAATCTTCCGTTGAACCGTAAAATCACTCTACTCCTAAATTCATAATTTTAAATTACGTTTAATTAACTTAAAAAATCGTATCCAAAGTTCCTTCAAACGAGCGCTTATAATAAAACCTCACTTTCATGTAGTCTGTGTTAGTTTGACAACATAGGGCTCAGAGTAGGACTGTAGGGTAGAGCTGGTCAACTGGTGCTTGGATTTTAGCTGAGCTGACCTGGTTTGCGTGAGATGGAACGGACAGTGACACATATCACGAGATTCATGAGCGCCGTTTCTCCGCTCTTCTCTCTCTCTCTCTCTCTTAAAAAAATTCTGAACTTCCGGATTGACCGAATGAGCCTGCTGCCTGCCAAGCGATTTTTGCAAATGCCCTTAAAAAGAAATGTATAAGAGCATCAGGAAGGCCACAATTTATCTTGGCTTGGACCAAAAAAAATGTATAATTAGGGCTGGAAAAAAACTTATAGCTCATTAACTTGCTCAGTTCATGCTCGGTTCGACTTGACTCGTTTTATTTTTCTAATGAGCCGAGCTGGTGTTTTAGCTCGTTTGGGTCAGCTCGGCTCGTTTTATTTTCCTAATGAGCTGAGCTGGTGTTTTAGCTCGTTTGGGTCAGCTCGGCTCGTTTTATTTTCCTAATGAGCTGAGCTGGTGTTTTAGCTTTTCGAGATGGCTCGCGAGCTGCTCATGAGCTTAACGAGCTCAGCATAAGTAGTCAATCCAACTTATTAAAGCAATAACAAAACACCATCTTAGAGTATGAGACTCGTTATTTTATATTTTATTTGTTAGTGTCTAGTTATTACTTATTTACTTGCTACTATAAATTTATTATTATGGTCTATAGAATCATCGTATAAAAGTATGGAACACATATATGTGTGATGAATTTGATGTAATCGTAGAAATAGTGATGGAGTTATGAATGTTTTAATTTTTGAAACCTTATGTATTCTATTTATTTCATATTTTGATGCTTGATATGTGATTATTTGAATATTTATTATTTAATCATCTTTTAAATAGTTGCCTCGCGAGCAAAATGAGCTAGCTCGCGAGTTGGACCGAGCCGAGCCGAACTTGTTTTCTGCTCGTTACATTAACGAACAGAACCGAACTAACTCATTAACATTACGAACTATAACAAGTCGAGCTAAATGAGCCGAAAATTTGAACTCTGTGTAGAGAGGAAACCCTATGGCGCTAGGGAAACGATGGGGTTTATCGAGCGTCCGTTGGTGTGGGATCCGTTAGTATTAGGTGGTCGGTTGTTACCGGTCACCACTTTTGTTGACGTCAAAATTTGGTAAAACACAGGGTCCACCAAGGATTAGGGATGGCAATTATACTCGTGTACCCATTTACCCCGGGGTAAAAACCCTATTAGGGTCGGGTTTGTTCTATTTTTTATACCCGCGGGTATAAAAATGGGTCAAATCTTATACCCAACGAATAAACGGGTACGGGTATAGGTATTCAGTACCCATACCCACTTTACCGTTTACCCGGAGTATATAAACCTGTTCCAAAAATCAAAACCCTAACCCTAGGTTTCAGACTCCCAGCCACTCCTCTCACCCCGTCAAGCCATCACTCGTGACCCCTCCCATCCCGTGAATCCCTTCCGCCGCCGAGCCACGTGTCGCCGGTCGTCGGCCGCCGAGCGCCCTCGAGCCCTCCTCCGCCGGTCGCCGAGCCCCCGCGCCGCCGGTCGCCGAGCCCCCCAAGCCCCGCACCGAGTGCCGCTGAGCCCCACGCCGCCGGCCACCGAGACCAGCGCCGCCGAGCCCCGCGCCGCCGGCCGCCAAGCCCAGCGCCACCGTCCAGCCCGTGCCGCCGAGTCTAGTGCCACCGTCCGCATCGCAGTCAGGTCTGCATCTGCGCTTCTGCTTCCTGCTATTCTGCTTGTTCACGGGTAAAAGGGTATACCCGCGGGTAGACGGTACCCACGGGTATCGGGTATGGGCACGGATTTTTACCCATCGCGTGTAATGGGTACGGGTACGGGTATGGGTATGTAATACTCGTGCCTGTGATACCCGATTGCCATCCCTACCAAGGATGTCGTAAGGTCAACAAAAGTTAAGGAGAGTCCGATCAAAGATGATCAAAGAAGCCCCTCCGTTACAACATGGTCGGATATAAAGGAGCCGATGATAAGAAGATGAAGTTTTATTCAAAATCAATTAGGATAGATTGATTGACGACAAATCGTCGGACTATAAATATATATTCCTTAGTTAGGTCAAAAACACACAACTCTGTCAAACAATACTCGCGCATCACCCCCCTTGGCTTTCCAAGGTTAAGCCCGGCGGGATTCGACACTTGGAGATGGACTGCATCGTTTTAATCTCCGGCAAAGAGGTGAGTCCCACTACCCCGATGATCGTATCGACTAGGTCAGTGTCCTCACGGCTGCATCAATTTGATCTCTTGGGACATCGGCTGAAACAGTACGGTCGCCGGTTTTATCTCAGTGTATTGGCTAGGTCTAAGGTTGCATCAGCTTGATCTCTTATATTGATGTGATTTAGGTGTGGTAGTTTGATGCTTCATCGGTTGAGTCTAACATCTCTTTCTATTGTAATTCTTTCATGTTGTATATCATTCATCTAAATAAGCATGTCTGATACTTTGAAGTATTATTAAATTCCTCGTGACTAGCTAATGTTTTAGTTAGGTCCAATCTTATTATTGTGATGATTTTGATAATATAGACATGTTATCTAGCATGTTTTATTTATTTCTATCGGAGTACAATCCGATAGATTATCTTCAATTCAAAGTCATATTCTATCCACTATCGGGGGATTCTCGTCAGTCTACACGCGTAAATCACCTATCTTATCGGACGATGGCGCATTCATCCTGATCGCTTTGCCTTGGTCATCGGCCAAGGCCGATCGACGTTATTCATTCATGATTATTATATTCTTACCACAGTCATCGGCATGGCAGCCGATGGGTTTTGCTACTAATGATATTTCCTCTATTTCCTTATCAGTTACAAGGTCAAACTGATTAGCGCATTTTGAACCTTTTTTTAAGATTGTAGGATATGTACTAGAATTAAGCAGATTTCCTAGGCCACATACATGTCAAAGTTGTTAGAGTATGACAAAAAAGAAGAATTTCTCGTTTAATTTAATTATGTAATCACAAATTTCTCTTTTCCTTTTTCAACAAACTCGTGTGATAATTAATTAATTAGTTGATTTGATTAACTGATTAGGACGGTAACTCATCGACGTATGATATCTGTGCATGTCGATTAATTAATTAGTACGCTGTGGCGAATGGCTTGTAGACCTTGAGGTCGGACATGATGCCGGCGACCGAGCCGGTGGCGGAGGCGACGGTGATGATGAGGCAGGCAAGGCTGAGCAGCTGCAAGCACACCCACCGCGTGCTCCACTTGGGTATCCTCTTCTGCACAATGTACATCTCCACCGGGAAGTAGACGGTGAGCGGCCAGAACCCTAGCGCGCCGAGCAACCCGACGACGTCGTTGAAGAAGGGCAGTAGCATCGACACCACCGTCGTCACCACCACGAATGCCGACCGCCACGTCAACCGGAAGAGGTTCACCTTGTAGCACCGGCCGGCGCCGGAGGAGGAGAAGGAGAGCGGAACGTCGATGTCCTTGGTTATGTACCACGATTTGGACCACCTCTGCTGCGCCCACTTCTCCACGAAGGCGAACAGCGGCTGGCAGTAGACCTGGTAAGCGCCGATGAGGTGGATGACGATAGCGGCGTTGGCAATGTCGAGGAGCCAGAAGGGCTCGTAGAAGCCAAACCCGGTAAGGAGGTTCCCCGGTGCGTTGTCGCCAAACGCGGCGTAGCCCATGCAGCCGCAGAGCATGTAGAAGAGCGTGGTGACGGCGACGCTGACGACGGTGGCGCGACGCATCACCTTAGCCTCCGACGGCGGCGGCGCCCGGATGGTGTCTTGGATCTCGATGAGGATCAGAGAGTAGGAGTAGGCGAAGGCGATGTCGCCGAAGGCCTGCAGGCTGCGCCACACCTTATCGATGGGCGTCACCACGCCGATGCTGATGCCGGTGAGGCTGCCCTGGACTCCCTTGTTGGCGACCACCTGCACGATGCCGAGGCCGAGGCCGATGGTGGAGTAGGTGAACGACATGACGGCGGCGAGCATGGACAACCACGAGATCTGGTCGAAATCAGGGATCTGCGAGAAGAAGATCTCCACCACGCCGAAGATGATCATGTACGGCGTGCTCGAGATGTTGCACGGGTCGCCGTGTCCCTTCACGTGGAAGCAGTTGGCCCTCTTGATCGCCCTGTACATGCATCCAATCCAAGCCATGAGCTCACCTCACCGGTCAGGCGCCAGGCGGTCACCATCGTCAAAAGAGTTCGCGCGCGGCACGCGGCAGCTAGCTAGCTATGCATGCAGATGGGTTACTCACAGCATGCTAATGGAGGCGGCAATGGTGTAGCCGATGGCGACGCCGACGATGTTAGCGTACTGCAAGAACCCGCAGACCTGCACCTTGATGCCACCTGTTCGACGAAATGACAACAGAGTGAGTGAGCGAGCGAGCTCTGTGACATGGCCACATGGGCGAAACGAGGCGAGAGCCAGTCTTTTAGCTAATACGTACTCAGGTTGGCGTTGACGGCGTCCATGTAGGTGTAGTTGCGCTTGCCGGTGCTCTCGTCGCCGGAGCGGTAGCAGTCGGCGAGCAGCGCGGAGGTATAGTAGGTGAGGATGGAGAAGAGCAGCATGACGGCCGGGCCGGCCACCCATCCGAGCTGCGCGATGGCCCACCCCAGCGACAGCACGCCGGAGCCGATCACCGCCGTTATGATGTGCGCGCTCGCCGTCCACATCGTCCCTAGACAACACGTACCAACGAATTGAAACAAATCAATTCCAGCCAACTAAACATACATGCACCGCCATTAATAATGCCAGCCAAAACTCGACGAGCTCGCTCCTTACCGGTTCGCTTGAGGCGGCCGTCGTCGTCGTATAGCTTTGAGCCGGCGGTGTGGCCGAGCTCCGCAGACACCTCCATCTCCATGGCCGCCGCCGGGTAGCACTGCTTGCCCGCCACCACACCGTTGATTTCCCCCATAGCAGCAGCAGAAGCAGCTGTAGTACTTAGCAGCGTGAGTCCGTGACTACTACTTACGCAGCAATATATATATAGCTAAGCTATCGACGAGCTCAGCTAGCTGAGCAAAGTGGCGGGAAGACTTCGCGTGGAATTCAAAGGCGCGGTTTTTCCTCAAGTCGACCGCTCCACCGAGGATGATGCGAGCGACTGTGCGAGGAAGATGCAGAGTGGGAGCGGCAATTTATAGCCGATTGGAGACAAGTGAAAGGGAATATAATTTCTAAATTTTATTGATGAATTCTAATTTCTAACCACTGATAATGATAATGGTTTAAAACGAATTATATTGTTAACTTAATTAGCCGATAATAGAAATTAGAAAGAATAAAACTATCATAAATTAATAAATTAGTAATGTTGGGAAATAAAATTGTAAGTTAATTCGTAGAACAGACGTGTTAGAGAAGGCTCCGTATCCTGTGCAGAAAACCCCCTTCGTATATAAATATACAAGAGCTCCACATCCAAAATTCAACGATCCTGATTCGAAGGTTTTTTTTATAAACCGGCATGGAGAAGTGGAGGTGGATTGCAGATGTTTTTTTATAAAAACGGAGGTTATGATGAGGCTTGTGTATTTGTGCACGAAGGAGGTTTTGCGCACAGGATACGGAGCTAGAGAAGAGATCGATGTGTGTCTAGCGGTAGGAATTGGAAGGGGATGCTAAAAATAGATGGATTAATGTAAATTTGGTTAATAACAATTGTATCCAAAATATAATCAAACGAGAATGCTAATTTATTGTTCTAAATCGATGTCCATGATCAATTCCACTGACAGTGCAATATTACTGCTAGAATTAATGCACAGAAAAATATGGTCCCTGGCATTTGTTCTTACCTGTCTTTAGAGTGAAATCGACGCGAAGGATTAATAATGTAGATGTGTGACTTGCGAGGCAAGCAAGGTATCTACACATATGCCTCTTAGCTAGCTTGTGTGATGAGGAATATATATATATATATATCATCGATCTAATGCCCACTTGGTCTCTCGATCCCGTACGTATAAAACAGGCGTGTACGTACAATAATGGTCGAGTATGTGTAGTTCTTGCATCTTTTTTTTTGTCGGCTTGCTATGTCTTTCGTGTAAGAGCTAGTTAATTGCATGGCTAAAATGCATCCATCGTTGGAGGGCTAGCTAGAATTAATAATATGCTGTATAGTAGTATGAAATAACTACATATAGTTTTCAGAAATAGGATGGTCCTTCGAATACGGTTCGTTTAGACTAACATGGTCATAAACTCATAATATCAAAACTTCATATAGTTTCTTAACCAAGAAAATAGCATATATTTCATCTTAGTTAATAATAATTATTAATATCATGTCTGTGTATATATCTATGACCCTGTTTTGGGAGCTTCTCGTCGATTAGATATGTAATTCTAGTATCCAGAAGCTCCCCCAAACGATAACTCGGGTAGCTCAGATTTTTAAAATCAGCAGAAGTAATTAATCCCTTCAAGCATAGTAGCTGAGAAGTTGATCAACCCTAGCTTCTCTAGCAGATTTTTATTTATCCACTATGCCACTGAATAAAACTCATCCACTCAACAACCAACTGCTCCAACCAGCCAACTAGATACTCAGACTAGCTGATTCCAAGAATCCGTAGCTCCACAAACAAGCCCTATTTCTACTATTATAAAGAGTCTAGTTTTCCGTCCTCCGTCCGCAAGCCCCGTACGTGTCTTCCCACTTCTCATAAAAAACCAATAAAAACCGGCTAAAACTCGTGCCCTATAAAAACCGCCCAAATAGCCTGACTAACCCCCACCCCCCACCAGGCGGTCTGCAACAACCGCCGCATGCAAGGAGCAGGCGCGCAAGTTGCAACTGCCAGATCCAAACGTTTGAATGAAGAAAAAGAAAAAGGAAAATAAATAAAATAAAAAAGAAGAATAATATACTTTTGCATTTTTGTTTTTTAATTTTTTATTTTACATGAAGGTACGAATTTTGTATAAAATTCCTTATATTTCTGAAAAATCTTGCATAAACATGAATTTTACACAATACCCTGTTGAAAATAACGTTCTCTGTTACAAAGCACAAGCACCTGACTAGTATCTATATATGCGGACAATCACCAACCGACTTCCTACAACATCTAGTGGTCATGGTGGTGCATAGCTAATACTCTAATATATATATATATATACAAATGCTATTCTACACCACGGGTGTAGGATGCTATTCTACACCGACGTGGAATGGAGAGGTTGGGATTGGGTGGGGGGTGGGCACGATTGGGATGATCGGTGTAGAATAGCATTCTACACCCATAGTGTAGAATAACGTTCCCGTATATATATATATATATATATATATATATATATATATATATATATATATATATATTTCTACATCGATATGGAATTGGGGGGTCGAGATTGGGTGGCGGGCGTGAGGGCACAGTGGATGAGGTGGGCACGGTTGAGTTGATCGGTGTAGAATAGCATTCTACACCTATAGTGTAGAATAACGTTCCCGTGTATATATATATATATATATATATATATATATATATATATAGTGCAGCTGATAATTAAACCGATGATTTCCGAAACTGAACACCAATTAAGGTTTCCTTAAAATGGTGGACCACACGCGCACACACACATCACAAACTTGCTTCAACGGCTCAAACAAAACGTGGTTGAATATATTAGTTACTAGTTAGGCCCAAAGTAAGCCGTCTCCAGGGGCCCTGCAGGCACATGTCAACTTGCTCCCGATCGATCACTCTCTAGCTACATCTCTCCACTGAGCTAGCTAGCTAGCACGCAGTAGTGCAGTACACATTTGACTCAGCGTTCGTTGGTCAATGCCAGCAAGCATACCTACCTATACGTACGTAGTACAGTGCCCACTACAATATATTAATGTTATATATATATAGCCTTTATTTGTTCATGCACATGCATAAGCATATCACCATGCAAGTTTACCTTTGCAATATTAAGTCTCCTCTTCTGCAGCTAGCCTCCTCTCTCTCCCCCCTCTTGCAACAATTTGCAGATCGAGAGAGGGTCAGTGCAGCAGGTCGAAGAAGAGCTTAATTAGGGACAGACATATAGAGATCATCAATGGGGTTGATCAACTTGGTGTAAGCAGGTACTCAGGTGTATGTCATCTGTGTGCAGAATGGCTGGGTTTTATAGCTAGGGAGCGAGGGTGGTGTGCAAGTACGTACATACACATCACACATGCATCATGCATGGATTAGTTGCTCACTTAGTTGTCAATGGCAGTAGATCTATCGATCATTCAGAAGGGAGGTCCCTGCTTGGTGGGTGTTTGTACCCCACAGGTTCTCGACCATCCTTTTGTTTCAGAGGAATATGTTCGGTGTGTTCCCTCTAGCTCGATCGATCTGCAATGAGATTTATTTATTTGTAAGGTTGAGACTTTGATGAGTGCCCAGTGCGTGGGGATCATATATATATATATATATATATCAATAATGATATTGTTCGCCGGCTGGAACGTCGTTCCCTTTAATTTGTATCGCATGTGCAGCAGAAGGGGAAGACTTTGTGGAGATATGGTTTAATTTGCACATTTTTTGTTTCGTCAAATATGTCCCTTAAGGGCAAGTAATATAATAAAGAGGCTATTAGTATATATGAGAATTAAAATGTTGGGAGACCCCTAATTAGTGGAGCCCAATGTGTTCATAATTGTGCATTATTTTCTCTGGTAACACTAGCTGCATCCATTCTCAAAATGACATCCTCAAATACCAAAACCTTAAATAATTAATATATTAAAAAGTAGTATTAGGATTTGATATGTACAAATAATATTAATTAGTAGCTAGATAGCTTTCATGCAATTATATTTTTATCATTTTTATAAATATAAAATTAGAAAAAGGTAGTAGCATGGACACATATGGATTGGAGAGATAGATCGATATCCAAAAATTCATTCTTTTTGTAACATACGTAATACATTTTTCTTTTAAGAAAAAAACACGACTTCATAATTAATAATGTAACGTTAACATCAAATACCACAGGCTCAAAATCATGATAATTCGTGTCTTACTCTTATATACATATATGCATATGTAAGACTACTACTATACTATATACTATATATACTGGAAATATAGCCCCCCATGTTCGTGGATTCTGATCATGTTCATGATTCATGAAAACCTCCACCGGTATAATATAGTTTTGTTTCATGTATCAGTGTATTTTCTGTGCTATTGACAAGCTGGGCAAGGCGCTACTAATTAATCCTGGCACAAATATACAAATTAAGTTTTCATAATCCCAAAGCAAAAATATTCAATATTGGGGGTTAGTTTCAGGATGTACGAAGTCATTTAATTCTGTAGTCTTGATTAGGCCATGCTTGTTTATTTATTTCTCATCTAGAATTATTTGTACATATCAAATCCTAATAATGCTACCCAAAAATTGAAGTTATAACATAATTCCAAAGTATTGTTTTTATTTAATAATACGGTAATAATTATGAATATAAATATATGTAAAAATATTTAAAAAATATTTTTTCGTTGCAAAGAATTACCCTATTATTAGTAGAATAATATATACATGCATATATCTTTGATACGGATGCTACTTCCTTCGTTCACTTTTAAATTTTAAATGACACAGTTAACTTTATCTCAATGTTTGACAATTCGTTTTATTTAAAACAATTATACAATATGCAAAAATATAAGTTATATTTAAATTACTTTCAATAATAAAATAAATTATAACAAAATAAATGATATTTTAAAAAGATTTTTGAATAAGACGAATGGTCAAACGTTGAGATAAAAGTCCCACTGTGTCATTTAAAAGTGAACGGAGGGAGTATAATTAAGGCTAGTAGTACGTAGTACAATATAGATTAATCTAAATTGATAAAACACACAAACGGCCATAAGATATAAGTTAATAATTAATAAACAGTTAAATTGGTGCTCACAAAAATTAAACAAATAAATTGGCACTCACAAAAAATGCGATGACAAAATCGATCGTACGTAGCCATGTTTCCTCCTTTCGTAATTAACTAGATTATATTGCCGACATCACTATATATATATATATACATATATATATATATACATAGAGATATATATACATATATATACATATATATACACCATTAGTTCCATTCACAAGGAATTGCATAGTATCTATGGCAAGTATGCGCCTTTTCGGTTCTTGGCATACTGGTATGTGTTTTCTGATACTCTGGTATTTTTGGCTGACATGTGTCAACATGCTGACAATATTCCTTCATACTTCAATTTGAAATAGGTTCGAGCTATGGGGCTTCTATAACGATCAGTTCGGCAAAATCAATGAGATGGAGCCAATAAACTACAGTCTATTTACTGCAAGCTACTTGAAGAAATCAAGAAATCAACCGTTGAATAGCTAATTGATAATACATGCAAGTTTTGTGGTTGTGATAGCTACCGTGGAGGATTTCTATGATGTAAAATTAACTGAAATTGATGGGCAGGCTGTTAGCATATTTGGTGTATTCGATGGTATGGTTTCCAATCTTGCCTTATCTACCTTTTCAATTCCTTGCCCACCATGTTTCTCTTTTGAATATCTGGTGCAATAGGTCATGGAGGATCACGTGCTGCTGAGTATTTGAAGGAAAATCTGTTCGAAAACCTTATGGAACACCCTGAGTTTCTGACAGACACAAAGCTTGCCATTAATTTCTCTTTTGTTTTACCTGTACAATTATTTGTTCACCTTTGTCAGTATGCTAATGATTATATTTTCAACTTCATAAAACAAGTGGAACATATCAGAAAACAGATGCAGATTTCTTAGAATTAGAATCCAATGCCTTTAGGGATGATGGTTCGACAGCTTCCACTGCAGTTTTGGTTGGTGGTCATCTATATGTAGCAAATGTTGGGGATTCCCGTGCTGTTATTCTGCTTTAAATATGTCAAATCAAATTCTCATTTTGATAGTTCATGGCGATGTGGACTGATTTCTAATGTTTTTCAGATTTTGAACTACACGAGAAAACCGAGAATAAGATGACAACAAACAAGTAGAGCTGGTGTTTTAGTCTTTTTATATAGATGTCATCTTTATGCTAATTGCGGACTTGACGATTTAAGATTTATATGGTAGTTTTCTCTTGGTGATGAATCAATTACTGAAGTAATACCCCATGGATTTGCTTGAGACTAGATTGATACTCATTTGTACATAATTTTGAATGAACTGTAACAAATAAAATGTTCTAACTTCCATTGTTTTATTTGGTCATGATTATTTGTACCCAAGGATTGTTTGTATATATAGCTCATGTGCAACCAGGACCTTGCACATTTGACTAGATTACCTAACTTCTGCCATCAGGGATTCTACTATTTGTGTTCACTATTGGTAAGTGATAAATTCTATCATTGTTATACTATACTAACACTTAGAAAAATTCATGTGTTTATTAATATCTTATGGATAAGTTTCATGTGGGCAGACATATTTAAAGAATGTACACAAATATATCTATACTGACGTTATTTTTCTATAAGTTTTCTTTTTTATCTTATAAAGGGTTTTGACTTTCTTAATGTGTTCTTTATTCGGTCTTCGTCTTTTTTTGTCTATACTTATAGATGGGGCGCACAACGTGCGCCTTATGTCTAGTACTGGTAAAGTGGCATGGATGTGTGAGACGGTGAGCCATCCTAGCTTTCTGCATATTTGATTTTATATAGCTGAGACCGCCCTAATTATTCGTTCACGCGGTACAGAATATGTTCTTTGGCTAGTTGGGTATGATACTCGATAGAGATTTTAGGGTTTCGAGAGATCAAAATGATACCAGAATTTTTAGCATTAATTATGGTATTTTTATTAATGTTTAGTCGGACTTTCAAATTTCCCAATAAAAGATGAAATAAAACTAAAACTTTGTGCATACAAGATTATCATTGTAAGGGAAAATTACTGTTTACGTGTGCTTCAATTAGTTTACCACTTAACTTCAAATCCTAAATATACATGTGTCTCAGTGGTTGTCCACACACGAACAGTAGTTAGCAGTTCAATCCAATTTTCACTTCATATATTGGAGCACCGTAGTCAAGAAGAATTTCTCGTTTAATTTAATTATGTAATCACAAATTTCTCTTTTCCTTTTTCAACAAACTCGTGTGATAATTAATTAATTAGTTGATTTGATTAACTGATTAGGACGGTAACTCATCGACGTATGATATCTGTGCATGTCGATTAATTAATTAGTACGCTGTGGCGAATGGCTTGTAGACCTTGAGGTCGGACATGATGCCGGCGACCGAGCCGGTGGCGGAGGCGACGGTGATGATGAGGCAGGCAAGGCTGAGCAGCTGCAAGCACACCCACCGCGTGCTCCACTTGGGTATCCTCTTCTGCACAATGTACATCTCCACCGGGAAGTAGACGGTGAGCGGCCAGAACCCTAGCGCGCCGAGCAACCCGACGACGTCGTTGAAGAAGGGCAGTAGCATCGACACCACCGTCGTCACCACCACGAATGCCGACCGCCACGTCAACCGGAAGAGGTTCACCTTGTAGCACCGGCCGGCGCCGGAGGAGGAGAAGGAGAGCGGAACGTCGATGTCCTTGGTTATGTACCACGATTTGGACCACCTCTGCTGCGCCCACTTCTCCACGAAGGCGAACAGCGGCTGGCAGTAGACCTGGTAAGCGCCGATGAGGTGGATGACGATAGCGGCGTTGGCAATGTCGAGGAGCCAGAAGGGCTCGTAGAAGCCAAACCCGGTAAGGAGGTTCCCCGGTGCGTTGTCGCCAAACGCGGCGTAGCCCATGCAGCCGCAGAGCATGTAGAAGAGCGTGGTGACGGCGACGCTGACGACGGTGGCGCGACGCATCACCTTAGCCTCCGACGGCGGCGGCGCCCGGATGGTGTCTTGGATCTCGATGAGGATCAGAGAGTAGGAGTAGGCGAAGGCGATGTCGCCGAAGGCCTGCAGGCTGCGCCACACCTTATCGATGGGCGTCACCACGCCGATGCTGATGCCGGTGAGGCTGCCCTGGACTCCCTTGTTGGCGACCACCTGCACGATGCCGAGGCCGAGGCCGATGGTGGAGTAGGTGAACGACATGACGGCGGCGAGCATGGACAACCACGAGATCTGGTCGAAATCAGGGATCTGCGAGAAGAAGATCTCCACCACGCCGAAGATGATCATGTACGGCGTGCTCGAGATGTTGCACGGGTCGCCGTGTCCCTTCACGTGGAAGCAGTTGGCCCTCTTGATCGCCCTGTACATGCATCCAATCCAAGCCATGAGCTCACCTCACCGGTCAGGCGCCAGGCGGTCACCATCGTCAAAAGAGTTCGCGCGCGGCACGCGGCAGCTAGCTAGCTATGCATGCAGATGGGTTACTCACAGCATGCTAATGGAGGCGGCAATGGTGTAGCCGATGGCGACGCCGACGATGTAGCGTACTGCAAGAACCCGCAGACCTGCACCTTGATGCCACCTGTTCGACGAAATGACAACAGAGTGAGTGAGCGAGCGAGCTCTGTGACATGGCCACATGGGCGAAACGAGGCGAGAGCCAGTCTTTTAGCTAATACGTACTCAGGTTGGCGTTGACGGCGTCCATGTAGGTGTAGTTGCGCTTGCCGGTGCTCTCGTCGCCGGAGCGGTAGCAGTCGGCGAGCAGCGCGGAGGTATAGTAGGTGAGGATGGAGAAGAGCAGCATGACGGCCGGGCCGGCCACCCATCCGAGCTGCGCGATGGCCCACCCCAGCGACAGCACGCCGGAGCCGATCACCGCCGTTATGATGTGCGCGCTCGCCGTCCACATCGTCCCTAGACAACACGTACCAACGAATTGAAACAAATCAATTCCAGCCAACTAAACATACATGCACCGCCATTAATAATGCCAGCCAAAACTCGACGAGCTCGCTCCTTACCGGTTCGCTTGAGGCGGCCGTCGTCGTCGTATAGCTTTGAGCCGGCGGTGTGGCCGAGCTCCGCAGACACCTCCATCTCCATGGCCGCCGCCGGGTAGCACTGCTTGCCCGCCACCACACCGTTGATTTCCCCCATAGCAGCAGCAGAAGCAGCTGTAGTACTTAGCAGCGTGAGTCCGTGACTACTACTTACGCAGCAATATATATATAGCTAAGCTATCGACGAGCTCAGCTAGCTGAGCAAAGTGGCGGGAAGACTTCGCGTGGAATTCAAAGGCGCGGTTTTTCCTCAAGTCGACCGCTCCACCGAGGATGATGCGAGCGACTGTGCGAGGAAGATGCAGAGTGGGAGCGGCAATTTATAGCCGATTGGAGACAAGTGAAAGGGAATATAATTTCTAAATTTTATTGATGAATTCTAATTTCTAACCACTGATAATGATAATGGTTTAAAACGAATTATATGTTAACTTAATTAGCCGATAATAGAAATTAGAAAGAATAAAACTATCATAAATTAATAAATTAGTAATGTTGGGAAATAAAATTGTAAGTTAATTCGTAGAACAGACGTGTTAGAGAAGGCTCCGTATCCTGTGCAGAAAACCCCCTTCGTATATAAATATACAAGAGCTCCACATCCAAAATTCAACGATCCTGATTCGAAGGTTTTTTTATAAACCGGCATGGAGAAGGGGAGGTGGATTGCAGATGTTTTTTTTTATAAAAACGGAGGTTATGATGAGGCTGTGTATTTGTGCACGAATGAGGTTTTGCGCACAGGATACGGAGCTAGAGAAGAGATCGATGTGTGTCTAGCGGTAGGAATTGGAAGGGGATGCTAAAAATAGATGGATTAATGTAAATTTGGCTAATAACATTGTATCCAAATATAATCAAACGAGGAATGCTAATTTATTGTTCTAAATCGATGTCCATGATCAATTCCACTGACAGTGCAATATTACTGCTAGAATTAATGCACAGAAAAATATGGTCCCTGGCATTTGTTCTTACCTGTCTTTAGAGTGAAATCGACGCGAAGGATTAATAATGTAGATGTGTGACTTGCGAGGCAAGCAAGGTATCTACACATATGCCTCTTAGCTAGCTTGTGTGATGAGGAATATATATATATATATATCATCGATTCTAATGCCCACTTGGTCTCTCGATCCGTACGTATAAAACAGGCGTGTACGTACAATATGGTCGAGTATGTGTAGTTCTTGCATCTTTTTTTTTGTCGGCTTGCTATGTCTTTCGTGTAAGAGCTAGTTAATTGCATGGCTAAAATGCATCATCGTTGGAGGGCTAGCTAGAATTAATAATATGCTGTATAGTAGTATGAAATAACTACATATAGTTTTCAGAAATAGGATGGTCCTTCGAATACGGTCGTTTAGACTAACATGGTCATAACTCATAATATCAAAACTTCATATAGTTTCTTAACCAAGAAAATAGCATATATTTCATCTTAGTTAATAATAATTATTAATATCATGTCTGTGTATATATCTATGACCCTGTTTTGGGAGCTTCTCGTCGATTAGATATGTAATTCTAGTATCCAGAAGCTCCCCCAAACGATAACTCGGGTAGCTCAGATTTTTAAAATCAGCAGAAGTAATTAATCCCTTCAAGCATAGTAGCTGAGAAGTTGATCAACCCTAGCTTCTCTAGCAGGATTTTTATTTATCCACTATGCCACTGAATAAAACTCATCCACTCAACAACCAACTGCTCCAACCAGCCAACTAGATACTCAGACTAGCTGATTCAAGAATCCGTAGCTCCACAAACAAGCCCTTATTTCTACTATTATAAAGAGTCTAGTTTCCGTCCTCCGTCCGCAAGCCCGTACGTGTCTTCCCACTTCTCATAAAAACCAATAAAAAACCGGCTAAAACTCGTGCCCTATAAAAACCGCCCAAATAGCCTGACTAACCCCACCCCCCACCAGGCGGTCTGCAACAACCGCCGCATGCAAGGAGCAGGCGCGCAAGTTGCAACTGCCAGATCCAAACGTTTGAATGAAGAAAAAGAAAAAGGAAAATAACTAAAATAAAAAGAAGAATAAATATACTTTTGCATTTTGTTTTTTAATTTTTTTATTTTACATGAAGGTACGAATTTTGTATAAAATTCCTTATATTTCTGAAAAATCTTGCATAAACATGAATTTTACACAAATACCCTGTTGAAAATAACGTTCTCTGTTACAAAGCACAAGCACCTGACTAGTATCTATATATGCGGACAATCACCAACCGACTTCCTACAACATCTAGTGGTCATGGTGGTGCATAGCTAATACTCTAATATATATTATATATATACAAATGCTATTCTACACCACGGGTGTAGGATGCTATTCTACACCGACGTGGAATGGAGAGGTTGGGATTGGGTGGGGGGTGGGCACGATTGGGATGATCGGTGTAGAATAGCATTCTACACCCATAGTGTAGAATAACGTTCCCGTATATAATATATATATATATATATATATATATATATATATATATATATTTCTACATCGATATGGAATTGGGGGGTCGAGATTGGGTGGCGGGCGTGAGGGCACAGTGGAAGGTGGGCACGGTTGAGTTGATCGGTGTAGAATAGCACACACCTATAGTGTAGAATAACGTTCCCGTGTATATATATATAATATATATATATATATAATTATATAGAGATATATATAGTGCAGCTGATAATTAAACCGATGATTTCCGAAACTGAACACCAATTAAGGTTTCCTTAAAATGGTGGACCACACGCGCACCACACATCACAAACTTGCTCAACGGCTCAAACAAAACGTGGTTGAATATATTAGTTACTAGTTAGGCCAAAGTAAGCCGTCTCCAGGGGCCCTGCGGCACATGTCAACTTGCTCCCGATCGATCACTCTCTAGCTACATCTCTCCACTGAGCTAGCTAGCTAGCACCAGTAGTGCAGTACACATTTGACTCAGCGTTCGTTGGTCAATGCCAGCAAGCATACCTACCTATACGTACGTAGTAGTGCCCACTACAAAATTTAATGTTATATTATAATAGCCTTTATTTGTTCATGCACATGCATAAGCATATCACCATGCAAGTTACCTTTGCAATATTAAGTCTCCTCTTCTGCACTCCTCTCTCTCCACCCCTCTTGCAACAATTTGCAGATCGAGAGAGGGTCAGTGCAGCAGGTCGAAGAAGAGCTTAATTAGGACAGAATAGAGATCATCAATGGGGTTGATACTTGGTGTAAGCAGGTACTCAGGTGTAGTCATCTGTGTGCAGAATGGCTGGTTTTATAGCTAGGGAGCGAGGGTGGTGTGCAAGTACGTAAATACACATCACACATGCACATGCATGGATTAGTTGCTCACTTAGTTGTCAATGGCAGTAGTAGATCTATCGATCATTCAGAAGGGAGGTCCCTGCTTGGTGGGTGTTTGTACCCCACAGGTTCTCGACCATCTTTTGTTTCAGAGGAATATGTTCGGTGTGTTCCTCTAGCTCGATCGATCTGCAATGAGATTTATTTATTTGTAAGGTTGACTTTGTGAGTGCCCAGTGCGTGGGGATCATATTATATAATATATATCAATAATGATATTGTTCGCCGGCTGGAACGTCGTTCCCTTTAATTTGTATCGCATGTGCAGCAGAAGGGAAGACTTTGTGGAGATATGGTTTAATTTGCACATTTTTTGTTTCGTCAAAATATGTCCCTTAAGGGCAAGTAATATAATAAAGAGGCTATTAGTATATGAGAATTAAAATGTTGGGAGACCCCTAATTAGTGGAGCCCAATGTGTTCATAATTGTGCATTATTTTCTCTGGTAACACTAGCTGCATCCATTCTCAAAATGACATCCTCAAATACCAAAACCTTAAATAATTAATATATTAAAAAGTAGTATTAGGATTTGATATGTACAAATAATATTAATTAGTAGCTAGATAGCTTTCATGCAATATTTTTATCATTTTTATAAATATAAAATTAGAAAAAGGTAGTAGCATGGACACATATGGATTGGAGAGATAGATCGATATCCAAAAATTCATTCTTTTTGTAACATACGTAATACATTTTTCTTTTAAGAAAAAAACACGACTTCATAATTAATAATGTAACGTTAACATCAAATACCACAGGCTCAAAATCATGATAATTCGTGTCTTACTCTTATATATATATGCATATGTAAGACTACTACTATACTATATACTATATATACTGGAAATATAGCCCCCATGTTCGTGGATTCTGATCATGTTCATGATTCATGAAAACCTCCACCGGTATAAATAGTTTTGTTTCATGTATCAGTGTATTTTCTGTGCTATTGACAAGCTGGGCAAGGCGCTACTAATTAATCCTGGCACAAATATACAATTAAGTTTTCATAATCCCAAAGCAAAAATATTCAATATTGGGGGTTAGTTTCAGGATGTACGAAGTCATTTAATTCTGTAGTCTTGATTAGGCCATGCTTGTTTATTTATTTCTCATCTAGAATTATTTGTACATATCAAATCCTAATAATGCTACCAAAAATTGAAGTTTATAACATAATTCCAAGTATTGTTTTTATTTAATAATACGGTAATAATTATTGAATATAAATATATGTAAAAATATTTTAAAAAATATTTTTTCGTTGCAAAGAATTACCCTATTATTAGTAGAATAATATTACATGCATATATCTTTGATACGGATGCTACTTCCTTCGTTCACTTTTAAATTTTAAATGACACAGTTAACTTTTATCTCAATGTTTGACAATTCGTTTTATTTAAAACAATTATACAAATATGCAAAAATATAAGTTATATTTAAATTACTTTCAATAATAAAATAAATTATAACAAAATAAATGATATTTTAAAAAGATTTTTGAATAAGACGAATGGTCAAACGTTGAGATAAAAGTCCCACTGTGTCATTTAAAAGTGAACGGAGGGAGTATAATTAAGGCTAGTAGTACGTAGTACAATATAGATTAATCTAAATTGATAAAACACACAAACGGCCATAAGATATAAGTTTAATAATTAATAAACAGTTAATTGGTGCTCACCAAAAATTAAACAATAAATTGGCACTCACAAAAAATGCGATGACAAAATCGATCGTACGTAGCCATGTTTCCTCCTTTCGTAATTAACTAGATTATATTGCCGACATCAACTATATATATATAATATACATATATATATATATACATAGAGATATATATACATATATACATATATATACACCATTAGTTCCATTCACAAGGAATTGCATAGTATCTATGGCAAGTATGCGCCTTTTCGGTTCTTGGCATACTGGTATGTGTTTTCTGATACTCTGGTATTTTTGGCTGACATGTGTCAACATGCTGACAATATTCCTTCATACTTCAATTTGAAATAGGTTTCGAGCTATGTGGCTTCTATAACGATCAGTTCGGCAAATCAATGAGATGGAGCCAATAAACTACA
The DNA here is from genome assembly GCA_019279435.1 of Zizania palustris. Classification (NCBI taxonomy): domain Eukaryota; kingdom Viridiplantae; phylum Streptophyta; class Magnoliopsida; order Poales; family Poaceae; genus Zizania; species Zizania palustris. Next base: position 13,691,133 of record JAAALK010000284.1, read on the forward strand.
GTCTATTTACTGCAAGCTACTTGAAGAAATCAAGAAATCAACCGTTGAATAGCTAATTGATAATACATGCAAGTTTTGTGGTTGTGATAGCTACCGTGGAGGATTTCTATGATGTAAAATTAACTGAAATTGATGGGCAGGCTGTTAGCATATTTGGTGTATTCGATGGTATGGTTTCCAATCTTGCCTTATCTACCTTTTCAAGTCCTTGCCCACCATGTTTCTCTTTTGAATATCTGGTGCAATAGGTCATGGAGGATCACGTGCTGCTGAGTATTTGAAGGAAAATCTGTTCGAAAACCTTATGGAACACCCTGAGTTTCTGACAGACACAAAGCTTGCCATTAATTTCTCTTTTGTTTTACCTGTACAATTATTTGTTCACCTTTGTCAGTATGCTAATGATTATATTTTCAACTTCATAAACAAGTGGAACATATCAGAAAACAGATGCAGATTTCTTAGAATTAGAATCCAATGCCTTTAGGGATGATGGTTCGACAGCTTCCACTGCAGTTTTGGTTGGTGGTCATCTATATGTAGCAAATGTTGGGGATTCCCGTGCTGTTATTCTGCTTTAAATATGTCAAATCAAATTCTCATTTGATAGTTCATGGCGATGTGGACTGATTTCTAATGTTTTTTCAGATTTTGAACTACACGAGAAAACCGAGAATAAGATGACAACAAACAAGTAGAGCTGGTGTTTTAGTCTTTTATATAGATGTCATCTTTATGCTAATTGCGGACTTGACGATTTTAAGATTTATATGGTAGTTTTCTCTTGGTGATGAATCAATTACTGAAGTAATACCCCATGGATTTGCTTGAGACTAGATTGATACTCATTTGTACATAATTTTGAATGAACTGTAACAAATAAAATGTTCTAACTTCCATTGTTTTATTTGGTCATGATTATTTTGTACCCAAGGATTGTTTGTATATATAGCTCATGTGCAACCAGGACCTTGCACATTTGACTAGATTACCTAACTTCTGCCATCAGGGATTCTACTATTTGTGTTCACTATTGGTAAGTGATAAATTCTATCATTGTTATACTATACTAACACTTAGAAAAATTCATGTGTTTATTTAATATCTTATGGATAAGTTTCATGTGGGCAGACATATTTAAAGAATGTACACAAATATATCTATACTGACGTTATTTTTCTATAAGTTTTCTTTTTTATCTTATAAAGGGTTTTGACTTTCTTAATGTGTTCTTTATTCGGTCTTCGTCTTTTTTTGTCTATACTTATAGATGGGGCGCACAACGTGCGCCTTATGTCTAGTACTGGTAAAGTGGCATGGATGTGTGAGACGGTGAGCCATCCTAGCTTTCTGCATATTTGATTTTATATAGCTGAGACCGCCCTAATTATTCGTTCACGCGGTACAGAATATGTTCTTTTGGCTAGTTGGGTATGATACTCGATAGAGATTTTAGGGTTTCGAGAGATCAAATGATACCAGAATTTTTAGCATTAATTATGGTATTTTTATTAATGTTTAGTCGGACTTTCAAATTTCCCAATAAAAGATGAAATAAAACTAAAACTTTGTGCATACAAGATTATCATTGTAAGGGAAAATTACTGTTTACGTGTGCTTCAATTAGTTTACCACTTAACTTCAAATCCTAAATATACATGTGTCTCAGTGGTTGTCCACACACGAACAGTAGTTAGCAGTTCAATCCAATTTTCACTTCATATATTGGAGCACCGTAGTCAAGAAGAATTTCTCGTTTAATTTAATTATGTAATCACAAATTTCTCTTTTCCTTTTTCAACAAACTCGTGTGATAATTAATTAATTAGTTGATTTGATTAACTGATTAGGACGGTAACTCATCGACGTATGATATCTGTGCATGTCGATTAATAATTAGTACGCTGTGGCGAATGGCTTGTAGACCTTGAGGTCGGACATGATGCCGGCGACCGAGCCGGTGGCGGAGGCGACGGTGATGATGAGGCAGGCAAGGCTGAGCAGCTGCAAGCACACCCACCGCGTGCTCACTTGGGTATCCTCTTCTGCACAATGTACATCTCCACCGGGAAGTAGACGGTGAGCGGCCAGAACCCTAGCGCGCCGAGCAACCCGACGACGTCGTTGAAGAAGGGCAGTAGCATCGACACCACCGTCGTCACCACCACGAATGCCGACCGCCACGTCAACCGGAAGAGGTTCACCTTGTAGCACCGGCCGGCGCCGGAGGAGGAGAAGGAGAGCGGAACGTCGATGTCCTTGGTTATGTACACGATTTGGACCACCTCTGCTGCGCCCACTTCTCCACGAAGGCGAACAGCGGCTGGCAGTAGACCTGGTAAGCGCCGATGAGGTGGATGACGATAGCGGCGTTGGCAATGTCGAGGAGCCAGAAGGGCTCGTAGAAGCCAAACCCGGTAAGGAGGTTCCCCGGTGCGTTGTCGCCAAACGCGGCGTAGCCCATGCAGCCGCAGAGCATGTAGAAGAGCGTGGTGACGGCGACGCTGACGACGGTGGCGCGACGCATCACCTTAGCCTCCGACGGCGGCGGCGCCCGGATGGTGTCTTGGATCTCGATGAGGATCAGAGAGTAGGAGTAGGCGAAGGCGATGTCGCCGAAGGCCTGCAGGCTGCGCCACACCTTATCGATGGGCGTCACCACGCCGATGCTGATGCCGGTGAGGCTGCCCTGGACTCCCTTGTTGGCGACCACCTGCACGATGCCGAGGCCGAGGCCGATGGTGGAGTAGGGTGAACGACATGACGGCGGCGAGCATGGACAACCACGAGATCTGGTCGAAATCAGGGATCTGCGAGAAGAAGATCTCCACCACGCCGAAGATGATCATGTACGGCGTGCTCGAGATGTTGCACGGGTCGCCGTGTCCCTTCACGTGGAAGCAGTTGGCCCTCTTGATCGCCCTGTACATGCATCCAATCCAAGCCATGAGCTCACCTCACCGGTCAGGCGCCAGGCGGTCACCATCGTCAAAAGAGTTCGCGCGCGGCACGCGGCAGCTAGCTAGCTATGCATGCAGATGGGTTACTCACAGCATGCTAATGGAGGCGGCAATGGTTGTAGCCGATGGCGACGCCGACGATGTTAGCGTACTGCAAGAACCCGCAGACCTGCACCTTGATGCCACCTGTTCGACGAAATGACAACAGAGTGAGTGAGCGAGCGAGCTCTGTGACATGGCCACATGGGCGAAACGAGGCGAGAGCCAGTCTTTTAGCTAATACGTACTCAGGTTGGCGTTGACGGCGTCCATGTAGGTGTAGTTGCGCTTGCCGGTGCTCTCGTCGCCGGAGCGGTAGCAGTCGGCGAGCAGCGCGGAGGTATAGTAGGTGAGGATGGAGAAGAGCAGCATGACGGCCGGGCCGGCCACCCATCCGAGCTGCGCGATGGCCCACCCCAGCGACAGCACGCCGGAGCCGATCACCGCCGTTATGATGTGCGCGCTCGCCGTCCACATCGTCCCTAGACAACACGTACCAACGAATTGAAACAAATCAATTCCAGCCAACTAAACATACATGCACCGCCATTAATAATGCAGCCAAAACTCGACGAGCTCGCTCCTTACCGGTTCGCTTGAGGCGGCCGTCGTCGTCGTATAGCTTTGAGCCGGCGGTGTGGCCGAGCTCCGCAGACACCTCCATCTCCATGGCCGCCGCCGGGTAGCACTGCTTGCCCGCACCACACCGTTGATTTCCCCCATAGCAGCAGCAGAAGCAGCTGTAGTACTTAGCAGCGTGAGTCCGTGACTACTACTTACGCAGCAATATATATATAGCTAAGCTATCGACGAGCTCAGCTAGCTGAGCAAAGTGGCGGGAAGACTTCGCGTGGAATTCAAAGGCGCGGTTTTTCCTCAAGTCGACCGCTCCACCGAGGATGATGCGAGCGACTGTGCGAGGAAGATGCAGAGTGGGAGCGGCAATTTATAGCCGATTGGAGACAAGTGAAAGGGAATATAATTTCTAAATTTTATTGATGAATTCTAATTTCTAACCACTGATAATGATAATGGTTTAAAACGAATTATATTGTTAACTTAATTAGCCGATATAGAAATTAGAAAGAATAAAACTATCATAAATTAATAAATTAGTAATGTTGGGAAATAAAATTGTAAGTTAATTCGTAGAACAGACGTGTTAGAGAAGGCTCCGTATCCTGTGCAGAAAACCCCCTTCGTATATAAATATACAAGAGCTCCACATCCAAAATTCAACGATCCTGATTCGAAGGTTTTTTTATAAACCGGCATGGAGAAGTGGAGGTGGATTGCAGATGTTTTTTTTATAAAAACGGAGGTTATGATGAGGCTTGTGTATTTGTGCACGAATGAGGTTTTGCGCACAGGATACGGAGCTAGAGAAGAGATCGATGTGTGTCTAGCGGTAGGAATTGGAAGGGGATGCTAAAATAGATGGATTAATGTAAATTTGGCTAATAACAATTGTATCCAAAATATAATCAAACGAGAATGCTAATTTATTGTTCTAAATCGATGTCCATGATCAATTCCACTGACAGTGCAATATTACTGCTAGAATTAATGCACAGAAAAATATGGTCCCTGGCATTTGTTCTTACCTGTCTTTAGAGTGAAATCGACGCGAAGGATTAATAATGTAGATGTGTGACTTGCGAGGCAAGCAAGGTATCTACACATATGCCTCTTAGCTAGCTTGTGTGATGAGGAATATATATATATATATATATCATCGATCTAATGCCCACTTGGTCTCTCGATCCCGTACGTATAAAACAGGCGTGTACGTACAATAATGGTCGAGTATGTGTAGTTCTTGCATCTTTTTTTTTGTCGGCTTGCTATGTCTTTCGTGTAAGAGCTAGTTAATTGCATGGCTAAAATGCATCCATCGTTGGAGGGCTAGCTAGAATTAATAATATGCTGTATAGTAGTATGAAATAACTACATATAGTTTTCAGAAATAGGATGGTCCTTCGAATACGGTTCGTTTAGACTAACATGGTCATAAACTCATAATATCAAAACTTCATATAGTTTTCTTAACCAAGAAAATAGCATATATTTCATCTAGTTAATAATAATTATTAATATCATGTCTGTGTATATATCTATGACCCTGTTTTGGGAGCTTCTCGTCGATTAGATATGTAATTCTAGTATCCAGAAGCTCCCCCAAACGATAACTCGGGTAGCTCAGATTTTTTAAAATCAGCAGAAGTAATTAATCCCTTCAAGCATAGTAGCTGAGAAGTTGATCAACCCTAGCTTCTCTAGCAGATTTTTATTTATCCACTATGCCACTGAATAAAACTCATCCACTCAACAACCAACTGCTCCAACCAGCCAACTAGATACTCAGACTAGCTGATTCCAAGAATCCGTAGCTCCACAAACAAGCCCTATTTCTACTATTATAAAGAGTCTAGTTTTCCGTCCTCCGTCCGCAAGCCCCGTACGTGTCTTCCCACTTCTCATAAAAACCAATAAAAAACCGGCTAAAACTCGTGCCCTATAAAAACCGCCCAAATAGCCTGACTAACCCCCACCCCCCACCAGGCGGTCTGCAACAACCGCCGCATGCAAGGAGCAGGCGCGCAAGTTGCAACTGCCAGATCCAAACGTTTGAATGAAGAAAAAGAAAAAGGAAAATAAATAAAATAAAAAAGAAGAATAAATATACTTTTGCATTTTTGTTTTTAATTTTTTATTTTACATGAAGGTACGAATTTTGTATAAAATTCCTTATATTTCTGAAAAATCTTGCATAAACATGAATTTTACACAAATACCCCTGTTGAAAATAACGTTCTCTGTTACAAAGCACAAGCACCTGACTAGTATCTATATGCGGACAATCACCAACCGACTTCCTACAACATCTAGTGGTCATGGTGGTGCATAGCTAATACTCTAATATATATATATATATACAAATGCTATTCTACACCACGGGTGTAGGATGCTATTCTACACCGACGTGGAATGGAGAGGTTGGGATTGGGTGGGGGGTGGGCACGATTGGGATGATCGGTGTAGAATAGCATTCTACACCCATAGTGTAGAATAACGTTCCCGTATATATATATATATATATATATATATATATATATATATATATATATATATTTCTACATCGATATGGAATTGGGGGGTCGAGATTGGGTGGCGGGCGTGAGGGCACAGTGGATGAGGTGGGCACGGTTGAGTTGATCGGTGTAGAATAGCATTCTACACCTATAGTGTAGAATAACGTTCCCGTGTATATATATATATATATATATATATATATATATATATATATATATATATATAGTGCAGCTGATAATTAAACCGATGATTTCCGAAACTGAACACCAATTAAGGTTTCCTTAAAATGGTGGACCACACGCGCACACACACATCACAAACTTGCTTCAACGGCTCAAACAAAACGTGGTTGAATATATTAGTTACTAGTTAGGCCCAAAGTAAGCCGTCTCCAGGGGCCCTGCAGGCACATGTCAACTTGCTCCCGATCGATCACTCTCTAGCTACATCTCTCCACTGAGCTAGCTAGCTAGCACGCAGTAGTGCAGTACACATTTGACTCAGCGTTCGTTGGTCAATGCCAGCAAGCATACCTACCTATACGTACGTAGTACAGTGCCCACTACAATATATTTAATGTTATATTATATATAGCCTTTATTTGTTCATGCACATGCATAAGCATATCACCATGCAAGTTTACCTTTGCAATATTAAGTCTCCTCTTCTGCAGCTAGCCTCCTCTCTCTCCCCCCTCTTGCAACAATTTGCAGATCGAGAGAGGGTCAGTGCAGCAGGTCGAAGAAGAGCTTAATTAGGGACAGACATATAGAGATCATCAATGGGGTTGATCAACTTGGTGTAAGCAGGTACTCAGGTGTATGTCATCTGTGTGCAGAATGGCTGGGTTTTATAGCTAGGGAGCGAGGGTGGTGTGCAAGTACGTACATACACATCACACATGCATCATGCATGGATTAGTTGCTCACTTAGTTGTCAATGGCAGTAGATCTATCGATCATTCAGAAGGGAGGTCCCTGCTTGGTGGGTGTTTGTACCCCACAGGTTCTCGACCATCCTTTTGTTTCAGAGGAATATGTTCGGTGTGTTCCCTCTAGCTCGATCGATCTGCAATGAGATTTATTTATTTGTAAGGTTGAGACTTTGATGAGTGCCCAGTGCGTGGGGATCATATATATATATATATATATCAATAATGATATTGTTCGCCGGCTGGAACGTCGTTCCCTTTAATTTGTATCGCATGTGCAGCAGAAGGGGAAGACTTTGTGGAGATATGGTTTAATTTGCACATTTTTTGTTTCGTCAAAATATGTCCCTTAAGGGCAAGTAATATAATAAAGAGGCTATTAGTATATATGAGAATTAAAATGTTGGGAGACCCCTAATTAGTGGAGCCCAATGTGTTCATAATTGTGCATTATTTTCTCTGGTAACACTAGCTGCATCCATTCTCAAAATGACATCCTCAAATACCAAAACCTTAAATAATTAATATATTAAAAAGTAGTATTAGGATTTGATATGTACAAATAATATTAATTAGTAGCTAGATAGCTTTCATGCAATTATATTTTTATCATTTTTATAAATATAAAATTAGAAAAAGATAGTAGCATGGACACATATGGATTGGAGAGATAGATCGATATCCAAAAATTCATTCTTTTTGTAACATACGTAATACATTTTTCTTTTAAGAAAAAAACACGACTTCATAATTAATAATGTAACGTTAACATCAAATACCACAGGCTCAAAATCATGATAATTCGTGTCGATCTTACTCTTATATACATATATGCATATGTAAGACTACTACTATACTATATACTATATATACTGGAAATATAGCCCCCATGTTCGTGGATTCTGATCATGTTCATGATTCATGAAAACCTCCACCGGTATAATATAGTTTTGTTTCATGTATCAGTGTATTTTCTGTGCTATTGACAAGCTGGGCAAGGCGCTACTAATTAATCCTGGCACAAATATACAAATTAAGTTTTCATAATCCCAAAGCAAAAATATTCAATATTGGGGGTTAGTTTCAGGATGTACGAAGTCATTTAATTCTGTAGTCTTGATTAGGCCATGCTTGTTTATTTATTTCTCATCTAGAATTATTTGTACATATCAAATCCTAATAATGCTACCCAAAAATTGAAGTTTATAACATAATTCCAAAGTATTGTTTTTATTTAATAATACGGTAATAATTATGAATATAAATATATGTAAAAATATTTTAAAAAATATTTTTTCGTTGCAAAGAATTACCCTATTATTAGTAGAATAATATATACATGCATATATCTTTGATACGGATGCTACTTCCTCCGTTCACTTTTAAATTTAAATGACACGGTTAACTTTTATCTCAATGTTTGACAATTCGTTTTATTTAAAATAATTATACAAATATGCAAAAATATAAGTTATATTTAAATTACTTTCAATAATAAAATAAATTATAACAAATAAATGATATTTTAAAAAGATTTTTGAATAAGACGAATGGTCAAACGTTGAGATAAAAGTCCCGCTGCGTCATTTAAAAGTGAACGGAGGGAGTATAATTAAGGCTAGTAGTACGTAGTACAATATAGATTAATCTAAATTGATAAAACACACAAACGGCCATAAGATATAATTTTAATAATTAATAAACAGTTAAATTGGTGCTCACAAAAATTAAACAAATAAATTGGCACTCACAAAAAATGCGATGACAAAATCGATCGTACGTAGTAGTCATGTTTCCTCCTTTCGTAATTAACTAGATTATATTGCCGACATCACTATATATATATATATATATATATATATATATATATATATATATACGGTAACGCTATTCTACACTACGTGTGTAGAATAGCTATTTTATACCGACTACTTTCAATAGTGAATTTTCTCAGTAGAATAGCAATTGAGTACTACTTTTTTCTCAGTAGTAGATTTCTCGGTAGAATAATTATGCTACACCCGTGGTGTAGGATATCATATATATATATATATAGCTAACGCACACTTCAAATCATATGCATGGTACTACATACACTACCATGCATGTCACTAATAATTAAAACAATAAATCATAAATTAATAACCTAATTAAATAGATTCCTATATATATCGCCTTTTGAAATTCGTATATCCGCCACTGCACTTTTGCTTGGCTTAGATTCCACTCACGATTCTTATTACGAATATAATCCCTGTTAATTTGACCAGAGCTAGCCTTAAAACAGACAAACAGTGAGGAGACAAAGCAGGAAAGCAGTGGCAAGCAAGAACTAACACAACAGTCCTCGATGATACAAGATTCTTTAATTTAGCGAGACTTTAAAGTTGAAACACAATTCTTTGTGCGGCAGTGGGATTATAAATTATCTAGCTACGGTTTAATTTTTTAGATAAGGAAGATGGATACAATTAACAACTGACTCTGGGTCTATTTGGTTTAGATTTTTGAACCAGCTTTTTGTCTCGGAAGTTGGAATCTGAACTAAACAGTTCTTTTAGTCATCTAACTTTTCTAAAATCTGCAGATGCTCATATAATACACATTTGAAAACTAGTATAATCCAGATTTCACAGCTTCTCAATTTAACTTTGAATGAATGTTACCTACCATGTTATTAAAACATATCAGGTCATGTAAAATTTGAAAAAGTAAAATTTTAGTAAAATATATCATTTTAGTGTAATTTAAAAATATATAATTTAATATACATATTACAAAATTTTATGATTAGAACGATTTACATGTGAAACTATACATTAATAATGTAACTAAACATCATAAACTACCACAAAATAGTAATCTGCATCTATTCGAAGCAAATAATTTCTCACAACAGTTTTTTCAGAATCTACAACAATATATGTTGCACAGCACATAGTGATATATACACGATGAGTTAGTTTATCAAAGTTAACGGCCGGAAAGGTGATACACACACGTGGATTAACGAGCAACGCTCGACGTTGTCCCCTAACATAATTCGTTATATTATGGTCCAATAATCGAGCCGGCCACCAACCTTTTAATTTGGTTCGTTTCATATTAGAACTCAGTTTGTCTTTTCTAAAGCTGATGTTTTCAAATTTGAGGAAGTCTAAAGAAAAATATATCAATGTTTAAAATATCAAATAAATAAACTATTAAAATTCATTTTATTGTGGATTTAATAAAACTAATTTAATATCGTATTTATTGCTATATTTTTTATAAAATTAGTTAAAGTTATAAAAAAAATCAAACGTTATGATATAGATATAATATATAATAGAGGAGTGCTCCCTATGTCCCATAATATTACAACCTAGAATTTCTAGATTTATCATTTCTCAGTATAACAAATATGAAAATATGAAATTCAATCATATGGTATAGGAAAGATTATGGATTTCTGACCATTTAGATTTTTGAAGTCAGCAGGCTACAAACAGTAAAAAAATTGCAGACTGACGAGGATATGTGGATTTTATTTGGAAAAAGGCCGCAGGGCCCATGCATGCACAACAATCTCGAAAAGAGGCTTAGAGCATCTTCAATGTATATGGCAAAACTAGTCTATATAGATGAGACCCACAATAGTAGTCTATAATTATTTTATATCTCATAATATTTGTAGCAATATAAAATATTAAAAGTAAGAGAGAATATAGAGAGAAAGAAATAAGAGAAGTGATAAATATTATTTTATTCGACAGCTCATAATTATATAAACTACTTTTACAATCAATGTTGTAAAGATTACTCTCACGATATATATATAGACAATCTATATAATATATTTAATATATAAGTACCGATTATATAGCATACCGTGGATGCCCCGAAAAAGTTGCAGCAGCAGACACCGGGCGCTTTATAATGGGGCCTTACTTAAAGCTATGGATTGTGAGAAAGCAGTACTTCATGTAGGAACAAACCACTCCTTCGTGGCGGCAGCCGGCAGCGGGTGTCGACGCCGAGCAGCGGGGGCGGCGGTGCGGCGGCGGCTTCGTGGCGGGAGCTGATGAGTTGGAGGAGGAAGTGTTCGTTCATGATGTGTCAAGTCGAGAGTCGAGACCACTATCCAGCACGAAGCATTGTAAACGCCCTCGTAACACCACGGCCTGCTTACCTAAGTTCTCCACTGGCTGACAGTTCGAAGATGTGCCATTTGAAAATTTTCGAGGAGGCACCGCGCAACAGCGCAAGGCATGCTATAATCACTCTGAACTATGCGTATGCGTCGGCCAGTCTATCTGCATGCATTGGTGCACGTTTTGGATCGTCGGGATCGGAAAGGATGTGACTTTGATGTCTCCGATCGATCGCCGCTCATGCGTGCGATCGTTCTACGCTACTGCTAGCTGCTGCATATCTTGCTGGCTGTTTCGGCCCAGCCATTCGCCAGATGGATTGCCGCCAGTCCTTTGCATGCCCAGCCTCGCCGTGCATGTCCTTCCCCTCACGCGTGTGCTCATCGCTGGCGCGGTATCCTTATTCTCTTTCACTGGGAGGAAGTCCTTTGGATTGATTCCATCGTGTCGACCAACAAACCGTCGACAAGTTAATTAATCAACAACTGACACTCAGTGAGTTCATTCAGACAGAGTCATAAATAAAAGAAAGCAAGATACATCTAGCAGCTGCTTGAGAAATGCAAAGCTACCTAGCAGCTGTAGGTAAAGCAGCTTCAGCTGCAGCTCAGCGGCCTACTCGTCCTCCTGCAGGTTGGGGTGGCTGGGCTGCACTCGGAAGGTGAACGGCATCTGGGACGTGAATTCCCTGTCGTGATGGTACCCGAGCTCCAGCTCCCTCATGTCGCCGCTCAACTTGACATCCTGCTGTTGCTGGAAACACAAGGAGGACTTCAGTTAGTTCAGTGAACTCTCGGCTTTCATGCTAGTTTCAGTAAAGCTCCCTTCTCTGAAAATTTGAACTCTGTAGAGAGGTACGTAGTAGTCAGTTCTGTGATTTCTATTCAACCGACTGCTGCCTGGGATTCAGAATGCAGGGTAGTTTCTACTTTATACATAGTGGACACTGGACAAAGCAACTTAATTTGGTAAATTGTTGAGTGGATGGCTCTACTGAATGTCTGAATATTGATCAGTGATCTAACCAGCATTAATGCTAGAAGTCTAGAACCAAGAATGAGCACTCCATTGTAATGTTGCTAGTGTAGGGATAGGCAACTACAAGAGGTCACTTATATGGAACCTAGTTGAACATAGCTCAGATGGTGTTTGTCCTCAGTTTCACATGGGTTCTGGAAGCAAAAAAAAGGAAAACGAGGAAGTTCTTAAGTGGAAAATTACCACCCTAAAAGCCAGCAGCTTGCGCTCGTCTTCTAGGATCCTCTCCTGCAGCCAAACACAAATGCAGTCGATGATCAAACATGCAAAAGATGTTGACGTTGACATCCACAGGAGAAGCAGAAGAATAAATTGATATATTCAGAACTCATACATTTCTCCTGTGCATCCTCCAGTGGTCCATCTGTAACATCATGGAAACAAATATGACATCGGTAACAAAAACTTTCATATGCAGCACTTGCAGCCTGCATGCCATGCTAATCAGTAATAATCACCTGCTTGTCCCGCAGGTTGGTCAGGCCGTTCAGGAGCGCCTCCTCGATGGCGATCAGCTCTTTGGGCTGATGCAGGGAGTTCAGATCCTCGCCTTTCATATGCCTGCGACATTACAAGACAAACCACCGCGATCACTCAAGTTGTTCTGACAAGTGACAACTAAAAATGAACAAGAAAATTAAAAGAAAATCTAAGATGGAACACAATTGTTTCGGTGAATACTATGATCCTAGGTGTGAATTCACCTAAGCTAGACTAAGACGGGTGATATGTATTTCAAATTATATTTGTCTCTATATATGAAGTAAAAAAAAAGACTAGGAAAAGAATAAAATTTAGAACACTGACCTGAGCTCGATCTGCATGTTGTCGTTCTCCTTCTTGATCCGATCGATCTCCGCACTGAGTCTCTGAAACATTTTACAAGATTGCATTTTTTAAAGATCTGCATTCAATGTTATAGTTTGTGCCCCAAAAAAGTTTAGAAAATAAACAGGAAAAGCATTCACCTTGTGCTTCTCATCCCACAGTATCTTCCCGGAGTTGGTTTGGTACTTCTCTAGTATCCTTGAAAGCCTAAACGCCGAGCAAAGTCAAAAAGTTGGCGCCTTTGCGATCAGTTGCAAAATACAATGTAATTATGGAAAGAGAAACGAACATGCATAGCCCAGGAAGCACCCAGAAAGGCCAAGAAAACCAAGGAAGAGGAGAGAGAGGGAGAACACTGAGGTACGTACGTGGTCTTGGGCGAGCAGTAGTCGTAGAGCTTGCCGGCGCTGGAGAAGATGACGACGCCGACCTGGGCGTCGCATAGCACGCCGATCTCGCGGGCCTTCTTGAGTATCCCGGCCCGCCGCTTGGAGAACGTCACCTGCCGGTTCGTGGAGTTCTCGATCCTCTTGATCTCGATCTTGCCGCGGCCCATATCTTGGCGTCGTCCTCCTACGAGAAATATCCAACAACAAGCTAAGAACACAAAGCTACGAACAAGCCGACCGGCGGCCGGCACCCGATCGATCTTGCTTGCTTCCGACCTTGCTTTGTGAGATGGGGAAGAGGTTAGGGGTTTCAATCTTTAAGGTGGGGTGGGTGTGGGTGCATGGTAGGGAGAGGAGGAGTGAGAGTAATAAAGGATGCTGCAGTGTAGGCCGCCATGGACGGAATGGAGGTCAGGGGGGCTTTCGCGTTGGCTCAGCGCTAGATGCCGGAAATGGAAACTGCTATCTCGTGCATGGTGCATATATATAGCAGGCTTTATTACTGCAAGTGTAGTTTGTATATAAATTATTAAAGCATCTCCAAAAGTTCTCTCTAAATTTTTAAAATTAAAATTAAAAAATATCATTCAATACATACTCTAAATAACTCCTAGAAATAAAAGAGTCTCAAAATTAATCATTGTATTCAATAGGGAACATACTCACATACTCTAATTTACGGACTCTATCGAAAAGAAACATATTTAAAATATTTGTATCCTCAAAAATGAATCCAAAAAATTATATATGAAATCAATTTTTAAAGTCACTCTAATTTTTTTCTCATGATTCTATCTTAGAATGTACGCACAATGTCGGAACTAGGGCAAAAATAGAGGAGATGTACCACTTCATGAGGTATATCATATTGAAGTTAAAAAATATATAAATGGTGAAATTTTACTAATAATAACTAAAAAATAGATGTATCTGGTCTATAGGAACACCCTCAACTATATTGGGCTCCGCCCATGTGTACACATCATAAAATTTAGGATCTGATTACTATAACTAAAACTTCTAGATGCTTAATCTCATTATAGTTCTAAGAGAAATTTTATAAATACTTGAGATATCATATTTTTTAGCGTTAATTTTATCAATTGTAATTTTCCGTTGAACCGTAAAATCACTCTACTCCTAAATTCATAATTTTAAATTACGTTTAATTAACTTAAAAAATTGTATCCAAAGTTCCTTCAAACGAGCGTTTATAATAAAGAGGAAGTATCCTATGCACATCGGCTAGCCGTGCACATGTGAGATCTTCACCTTCAATCTGTAATCCAACGGACAACAGTAGCTGTGGGTTATCGCAAAATGACAGAATGGGAGAGGTGGGAGGTGTTTTCTGCAAAATGATCTGGTGGAGCTGTTGTCCGTTGGATTACAGATTGAAGATGGAAATCTCACATGTGCACCATGTGCACGGCTAGCCGATGTGCACAGTATACTTTCCCTATAATAAAACCTCACTTTTATGTAGTCTGTGTTAGTTTGACAACATAGGGCTCAGAGTAGGACTGTAGGGTAGAGCTGGTCAACTGGTGCTTGGATTTTAGCTGAGCTGACCTGGTTTGCGTGAGATGGAACGGACAGTGACACATATCACGAGATTCATGAGCGCCGTTTTCTCCGCTCTTCTCTCTCTCTCTCTCTTAAAAAAATTCTGAACTTCCGGATTGACCGAATGAGCCTGCTGCCTGCCAAGCGATTTTTGCAAATGCCCTTAAAAGAAATGTATAAGAGCATCAGGAAGGCCACAATTTATCTTGGCTTGGACCAAAAAAATGTATAATTAGGGCTGGAAAAAAACTTATAGCTCATTAACTTGCTCAGTTCATGCTCGGTTCGACTTGACTCGTTTTATTTTTTTAATGAGCCGAGCTGGTGTTTTAGCTCGTTTGGGTCAGCTCGGCTCGTTTTATTTTCCTAATGAGCTGAGCTGGTGTTTTAGCTCGTTTGGGTCAGCTCGGCTCGTTTTATTTTCCTAATGAGCTGAGCTGGTGTTTTAGCTTTTCGAGATGGCTCGCGAGCTGCTCATGAGCTTAACGAGCTCAGCATAAGTAGTCAATCCAACTTATTAAAGCAATAACAAAACACCATCTGTTAGTGTCTAGTTATTACTTATTTACTTGCTACTATAAATTTATTATTATGGTCTATAGAATCATCGTATAAAAGTATGGAACAAATATATGTGTGATGAATTTGATGTAATCGTAGAAATAGTGATGAAGTTATGAATGTTTAATTTTTGAAACCTTATGTATTCTATTTATTTCATATTTTGATGCTTGATATGTGATTATTTGAATATTTATTATTTAATCATCTTTTAAATAGTTGCCTCGCGAGCAAAATGAGCTAGCTCGCGAGTTGGACCGAGCCGAGCCGAACTTGGTTTTCTGCTCGTTACATTAACGAACCGAACCGAACTAACTCATTAACATTACGAACTATAACAAGTCGAGCTAAATGAGCCGAAAATTTGAACTCTGTGTAGAGAGGAAACCCTATGGCGCTAGGGAAACGATGGGGTTTATCGAGCGTCCGTTGGTGTGGGATCCGTTAGTATTAGGTGGTCGGTTGTTACCGGTCACCACTTTTGTTGACGTCAAAATTTGGTAAAACACAGGGTCCACCAAGGATTAGGGATGGCAATTATACTCGTGTACCCATTTACCCGCGGGTAAAAACCCTATTAGGGTCGGGTTTGTTCTATTTTTTATACCCGCGGGTATAAAAATGGGTCAAATCTTATACCCAACGAATAAACGGGTACGGGTATAGGTATTCAGTACCCATACCCACTTTACCCGTTTACCCGGAGTATATAAACCTGTTCCAAAAATCAAAACCCTAACCCTAGGTTTCAGACTCCCAGCCACTCCTCTCACCCCGTCAAGCCATCACCCGTGACCCCTCCCATCCCGTGAATCCCTTCCGCCGCCGAGCCACGTGTCGCCGGTCGTCGGCCGCCGAGCGCCCTCGAGCCCTCCTCCGCCGGTCGCCGAGCCCCGCGCCGCCGGTCGCCGAGCCCCCCAAGCCCCGCACCGAGCGCCGCTGAGCCCCGCGCCGCCGGCCACCGAGACCAGCGCCGCCGAGCCCCGCGCCGCCGGCCGCCAAGCCCAGCGCCACCGTCCAGCCCCGTGCCGCCGAGTCTAGTGCCACCGTCCGCATCGCAGTCAGGTCTGCCATCTGCGCTTCTGCTTCCTGCTATTCTGCTTGTTCACGGGTAAAAGGGTATACCCGCGGGTAGACGGTACCCACGGGTATCGGGTATGGGCACGGATTTTTACCCATCGCGTGTAATGGGTACGGGTACGGGTATGGGTATGTAATACTCGTGCCTGTGATACCCGATTGCCATCCCTACCAAGGATGTCGTAAGGTCAACAAAAGTTAAGGAGAGTCCGATCAAAGATGATCAAAGAAGCCCCTCCGTTACAACATGGTCGGATATAAAGGAGCCGATGATAAGAAGATGAAGTTTTATTCAAAATCAATTAGGATAGATTGATTGACGACAAATCGTCGGACTATAAATATATATTCCTTAGTTAGGTCAAAAACACACAACTCTGTCAAACAAATACTCGGCGCATCACCCCCCTTGGCTTTCCAAGGTTAAGCCCGGCGGGATTCGACACTTGGAGATGGACTGCATCGTTTTAATCTCCGGCAAAGAGGTGAGTCCCACTACCCCGATGATCGTATCGACTAGGTCAGTGTCCTCACGGCTGCATCAATTTGATCTCTTGGGACATCGGCTGAAACAGTACGGTCGCCGGTTTATCTCAGTGTATTGGCTAGGTCTAAGGTTGCATCAGCTTGATCTCTTATATTGATGTGATTTAGGTGTGGTAGTTTGATGCTTCATCGGTTGAGTCTAACATCTCTTTCTATTGTAATTCTTTCATGTTGTATATCGTTCATCTAAATAAAGCATGTCTGATACTTTGAAGTATTATTAAATTCCTCGTGACTAGCTAATGTTTTAGTTAGGTCCAATCTTATTATTGTGATGATTTTGATAATATAGACATGTTATCTAGCATGTTTTATTTATTTCTATCGGAGTACAATCCGATAGATTATCTTCAATTCAGAGTCATATTCTATCCACTATCGGGGGATTCTCGTCGGTCTACACGCGTAAATCACCTATCTTATCGGACGATGGCGCATTCATCCTGATCGCTTTGCCTTGGTCATCGGCCTTATGGCCGATCGACGTTATTCATTCATGATTATTATATTCTTACCACAGTCATCGGCATGGCAGCCGATGGGTTTTGCTACTAATGATATTTCCTCTATTTCCTTATCAGTTACAAGGTCAAACTGATTAGCGCATTTTGAACCTTTTTTTAAGATTGTAGGATATGTACTAGAATTAAGCAGATTTTCTAGGCCACATACATGTCAAAGTTGTTAGAGTATGACAAAAAAGACACCAACAATATTCCTCATTTTCCGCTCCTGTTCCAAAGTGGAGAACTCAAACAAACAAGGAGATTGCATTTCATGGAAAACCTAGGCCCAATTTTGTTCGTATCTTTATGAAATTTTAATATTTTGTCAAAAAATTGACCAGAAATTATCATAAATCGCCTAGTATTTAAAATAATTTAAAAGATTTTTTTCAAAATTATATTTCAATTTTGAATGAAACTTATTAGTTTATACTAATCATATGAAATTTTAATATTTTTGAAAATAAATTTCACAATAAATCATCATAAATCACCTAGTATTTAAAATATTTTTTTTCAAATTTATATTTCAATTTTGAATGATCGGTTTATACTAATCTTCTAAAATTTTAATATTTTTAAAAATAAATTTCACCATAAATCATCAAAAATCACCTTGTGCTTAAAAGAATTTCTAAGATTTGTTTCATTTTTTCAAATTTATATTTCAATTTTGAATGAAATTGCTCGGCTTATACGAATTATCGTTTGCTTGAATTTTTTAAATAAAACATAAACAGCCACATGCAAGAGAAAAATAAAAGCAAAAACGGAATTTTGAGCAATATTAGGAATTCTGGTGCATGGAAATAGCGCTAACAAAACAAATTTAGTGGTGCGTGGAAAGAGGTCTAAAATTATGCTTGTGCGTGGAATTCTTTGGGAAAAATCAGAGCTAATATTTGGAAAATTCTTTAAAGAGTGGCACTAGATTTCTATCGATTAAAAAATAATTATAAAAAATAAAAAGAGAACTATTTCGTTCTAACCATTAGATAAAAATAGATTGACGGTTCATCTAATCTAAACTTTGAGTTAGAGTTGTACCTAACACCTTATAAAAAAACTCCCAAAACAATTGCATTGATTCAATAGTTTCTGCCTCCCAGCTGGTATTCAAGAGTTGATCTTTCTTCTACCTGCAGGAAGTTGGTTCTGGTATGAAAAAACTCAACGATGTCGTGACAATGGGATCCGATTCCTCACTGCCCTTTGACTTCATATCCAACGCAGATCGGATTGTGTGGAGCTTTCTCTGAAGCCCCTCTGGCATCCATCAAATCTTGATCAGACGGTGTAGGAGAGGACTATCATCCTAAGATCTCAAATTGTGGCAATGATCTAGGAGGTGAGAAGTATTATATAATCATTGGGCTTATCTTAAAAAACTGTTTCTGAAAACTTGAGAACTGTCCACCATCATCAGTTTTAGACTCTATTTGAGTAGATTATAATAGTTGCAACCACTCCTGATGGAATCTAGAAATAAACTAATATCTAAAAACCAAGAAACATCAGCTCTCCATATTCTCACGAGGTAGATACTCACTAATTGTTTTTCTCGGTATCTTTTTGTAAACAGACGTAACCTCATTTACTGAACAGAGTCTGTGAGTCAATAGGAAATCAATAGATGCAGTAGCTTAGCATGTTTCTGCCTGCTGCCTTTTTTCAAGGGTAACGCGATGCAATGGAGAGGTGGTCATGACACTGGGGTCGATGGTTTGTTGTCACACCGTCTTTTACTCTTGTGTGGTGTTCGTTGGCGTGTAGCTTCGGCAAGTGTTATCGAACTCAGACCAAGTTTTAGTTTCCGGACATCAACTGTGCGAACCATACAACATTTGAGGTATGCTCTTGCAATACTGAATTTGTTTCTCCGGACAAACATTTGTGATTATATAACCTATTCTGTCGAACAGCCCAACAATGACTCCGTGGCCCAATGGATAAGGCGCTGGTCTACGGAACCAGAGATTCTGGGTTCGATCCCCAGCGGAGTCGGTGTATTTTTTTTACATCAATTTCAATTTTTACCACATCTCGCATTATCCCTGTATGATCTAAAAGTTGTTGACACCAGGATCGTTGGAAACGAATCCTTCGAGACATTTTTATTGTACGCCAATCCGAACAGTGATAGAGATGCGATTTTATCTTCTTCTCTGTAATTGATGGGAAACAAAATCATTAAGTATGTGTTTCTTATGGACCAATTCAAACTGGAGCATACATAATACTTTATCAACCCCAAGTCCACTTATATATGGAGGGGAGAGAGCTACGTACAGCCTTGCATGAGAGTTACTACAGGTAAAAAACTACACCAGGCAGGTAGTACAATGGAGTCACAAGATAAACCCTTGCTGAATCAAAACAAATCAGGTTTCGGTAGCAGTTTAGCAGAGACCAGGTTAACCTTATCATCAGCCCGGGTTAGCACTTAGCAGTAACCAGACCGTCGGTCGATGGTAATACGGTCAGCTCCGGAGACCTGGCAATGGAGGCATAAGCTGCCTCAGTCTTCATCTTCGACAATGTCGACGGAAGTTTCGGGGTCCGTTCCATAGGTGTCGGCGTCGATCGGATGATTCGGATTGCAGGCCAGTGGCTTGTCGATCCATGGCATGTAGGCCCCGTCGTGGCACAGGTTCTGCAAACAAAATTAACTTACTACTGTCTTCAGCATAACTATTTCCAAACCTCCAAACAAAAGGAGCACTTTAAGATTGTAAATACATAGAGAACATCATTCTCTTTCATCTTTCACTGGAGTTGAAATACGAGTACTGTGTTGTGAGCATTCACTGGTCGTTGGCCAGATCTTCAAAAGAATAGTACACTCTGCCTAGTATAGTAGTATCTGATTCCAAGTAAGAAGTAGCACGCACAGAAGGGAAAACCACTAAACCAGTACCCTTTTTTGTCTGGTGAAAAGTGGTCGTGGCAAACTGGCAACTGTACCTTTTTTATGTATCTCATGGGCTGATTATGAAATCACTTAAGCAACTTTCACCATAAAACGAATTGCAGATTTTATCATCCTCTACAGCACTCCGTGAAGCAAACAACTCCACAATCAAATGAGACCATGAGGGCACTAAATTTAAATCTCAATTTTCACTTATAAGGTAGTTCAAGGAAATTTGGTGTTGTTCTTGATAAAGCACAAAATACGAAAAGTGTGAACATAAATGCTGTTCATTCCTATCATAAGAAATCATTAGAATTGCAAACAAAAAAAATAGGACAGTTAATATAGATCACCTCCAACCAAAGAAGAATTTTCGCAGGAGGCACAGTTTTCTCTTGTCACAGTTAGCAGAATCTATTTGTATGGATAGATCTGCATGGCAAACCAAACGTTAGTCTTGCTAAAAGAAACGAACTACTGAACAAAATCCACCAATCTAGCTCATGTGAATTGCCAAATAACTCACACTGTACAATTACACACTGTGGCATCAAAATCACAGACTTACAATTGCTACCATAGCCATGAGAAACAGTTATTCCCAAGTGCATGGATGTCACTACAGTTACTTCATATCGAAAAATGAATCATTTGAGTGGAATCAGAATCAAATCTAGAGAATTGTTAATCTTCAATGGTAAGCTGCTAATAAAAATTAAGGTTTCATTTTCTCTATGATATGTGCCTATATTTCAGGACTACCAACTTATAAATGAAGTCAACTGATCCTTGCAATGGAGGGAAAGGAAAAAGTCCTTTAAAAAATAATTGAATAATTTGTTTACACTGATCCATATATTTCGTTTGGTCACCACTATAGTACAATAGGCTGGAGCATAGATCAATTAAGTGATGCTATCAGATCATATAATGCACAACCAATGTCAATGCTTGTGAACAGCTTGCTTAAAATTGGGTCCAAATCAAACATTTGGACTCCAAACACAATACTGGAATACTAGCATAACACCATCACACTTCAGAAATATTGCCCACCAGGATTTAGTGATTACCTGGGTAGAAATCAAGATATGACAGCCCAACTGCCCCTGTGGCATAGGCCTTGGATGCATTTCGCAAGTGTCTCTGTCTGCTCACAGGCTTCCGACCCGTGGCTTTTCTCAAAAGCTCTTTGTATTCATTAAGGTCATATGGCTTACTTAAGACATCATTAAGTTTTTCATCAAATGTAGAGGGAATGACAGTGGCACAACTAAGAGCAAGATGTTCTTCTTGATCACCTTCGCTTGCCTGGGTCCAAAAAGCAAGGTGTGCAATAAATAAAACACCATTTAAAGAGATAGCCCACATAAATTCAGAATCATTACTCACTTTTACATCAGGAGGTTCAGTATAAGGTACAAGTCCACGCTCGGCTATGCAAACTACATCCTGATTATCCATGTTCTCTGAAGCAAGTCCAACCATCTCACGCAGAGATGTAGAACTATTAATCTTCCTAAGCCCATCTTCCTCTGTATTTATAGCATTCTCTTCCTCCATGTTTTCTAGTCCAGTCATCAAAGAATCTCTTTCACTTGTGGAACTGACAATTCTCAGTTCATCAGATCCAGCTGGTGTGTCCTCTGCTTGCCCATATACAATGGTAACACCTGGTTCTGGTTCAATAACCATGTGACCATCCTTGATCTTCATAAGGCTCAGAAATGTTGCATAAGATTCATCCACTTCTGATATCTTCGTCGCAGATGATGTTCCCTGAGAAAAGGAATGCCCCACATTTACATTGTCAGCCTTGTCTGATGCTACACCAGGTCCCTTGTCATTTTCACTACACTGGCTTCTCTTCAATGAACTGGCTCGGACCTTTGTGGCATATTCAGCCTTATCTCCATCGGACGCACGAACTTCTCCATACCTTATAAAAACAGGAGAGCCATGGTCCCCTCTTGGCACATCAAGTACATAGCTGTTCCCAACTTCCCTTAGATGTTCCAAGAAAAATTTGTAACATGGATCTATTTCTGGGACATTTTCAACAACGGGACTATCAAACACTTTGTTCTTGCTGCATGGTGATCTGTTCACCATTGTCCGGGTCTTCATCTGACAACTCCCCTGCAAAATTCAAGAAGGGTTATGCTATGTACATCAGCAATTAGTAAGCCTTAGCTACATCAATGCAGTTAGGAACAAGTTGAACATTCATCAATCCAACCTACAGGAGCAATCAGTCAATTAGTTAAATGCACGACGAACTAGTCCACAATGGACTGAACTGCCCATGCTTGCCCCTCATTTCTTCTTCTCCCTTCTTCCTCCGTGGTCGCACGCCTCGGCCGGCGCTGGTCTTCCACGAGGGCGCTGGCAGATCAGGCGGCCATAACAGCCACACGCGAGGCGTGTCGGCTTGTAGGCCTCGGCGGCCATGCACACAGATGTTAGATAGCTAGCTCGCTAGATGATCCACGGGCGGCATTACCCGGCTGGACGTGATTGCGCCTCCACCACTTCAACCGCTGCCTGCCCCTGTTCCTGATCCCCTTTTTCTGCATGAGCAGTGGCGGCAGCACAGACGAACAAGCTAATCTCTCGACATGAGAGAGAGAAAAGGGGGAGAGAGAGAGGAGGAGGTGGTGGTTGTGTGTGTGCTCTTTTCTCTATACTAGCGCCATTTCTGCGACACATTTTTCGATCTCCATTGCTGGGTCCGGCGACGCGGCTAAAGGACAGGGAGGGCGGCGACCGGCGACACGCGACGCCGGCAAGCAGGAGGGAGGACGAAGACTGGAGCGGCGGAGGGACCGAGACGGGGTAATCTGCCTCAAAATAGTAGAGTAGTAGTTGAGATTTTTTATTTAAAATCATAAAAATGTTTCTTGGTTTTTAATATAGTTATTTAAATAATAGATTGAAATAAGATTGCATCTAATAGGATTTAAACCCAACGCTAAAGATGTAGAACACTTAAATCATATCGATTGGGCAATGGAACAAAGTTTTACTTTCTTGTTTTCTTCTTTTTTGTTGTTCTGAGAAAACTATTAGTTCTAGAATCTTTTATGAAAAACAATCGTATACCAATTCTATGGTTTAAGCATCATAAAGAAATATGATGCCGATGGAAATAGAACCCACAATTTACTGGTCAAGAGCCTTGTGAGCTATAAAAGCAATTATTAATAGCCTTATGAGTCTAAAATGGGAAAAATGGAGTGACATTATTAAGTATTTTAAATTTCCTCTTCAATGATCCAAATACACATTCTACTACGACACGAAAAAATACATGTTTAAGATTGAACAATTCTTTTTTTATTTTGTACCGAATTATTTTCCCATTCATTCAAGTAGTACTAGACAACGTAAAAGGGAGGCAAGAAACCTAGTTTGCTAGTTTGGCTCCATATCCAGCATCTTCATAACTATATAAGGGATAAGTTGATTATTTTTTATATCAATAATTGGCAAGAAGAAATTAAGGTACTAAAACAGTCTATTACCTAGTGGAACAAGGATGTCATTTTTACGTTCTAAAGAATCTCTCGAAACTAGATCATCATATGATGTCCCTCCCCAACCAATCAAGATATGCATAAATTGAAGATCAAAATCTACATGTGCCATTATATTAAGTGACATAGGACTTCCTATTTCGAAATGCATGCTCAATATCGTTAAGAACATAGGCTCTTATATGAGTACCATCAATAGCTTCGATACAATCCTATTTTTATATTTAGTATATACATAAAAAAATTAGAAAATGTGTTGGATTATGTAAATACAAAAATTTAAAGGAAAGGTGAGAATAAAGCTCAGACATTAAAGAAAGGATCTCACCTAGGATTTCCTACTATTTTTGGTTATAGTGTCCAATGAAGGATGCCTAATTAGCTCATCTCGTAGTTCACCAATAACATGTAATACTTTGTTAAAATAATGTCTAACTATTTCACAAGACCTATTAAATTTAGTGTAAACTAACCTATTCCTAAGGTTATGTTCAAATGTATTAAAAAACATAGCCACTTGTTGCTCAATACACATATGGATTGTATCTTGTAACAAAACACTAACCCTAAAAAGCTCGCAAAATCGAAAGAAACATGGTTTAGTAAGTCTAAACATGTTGACGTAACTTGTATCATTCTTCTATATTTTAAGTTTAGGTAGTCATTATTTTTTTCCATTGGTCCAGAGCTAATAGCTTCTTGTCTTACAATTATATTTATTTATCTAGAATCAATATTTATGGCCATCATTGACAATAATATTTGTGCAGTACCAACAAAAATTAAAAGCTTGATCTTCTTTTCCATCTATAGCACAAAAAAACAGAAAATAAAATAAATATTGTCATGTCATGCTCAATCACTAATTAGAAACAATAATACAACATGATTAATCTTGCTCTTATTAAGGACAACCATTGTGTAAACAAAATCATACAAATCATTGCATGTTTAGTATTACTGTATGAAAGCAGTAGTTATGGACTTTACCTCTTGCTTGTGAGGAAACAACACGTACTCCCTCCGGTATAGAAAATGAGTCATTTAGAACATGATTTTAAATATCATAGAGTGATTAATTATATGATATTTAACTCAACGGTCAGTGACGCGAACTTCCGAGCTGCACGCTGGAGTTCAATTCCTGGTGTTGTTGTGTGTGTCTTGATTTTTTTGCATGGCGATTTCTTTTTCGTTTTGTATGGCGATTTCTTGTTTTGCATGTGCTCGTCCTTTTTGCATGCTTGCATTGCGCGCATTGCAGCCCATTTTGTCATGGCGCACTTGTTTTTTTCATCTCGCGCGTAGGCATTTAAACATCACAAACGAAGCTTGTTGTGCAACTTACAGATTAAAAAAATTCCAAACAAAGTGTTAAGTGTAGAAGAAGATGGCCATTAATTTAGAGCTAGAACAATGCTTCATCACTGCTAAGGGGGTGTTTGGATCAAATGCTAAATTTTAGTTCGTGTCATATCGGATGTTTAAACATCAATTTAAAGGATTAAACATAAACTAATTATAAAAATAATTGCAGAATCGGAGGATAATTCACGAGACGGATTTATTAAGACTAATTAATCTACAATTAGCAAATGTTTATTGTAGCATCACATTATCAAATCATGGCGTAATTATGCTCATTAGATTTGTCTCGTGAATAATCCACCGATTATGAATGAGTTTTGTAAATAGTCTACATTTAATACTCTAAAATAGTATCTAAATATTCGATGTGACGGACGCTAAAAATTTAGCCTCCAATCCAAACATGGAGCTTCCATGTTGTTGGACCGGAAACGGCGACCAGAGGGGGGGTGAATGGGAGCTTTTTAAATTTCGGGCTAAAAACTTAGCCTTCGGTTCTGTTCAGTCTTCTGCGGAACAGGCTTCGAACACAACCTTCGAAGGTCTGGTTCGGAGGTACTTCGACACCTTCGAACACAGGCTTCGGAGTGGCAAAAGTTCGAAGCCAAGAAGACTTCGCTCCACTTACAACCCTCGAAAATCTACTCTGCTAAGTCAGTGCAGGCTCCGCACACAGGGTGCTTTGAGCAGACTTCGCACTTCACCCTTCGCAGGAGTGGACAGCCCTCAGAGGACTTCGACCAAGTACTTGGCGGCAGCAACTCGTGCTGGGCTTCGTACGCGAAGGTCTACACGCACACGCAAAAGGACTACGCTAAGGGCTTCGACACAAGAAGTTAAACGGGCCTTGGTCAGGGCTTCGCTAGTAAGCTGCGAGGTCTTGCCTCGTGTTACACAGAGCGACAACACACTGACAAAACACACTTCGCACGAAAAACAACCTTCGCCTCAACAGGCTTCGGTGCACTAAACTAGCGAAGTATGTAGATCGAGCTCAAGCAAAAAGCACAAGACAAACAGGGCTTCGCCGCTTGAACAAGGAACACTGAAAATGAACTCAGGATGTATTCAATCGAAGTGTGGCTACAGGAGCTCAACAGTAAATGCTCAAAGTGTTAAATGTTACCTACCGAGCCCCCATATTTATAGCCCACGGCTTCATCCTAAGGAAGTGACTACTTTACCCCTAGGGTTTACAACAGATTTGTCTCTACAGAACTAAGGGGTACAAAAGGTAGTCCACCTTTATTTTGGAGGCTTCTCTGTCAGCTGCAGAGGGGACAGTGTCAGCCTTTTTCAGAACAGACAGTGTCAGCCTTTACAGAGTTGACTTCTGGAACCTCCCAACGCACGCGAAGGTGCGGTAGCTTCGGCGAGAAGCCTGCAGCCTGATGGCCTTCGCTCCGCCGAAGAAGTCCTTCGATACAATGACGGTTTTGAGCCGAAGCCGTCAAAGCCCCTTGGGCCTTCGCACCACCACCTCCGGAGTGGATCACCACGGCTTCGCAGCTACTCCGAGCTCGAACACCGTCCGTCCGTGTACCGAAGCCATGCATGGCCGAAGCACCACAAGTCAACCTCACTCCGGAGCTAGCCTCGCTCCGAAGTACCACCCTTCGAAGTCCCTCCTTCGTCCAAGGCCTCCGCATGAAGCATTCCATGAGCACTTCGTCGCAGTGTCTCACTCCGAGCACACTCCTCAACGAGCCTCACCCGGACCATGCCTTCGATGCGCCTCGACTTCTGAGACCTTCGTCGGATAACCTTCGAGTGTCTCCCTCCGGAGCACACTTCGAACCCTTGCCTCCGCAGAGGACTTGATCCACCAACTCCGAAGTCACTCCATTCGGAGTACCTTCGAAGTGCCTCACTTCCGAGGACTTTGTCTCGGAGTACCTTCAGCCGGAGCCACGCTCCGCACTCTCTGCCTTCACCTGGCACGCCTCGACCCGAGGACCGACCCGGACCACCTTCGCTGCCACCGTGACGGAGCTCTCCGCTCCCCTGGCATCAAGCCACCCGCTTGACCCAGGTTCACCTGGCTCGAACCCTGTCCGTCGCCTCCGAAGTCCCTGCGCACCACAGACAAGCAAACAAGTGTATCCAGTACTCCGGAGACCTCTCCGGGTTAGCAACCTCCGGCACACACTCCGGTGTACCGCCCAAAGTACCGAAGCCTTCGGTACGAACCCAGTCATCGCGTACTGCCGGACCCCTCCGACAGGTACACTCCGCTGCACAGCTGCAGCAAGCAAACACCGAACATACTCCGGTGACACACCTCCGAACACCCTTCGGAGGTACCACCTCCGAAGCCCCTCCGGAGGTACCCTTCGAACAGAGGGTAAAAGTCTGTCAATCACTCATCACAACACCGAAACCACCCTTGGTTTCTCAATCTCCCCCTTGATGAGTGCATTGACAACCACATTGAAGTTCAAGAAAATGTAAAAATTTTCAGCACACAAGTGACCATAAAAACTCGGAAAAGAGCCAAAGCATGTCACTTGATAAAAGAATTTTTCTCCCCCTTTCTCAAAAGAGTAAAAGCCCTTTTTGGCAAATCTCCCCTTGATAAGAACTCCCCCTGAGTTAAGCAAAAAGTTTCTCCCCCTTTATGTTAAAAATCTCTCCCCCTTTAGGAATAATGCCTTCTTGCAGCAGAGAACATAGCAAAATCTCTCCCCCTTTGGCAATGCAAGCATCAAGGAGCATTCAAAAGATGCAAAGCTGCGAAATGAGTAGAATTGCAAAGACATATAATGCAAAAATATGCCAAAATTAACACAAATGATCATGTGCTCAGCTCAATTTAATAATCTGTGAATCAAGATGATGGCATGTGATTTTGTCATTTTGAAGTGAAAGCATCACCACTTAATCACAGTAGCTAGACATGAAAGGCAAGGACTGCGCAAAGCTAACAAATTCTACCCTAGACAGACAAGTCTTGTTCAAAAGGAGCTGTGAAAGCAAACTTGATGATCAATTAATTTTGTTGTTCTTTTTCTTAATGCCAGGGGTTATTTGTTTGTCCACCTTATACTTTCCAATCAAGCCAAGCCTAGGCATGAAAGCCATCTGAAGCTTAAGGCGGTGATTTTGGCATACACTACACTATCCCAGTTCTGACCAAAGTGCAATGGTAAGCAGTCTAGAATAGAGTAGTGCGACAAACAAACCCTCCTGGATCTTTTCATTGAAACCAGGCAAATCATGGATTTTTGATTTTAATTTTTGATGAATTTAATATTTTGATGAATATCCATGAATAAAGAGCACAATTTTTCAAGTTGCAAAATTTAGCATCCAAGGAACAGTGTCTTGCTGTCAAGTAGATAAAGGATAGCTAAAAGCAGTCCTGCCTAAACAAGCTAGATACAAGATTGTGCGGTGAGCAAGTTTTGATTTTAGAAAATAAAATATCATGCACAATCAATGTTCCAGACATATTTCACAGAGCTGAGCTGTCATGATTTCTTTTAATTAAAAGCAGGCATATAATAGCAAAATATGTAAATGCAATTTCACCCATAAAGAGCATATGCAAGACAATTAAAGTCAGCTCCCCCTCACAAAATGCCGTAAGGGTGACAAATGCCAAGTTCCCCACGCAAGTAAGCAAACCGAGAAGCATCGAGGGGTTTTGTAAAAATATCGGCAAGCTGGTGTTGGGTATCAACATATTGAAGTTCAATATCACCCTTCTCATTGTGATCTCTGAGAAAATGATACCGCACATCAATGTGTTTGGTTCTGGAGTGCTGAACCGGGTTGTTTGCAATACAAATAGCACTAGTGTTATCACAGAAAAGTGGAACATTCTTATAATCTAACCCGAAATCCCGCAAAGTGGAAACCATCCACAAAATCTGAGAGCAACAGCTAGCTGCAGCAACATATTCGGCCTCAGCCGTCGATTGTGCAACACTAGACTGTTTGCGGGAAGACCAGCAAACCAGAGACGTACCCAGAAAATGACAAGTACCTGAGGTACTCTTCCTATCAATTCTACACCCAGCAAAATCCGCATCTGAATAACCTCTAAGACATAAAGATGAAGACGATGAATACCATATGCCAAATTCAAGGGTGTGTTTGAGATACCTAAGAATGCGCTTAACCGCTTGGCGGTGCGAAGCTCGTGGTGAAGCCTGAAAACGAGCGCACAGACATACTGCGAAGTGTATGTCCGGCCTCGTGGCAGTCAAATAGAGGAGGGAGCCGATCATGCTTCGGAACTCCTTCTGATCTACGGCTTCTCCATCTTCGTCAGGGTCCAATGCTACAGATGTAGCCATTGGAGTGGCGAGGGGCTTCGCATCGGACATGTCGAATTTCTTGAGCAGGTCCTTGGTGTACTTTGTCTGGTGGACAAAAGTACCTTGTTTGCTTTGCTTGATTTGCAAACCAAGGAAAAAGGTGAGTTCACCCATCATTGACATTTCAAACTCCCTGCTCATGGTATCTGCAAACTCGGCAACTAAAGCATGAGAAGAGCCACCAAAGATGATATCATCCACATAAATCTGCACTAGAAGGAAATCTTTGCCATGCTTGAGAGTAAACAAAGTTTTATCAACAGAGCCCATCAAATACCCTCGCTCAAGCAGAAAAGACTTAAGTCTATCATACCAAGCCCGAGGGGCCTGCTTGAGTCCATAAAGAGCCTTATGAAGTTTAAGGACTTTATGTGGGTACTTGGGGTTTTCAAAACCAGGGGGTTGTTTTACATAAACATCTTCACCTATGAAGCCATTAAGAAAAGCACTTTTGACATCCATTTGATAGAGTTTGAATCCCCGGGATGTCGCAAAGGCAAGCAAAATCCTAATGGCCTCAAGGCGAGCAACAGGTGCAAAAGTTTCAGTAAAATCAATCCCTTCTAGTTGAGAAAAGCCCTGAGCTACAAGTCTAGCCTTGTTTCTAACAATTGTCCCATCCTCCCCTTGTTTGTTTTTGAAAATCCATTTTGTTCCAATGAAATGAACATTTGGTGGAGGATCAACTAAAGTCCAGACTTGGTTTCTTTCAAAATTCTCAAGCTCTTCATGCATGGCATTGATCCAACTAGAATCAGAAAGTGCATGACTAACATCTAAGGGCTCGAAAGAAGCAACAAAAGCAGCATTAGTGAAATGAGCGTGAGAACGTGTTACCCTTTGATCAAGCTCACCAATGATCTGCTCGGGAGGATGCATCCTTTGGACATGATGTGGCGCCTCGCGGCGGGATGCAGTCTCCCCCTCAACTTGTGCGTTGGAGTGGTCCAAGATGACCGATGTTGAGGTAGTCGCTTCGGGACCTCGTGCCGAAGTGGTAGAGGCGGGGTCAGCTTCGGGGGTTGATGTCGAGGGTAGTAGGGGATCATCCTCGAATTCTCCGGGATCTTCGTCTTCGAATAAAGTCTGTTCCATGTCGTGTTCATTTGCCTGTTCAAAAGCAGAACTAACAGAGGGGGTTGATTCATCAAAAGTCACATCACATGACTCGATGACAGTGTTAGTTTCTAAATTATAAACACGATAAGAATGACCATGAGTAGTATAACCCAAAAAGATCCCGTCAGAAGAACGCGACTCAAATTTATCCAAGTTACCACGTTTTAGGATAAAGCAGCGACAGCCAAAAACTCGAAGATGAGTAACCTTGGGCTGTCTCCCAAAACGCAGCTCATAAGATGTCAAATTTAAAATTGAGCGCAAGAAAATTCGGTTTGAGATGTAGCAAGCAGTGTTCATGGCCTCAGCCCAGAATTTTCTAGGAGTCCTATGCTCATCAAGCATCGTCCTAGCCATCTCAACCAAAGTGCGGTTCTTCCTCTCAACAACACCATTCTGTTGAGGAACCCGCGGAGCAGAGAATTGATGTTCTATGCCATGCTCCATGCAAAAGTCAACAAAGAGACTATTTTTGAACTCGGTGCCATTATCGCTTCGAATGAATTTTAATGCACCAGGGAGTTCAGTGAAAAGTCTCAAAGCCAAGCTCCGAAAGTGTGAAAACACTTCATCCTTGCTGGCAAGAAAGAAGACCCAAGAGTAGCGAGAGAAATCGTCGACAATAACAAGTACATACCACTTGCCGCCTAAAGAACTAACCCGAGAAGGACCTACAGTGTCCATATGGAGAAGTTCTCCGGGCTGTTCAGTCATCACTGTGGTGACTGGCGAATGCGAAGCGGCAATCATTTTTCCATGTCGACAAGGAGCGCAAACTAAATTCTTCTCAAACTTGAGCTTGGGCAATCCTCGGATCAAACCTAGGGCGCTCAGACGAGCGAGCAACTCAAAGCTCATATGCCCTAGTCTCCTATGCCACTTCCAAAGCTCAGAAGCTGAATGAGCAACAAGACAATGAGAAGAACCAGACGACTCTGAAAAATCAGCTCCAAAAACTCTCCCAACCCTAAAGATCTTACACACCACAACGCCATCAGAATTGAGCACTTGTGAAGTATCGCGATGAAATCGCACTTCGAAGCCCTCATCAAGCAACTGAGATACAGACAGCAAATTGTATCCCAGGTTCTCAACCAAAGCAACATCTTTGAGAGTGAAGTTCGAATTAATTCTTACCACACCTTTACCTTTCACTCTACTCCTTCGATTGTTTCCGAAGGTGATATGTTCCCTTTGCTTGGTTGTTGTGAGGCTGGAGAACCAAGCTGCATCTCCGGTCATGTGGCGCGAACAACCGGAGTCCATTATCCATGTGCCCTCCAAGCCTCGACCTGTCGCCTACACATGATAAGAACGCCTCGATCGCTCAGTGCTGGGGTGAGTAAAATAATGACGAGGCATCCAGCACTGAGTGACACGAGTAGTAGGCACAGTAAAAGTAGATGGTCTACGCACATAAAAATCAGAATGATGCAAAGTGCGAGGTCTACCTACATGCAAAGAACGCAAAGCATGTCGAGGTCTCCTACTCTGACGAGGTACAAAGCTACTCGCCCGAGGTCTACCACCATATGGAACATGGTGAACACCTCGGGGAGCAAAACCTCTCCGAGAAGCACGAGGAGCCTCAAAAACAGGACGAGAGTAGAACTCAGACTCATGCCTACCTAAAGATGGGTAATGCATGTCCTGATAGCTCATCGCCTGTGCACGTCGCTCATCCTTGATGCGACGGAAACAGAAACCAATTAAATGACCCGCCCGCTGACAATAAGAACAGTGAAACACTCTCCTGGGGGCACTCTCATGGGTCACAGGAGCAACTCTCACAGGCTCCTTGGGTTTCTTCTGAGTGGTTTTCTTGGGAGGATTTTTCTTGGTAGGAGGTGTGGTTTTCTTTGGTGGATGGGTAGGCTTTTTGGCTGATGGGGTGTCCAACAGAGCTCTCTCTTTCTCTAGGGTGGTAGGAGAGGTAAAAACAGTTTTGGTCTTACTGTCTGAAGCTATCCTCTCAAAACCCAAACCTAGAGCTACCCCGGCTCTATCAGCACACAACTTGGTCTTGGCCAAGAGCAAATCCATCCTACCCTTCCCTTCAGTGCATTTATTCACCACAGAAAGAAGGTATTCATTTTCAGACATGAGATTTTCAGCCCGCTCTCTAACAGTGCCTAGCTGGTCCTTAAGGGTAATGCAAGTGTCACAAACAGGTTGCACATCCTTAGAACTACCGGCCCTCTCCAATCTAGCCTCTAGATCATGAACATGCTTATCACGTAAATTAATGCTATCGCGCAATAAGGAGCAGTTCATGCAATCAATAATTTCATGAGGTCTAGAATCCACCTCCAAAAGCTGCTTCTGTGCAGTCTCAAGCTCAGAGAGAGTTTGAGCATGAACAGAACGCAACTGAGCAAGCTCACTCATGACAACAGAACATGACTCACATTCAGCATCATCAAATTTAGACTTAAGCATGGCATATTCAGTAGACATATTTTCTAGCCTAAGTCTAAGGTCTTTTCTTTCTCTAGCGGCTTGCACAAGTAATCTATCCTGACCAAGCACTACTTCATTCAGCTCATCTAATTTAATTAGAAGCTGGTCAGATGATAGGTTTACCTCAGATGAGTCAAGCTCATCGCCGCTGTGATCGCTGTCGGCCATGAAGCAAAGGCCGGTGAAGTCACGTCCCTTCTTGTCCTTCTTGTCCTCCTTCCTTGGGGACTCCTCCTCCTCAGAGCTCGACTCCTCAGTTGAGGATGTGTCGATGTCGCTGAGAGCAGCAACAAATGCTCTGGAAGCGGCCTTGGCTACTTTCTTAGCCATCTTGCCGCGCTTGCCCTTCACAAAGGGCTTCCTCTCCTTTTTGTGGAATTTGGGGCGGTCACTCTCATCTCTCTTCTTGACCTTGGGGCAATTGGCCTTAATGTGAGAGGTGTCGCCACATTCATAACAGCCACTAAAACCACTTCTCCTCTGATCCCGTCTCTCATGATGAAAGCGGGTGAACCTCCGGGCAATGAGAGCAAGCTCATCATCAGCTAGAGTATCCACCTGCTCCTTTGTGACGGAGACCAGGGAGGACAAAGCAAAACCATCTGCTAGAACACAAGTGCCTGATGTGCTTGGTTCTGCAGTGGTGCCACGGCTAGTGCTAGAAACCAATGCCAATGGCTGTGGCAAAGAGCTTCTGTGCACTGCAAGAGATGCCTTGGCAATCTCTGTGGACTTCAGCTTGCTAAAGAGTTCGTCACAGGTCAATGTGTCATAGCCTGTGGACTCCTCAATGCTGGATATCTTCACCTCCCATATGCTACGGTCAAGAGCATAGAGAAGCTTGATAGCCCTATCGTGATCACTGTAAGCAAGCGTCCCGTTGGAGCGCAAGTTACTCACTATCGCGTCAAAGCGAGAAAACATGGCATCTATAGATTCACCAGGTGCCTGCACAAACAGCTGATACTGTTGGTTGTAGGTGCTTTGGCGCCTGGCCTTAATCTGAGTAGAGCCCTCATGATAAATAGTGAGCGTTGTCCAAATTTCCCTAGCAGTCCTAAGGTGCTGCACCCTGTCAAACTCACTCCGACTCAAACCAATGAACAGTATGTTCCTTGCCTTCGAGTTGGCAATATACTGATCTTTTTCTGTTTGAGTGGTGCGGGTATCAGGGATGGAGTATTGTGAGTCCACAATCTCCCAAATTGCATTTCCTTGGCTTAACAAGTAAGCCTCCATGCGCACCTTCCAGTATGCAAAATCTGTCCCATCGAACAGAGGAATTTTACTGCCTCTATCCATGTCGCCAACAGATCACAAAACCGGTTAAGGTCAACTGGTGATCTTAACCCGCTCTGATACCAATTGTTGGACCGGAAACGGCGACCAGAGGGGGGGTGAATGGGAGCTTTTTAAATTTCGGGCTAAAAACTTAGCCTTCGGTTCTGTTCAGTCTTCTGCGGAACAGGCTTCGAACACAACCTTCGAAGGTCTGGTTCGGAGGTACTTCGACACCTTCGAACACAGGCTTCGGAGTGGCAAAAGTTCGAAGCCAAGAAGACTTCGCTCCACTTACAACCCTCGAAAATCTACTCTGCTAAGTCAGTGCAGGCTCCGCACACAGGGTGCTTTGAGCAGACTTCGCACTTCACCCTTCGCAGGAGTGGACAGCCCTCAGAGGACTTCGACCAAGTACTTGGCGGCAGCAACTCGTGCTGGGCTTCGTACGCGAAGGTCTACACGCACACGCAAAAGGACTACGCTAAGGGCTTCGACACAAGAAGTTAAACGGGCCTTGGTCAGGGCTTCGCTAGTAAGCTGCGAGGTCTTGCCTCGTGTTACACAGAGCGACAACACACTGACAAAACACACTTCGCACGAAAAACAACCTTCGCCTCAACAGGCTTCGGTGCACTAAACTAGCGAAGTATGTAGATCGAGCTCAAGCAAAAAGCACAAGACAAACAGGGCTTCGCCGCTTGAACAAGGAACACTGAAAATGAACTCAGGATGTATTCAATCGAAGTGTGGCTACAGGAGCTCAACAGTAAATGCTCAAAGTGTTAAATGTTACCTACCGAGCCCCCATATTTATAGCCCACGGCTTCATCCTAAGGAAGTGACTACTTTACCCCTAGGGTTTACAACAGATTTGTCTCTACAGAACTAAGGGGTACAAAAGGTAGTCCACCTTTATTTTGGAGGCTTCTCTGTCAGCTGCAGAGGGGACAGTGTCAGCCTTTTTCAGAACAGACAGTGTCAGCCTTTACAGAGTTGACTTCTGGAACCTCCCAACGCACGCGAAGGTGCGGTAGCTTCGGCGAGAAGCCTGCAGCCTGATGGCCTTCGCTCCGCCGAAGAAGTCCTTCGATACAATGACGGTTTTGAGCCGAAGCCGTCAAAGCCCCTTGGGCCTTCGCACCACCACCTCCGGAGTGGATCACCACGGCTTCGCAGCTACTCCGAGCTCGAACACCGTCCGTCCGTGTACCGAAGCCATGCATGGCCGAAGCACCACAAGTCAACCTCACTCCGGAGCTAGCCTCGCTCCGAAGTACCACCCTTCGAAGTCCCTCCTTCGTCCAAGGCCTCCGCATGAAGCATTCCATGAGCACTTCGTCGCAGTGTCTCACTCCGAGCACACTCCTCAACGAGCCTCACCCGGACCATGCCTTCGATGCGCCTCGACTTCTGAGACCTTCGTCGGATAACCTTCGAGTGTCTCCCTCCGGAGCACACTTCGAACCCTTGCCTCCGCAGAGGACTTGATCCACCAACTCCGAAGTCACTCCATTCGGAGTACCTTCGAAGTGCCTCACTTCCGAGGACTTTGTCTCGGAGTACCTTCAGCCGGAGCCACGCTCCGCACTCTCTGCCTTCACCTGGCACGCCTCGACCCGAGGACCGACCCGGACCACCTTCGCTGCCACCGTGACGGAGCTCTCCGCTCCCCTGGCATCAAGCCACCCGCTTGACCCAGGTTCACCTGGCTCGAACCCTGTCCGTCGCCTCCGAAGTCCCTGCGCACCACAGACAAGCAAACAAGTGTATCCAGTACTCCGGAGACCTCTCCGGGTTAGCAACCTCCGGCACACACTCCGGTGTACCGCCCAAAGTACCGAAGCCTTCGGTACGAACCCAGTCATCGCGTACTGCCGGACCCCTCCGACAGGTACACTCCGCTGCACAGCTGCAGCAAGCAAACACCGAACATACTCCGGTGACACACCTCCGAACACCCTTCGGAGGTACCACCTCCGAAGCCCCTCCGGAGGTACCCTTCGAACAGAGGGTAAAAGTCTGTCAATCACTCATCACAACACCGAAACCACCCTTGGTTTCTCACATGTAAATATGAGAAAGGTAACACAATTCATCTTCTTTTTCATTTGTCGTGGGTTCGTATACCATCGGTAATTAGTTTTCTTTTAAATAGGGTTTAATTTAAACATGGGATCACAGTATGTCTGTGGGATAGATTTAAATATCGAAGCATCCGTAAACGATATTGCTGGTAAGTGCAACATAATTCAATTAAATTTTCTGCATCCTAAAACTTGTTATTAATTCCATGCAAGAAAAATTACTCTGACATAAACGACATGAAGTAGGAGTACAAATGTTAGAAAAATACTCCATGCAAAAAAAACAACACATTCTAATTACTCCGGCGTAAATGACATGAAGTAGGAGTACAGATGCTAGAAAAATAATCCATGCTTTTACAGTACTCCACAAATACTCTCTTTTTGAACTTTTTAAAGTATTCCTCTAAAAGTACTATTATCTCTATTTGAATAATTTTATTCACTAATGATGTATGCTTTTTCACTAATTAAAAATAGTTACTGATAGGAGAAAAGATATGACCAACGAAATAAAAAAACAAGTGTACCAAATAAACCTTATTAGCTAGAAGCACTAATGGAAAACTAGCATAGCATGTTACCACACAATTTGGATTACATATCTGCACAGTTTAGCGCTTATGGAATAAAGGTGAAGGAAACCTTGATCAGGGCATTCTAGTTACTAATGGTTCAAGAAAGAGAGGTAGATCAGGCCGTAAGCCAATTCTTGTTAATTTAGAGCCACCGTGTAATGTTGTCCTTAAGGATAGAATGACCATAGAAGATGTGAGTAAAATTCTAGGTATTAGAAAATACAATCTTATTAGGTTCATGTGATAAGGTCACCCTAGGCACCACTCAAATAGCATAAAACCACACTTAACCAATGCAAACAAGAAGGCACGACTACAATGATGCATGTGTGAATATGATTGAACCTGAAAGCTTGTCCGACAATCCAGTGTTTAAGGGTTTGTTTGACCATATTTTTATTGATGAAAATGGTTCTTTCTTACTAAAAAATCTGACAAATATTACTTGCTTCCCAATGAAGATGAGCCTCACCGTGCATGTAAGAGGAAGAACTACATCCCTAAACTCATGTTACTTTGTGCAACTACTCGATCAAGATTGAACAATGGAGTTTGCACTTTTGATGGGAAGACTAGGTGCTTTCCTCTTGTGACTTATGAACATGCTAAAAGAAATAGTGTGAACTGATAAGCTAGGACATAGGTAGTGAAACCCATCACTTCAATCACACTAGAGACATCATTAGAGAGTTCATGATTGAGAAGGTGTTGCCGGCTATTCGAGCAAAGTTTCCACGTGAGGATACAAACAAACCAATCTACATCATACAAGATAATGCACCATCCCATTTAGAACTTGATGATCCACTATTTTGTGAATCTGCTAGGTAAGGAGGTTTTGATATTCAGTTAATTTGTCAACTGCCCAATTCACTGGATTTCAACATTCTAGATTTGGGTTTCTTTCATGCTATACAGTCCATTCAACACAAGAGGACTACAAAAAATGGTTGA
This sequence comes from Zizania palustris, assembly GCA_019279435.1. Taxonomy (NCBI): domain Eukaryota; kingdom Viridiplantae; phylum Streptophyta; class Magnoliopsida; order Poales; family Poaceae; genus Zizania; species Zizania palustris. Next base: position 13,729,419 of record JAAALK010000284.1, read on the forward strand.
AGATCTTGTTCCAGTTGTCCGAGAGGTAAAGCAATATCACAATTATGCAAAACAAAGTCCAGTATCATTTTTATACTAACGACTATTCCTTGTTGCAATCCATGAGTATTATCCATGGAAAGCAAACAAAATTTACGTAACACTTCAACTAGTTTTAAAGGAGTGCACGAAGGTTATAGGTTCAAATAAATTTATAATTCCTCATATGAAAAAAAAAACTAGAGAGATAGGGCTAACTTCCCTTGCAGATCACTTGTGAGGCATGGTTGTTAGCGGATGCTATGGCTTCCTTTGCTGCATGGAACATGTAGAAATACTTAATTATTGTGATCTTGTTGCTACTATGTAGTAATGTGATTGAAATATTTAGAACATTGCTACATTTACCTATGTCAATCTCAGCACCATTGTCAGACTCTTGCTTTTCTTGGATATTATTGAGCTTCTTGAGCATCTCCTGAGGTAACACGAGTGTTACGTCATCCATATTCACTTCATCGATATTAGGAATAAGAATCTCACAATCAAAATCATTGAGACCATATATCCATGAAGTGACTATTGTGCATAAGTCCACAACAACAACATGGCTTCCTGTGTGCAAGTCAGTTTTTCTCAAGATCCTTGACGTCATGCACTCCATCGTAACAACCACATGCAGGAAGCAACGTGATGTCGTCCGGTGTGAGGTTCTCTCGTTCATCCTCGGAGTCAGGAAGGAGCATGAACTCCTTCGGTGCGAGGTCCTCCTGTTCACCATTGGAGTCAAGAGTCAAGAATGATAAGCGCCTTCTCCTTCGAAAGCTCATCCATGTCACATTTCTCTAGGGATTTCCTAAGATCCGAGTGGAGGTCCTCTCTAGCCGTTGTGATATTGGAGGAGCTGAGGGGCACGAGAGAGGCTACCAGCGGCAATCACACTATCAATGGTGATCCTATTTGAGGCGTGGTGGAGTATTACAGGGTTCCTTTGGTTTGGTTTTTGGGAGCAGCTTTTGCTTCTTGGAAGCCAAAAACCAAACCAAATGGCCTATTCCAAGCCAACAGTTTTTAGTAAAAGCAACTTTTAGTGCAGTAAAACTATGAAAGCTCCTCCAGACCTGCTTTCTCCGGCTTCTGACTTCTAGCTTTGCAACCATACAAAATTTCATAAATTGACATTTTAAATTTCATACAACTATACAAAATTTCATAAATTGACATTTCAAATTTCATACAACCATACAAAATTCCATAAATTGACATTTCAAATTTCATACAACCATACAAATTTCATAAATTGACATTTCAAATTTCATACAACCATACAAAATTTCATACAACCGTACAAAATTCATGAATTTACATTTCAATTTTCATACAACCATACAAAATTTCATAAATTAAATTTTTACATAGCTCACGGCTCAAAGCAGCTTCTTCAAAGTCATTTCAACCAAACAACTTTTAGCTTTCTCACAGCTGAAATTCCACAGTAGCTTTTTTACAGTCCACAACCCACAACAGCTTTTCTCCACAACCATAACTCAACCAAACACGGCCACCTTAGCTTTTGCATGGGAAAGGAGAGAGACGAAGTCACGCAAGCAGTCATAGGAGACTGAAATGAAGTGCTAGCATTAATTGTTTTTTTGCCTTGCTGCCAGGGCGCAATAGAATTTCTGCATGGCACTAGTGCATGCGGGAGCCATTTTTTGCTAGCGCCAGGACCATGCTTTGCGCCACGACAAAACTAAATGACGTCTAGGAGTAAAACGGGAAAAGACCTATGTTAGCCAAAATAACATATTTTACATTACTTAATAAAAAGTTGTTTTTTACACCGAAGAAAATATACGTAAGAAACAAGTCAATATGGTAAGATAACTAGTAAACAATCAATTAATAAAAAGGAAAAAAATCGAAGAATGAATAAAAGAGATGAACTGAACCAGGAGATGAGCAGTAAGTGACGGTGGAAGGACCTTACACCTAGGCACGATGATAGAGAAGGCCACGGTGTGGTGGGTGGGAAGCGACTGTGGGGAGGGTGCGGCGGTGGAGAGTGTGGTAGTGAAAAGGAGGGCACGGTGACAGGCAGGACATGAGGGTAAACGTGGAGACAGGAGGGCACAGCGGCGAGTGGGGCACGACGTCGAAAGGTGGGGCGAGACTCAATGGTGGCCTCAGATCTATGCTGTAGTGGGACGGTGTGGAGGTGGGAAGGTGCGGCGGTGGGCGAGGATCTGCGCTATAACGAGATGGCATGGATGCGACAGGGTATGACGGTGGCCTCAAATCTAAGGTGCAGTGGGAGGGCGCGGCGGTGGCCAAGCACTATGATGACGATGAGGAAAAGAAGACTGACGTTACTTTTACCATGGTGAAGCATTTGTGCTAGTGGAGAAATTTGGATAACCTAGTCCGACTGTTTTGTAAGGATAATGTTATCCCATATTTCAAGGAATATTCTTCCCTCGAGGATCATCTCATTTCCCGTGTCTCTGGACCAAACGTCTCTAAAAATAAGATCACCCTATCCTAACCCAAGATATCCCACAAACTAAACACATGATTAAAAATGCCTAAAGAATATAAAGCTAGTGGATAAAGGGTTGAATTTATTCTTACCATATCCATCTATATATAACAATATTTGTCTATATATAATAGTAAAAATAATTGTTATGCATACTTTACCAAAATTTTAGTATATAGTAGCAAACCAAACACTTGTATTAATTTTTTTACTAAAAAGTTGGTATTATCATCTCACTTGTATTTTGTTGACACCCAAATAAGTAATCGGTGGTGCTATCAAATTTTGTAGTTTGGTAGTACTTCAAATCAAGCTATCAATTCAGTTTCAGTTCCAATCAAAATAATATATCATTTATCACCCAAACCGATATAAATTAAGTGACATACTTATTTTAATATTTTAATACTAGCCGATACTTGTCTACATTCATAGAAAGAAATTAATTAGTACAAATGTTATTTTAAAGCTCTACGGGGTCAAAACCTGAACAGAAGCAGAAACATGTGAAGGTGGGCTGGGCCCGACAGGTTGGAAGCAATCATCCTTGTCTACTGGGCTTCTTCCTTCATAACAATTTTGGACTCTTATCTTTAATATGGGCTAGATTTAGGAAAGTATAGCCATAGCCCATAAGAAAAAATTATTATTTTGACAATCCAAAGAAGCATACTTTGATACGTAACCATTTAAGTCACTAAAAACATATCCGAATATAAAAATGGTTAATTTCTTCTGTATCATTATAATTTTTACGGTTTATCAATATATTATCGGTGTGTCAATTACAAACGAGGAACATATTTACGATTTTTAAAAATTATAATAACAAGTTCCGTAAAAATGCAAACGCCGATTTTCGTCAAATCTCTCGCCACAAGAGGAAACAAACGGCGACAGCGAGAGCTGAGAAAATCCACGGCCGTTACGCGCGTCGGCGAAGCCAAACCGCCCCCTCACCCGTCGTCGTCCTCGTCCTCGTCCTCGTTCTCTTCCCCTGCCGTGACCAGTACTGTCCGGTAGCCTCCCATCCCGACCAACCGCCGCCTGCGCCGGGCCCGAGGCGCTGGGCCGCTCCCAGACCCGTCGAATTGCCCTCGGTCGGATGCGGTAGCACACTGGTTCGCGATCTCGATACTGCAGGTCTCATCTGCCATGGGCGACCCCGCGGTCGCTCCCCGCGTTGCTGCTCCGGCCACCGTGACCCTGAAGCCGCCGGAGGATGCGGTGGATTCGTCCGAGAATAGGGCCCCCGTGGCGGGCGTGCACCGCGGCGCGGTGGCTCCGCCGCCTGCTGCGGCCCCAGCAGTGGCGACCACTGCGGTGGCGGGTGGACGCGAGGGAGGGAGGCGGGTGTTCTCCGTTGAACTCCGGCCCGGGGAGACCACCATTGTGTCTTGGAAGAAGATGCTCAAGGAGGCCGGCCTCGGAGCTGCGTTGTTGCCCCCTCTGCCTGCTGCCGCGACCCAGCCGGTGGTCGCCTCCCTCCCTGGACCATCGGGTGCGGTAGGGTTCGTGCTCTCGTTCCAAGTTTCGCTTTATGCTGATTTCCGTCTCTGCACTATCTATTTGAGTGTAATTTACTTTTTTTTGCTGATCAAGTCTGCAAACCAAGGGAATTCGTGCGGAATTGGGTAGGGTGTGGTTTTGGTTCTTTAATCGAGATTATCTAAATACCTTTTCTATGAAAATGTCAAATGCAATTATGTATCCTGGTAAGGGACATTGCAGAGCCAGCGTAGAATTGTTGAAGGTAAGTTTTGCTACAGAGAAATTGAGAAGTGACAGCTTGGAGATTTAACATAAAGGCAAAGCATCCATTAGCTGTTTCGTGGACACTTTTGCAAATTGCAAGGGGGGAACGAATACGCTTCTCTGCTTCTTTTTTAGAGCACCAAATATGTCCTTCCTCAATGCTAGATTGTGCAGAAAAAACTGGACATTCCCCATAGGTATCTAGGCCGCATAGTTTTTGTATCCACATTTCTTTTAATATCTTTAAATAGTAGTCTGGTACATTGCCATTAGTCCTCGTTTGGAATAGTTGACTACCACTGTTGTTTTGATCAGTGGGAAATAATCCATCATTTGAGAGAAAAGTCAAGTTCTAAAGACTTGTTTTTTTCTCAAAACCAATAAGATCTAAAGACTTGTTACTTATGTGACCATATGCAAGAACTACAATCACCATGAAAACTTTTTCAAGCTTGTTTTGTTTCTGCAAGTAGGACCACTATAACAGGTCTGGTTTGATGAAACAACTAAGTTAGGGAAGGAGTTTTAGGCTTACACTATATCTTCAGTATGTGCACTGTCTAGCAATGATGTGACAATGATATATCATATATCAATTCCTTGACATAGCCTGATAAATTGATTAGTGTGGATTTTCATAAACTACTCTACAAGAGAGATGTTGGGCGAAAGTACAAGCTTATCCCAATAGAGTACGATGAGTACATGACAACCAAGCTCGAGCCTACGAAGCATGACCAAGCTTGAAAGAACTTGAAGACTTCAAGCACACACGGAGTTTATCTAGGCTTGGGTCTCCCTCAGGAAAATAACCTTACGTCCTATGGTGATTTGATATGTTAGGATAATACAATGAAAACAGTAGTAAAATCCTGTTCTATTGACTGCTAAGGATGACTAATGCTCATATGAATCTGCCTCTACCAGAACCGTATGGGTCAGTATTTATATGCATTTCATGTATGGGGTAAGACGGGTTAACCCTCCTTTGGAACCACCTTATCAGAGAGCACATGTAAAGTTACACAGATTAACAGTGTAAAATACCGTATAGATACAATGATAATGATTATTAGAGATATACCGTATAGTATAGGGGCTTATTTGTAAAGCTTCCATTCTCTTGTACATATTGCCCTTTGGGACCTTTGGAATAGATGCTGGACCTTTTCCTAACAATGATTACATGTACATCTTTGTTAGAGTGTGTGTGTCTCTAGTGTGTGGGCCCCCCTGTCTAGTGTGTGAGCCCTCCTATAAGATCCTTCTTCTTCTATCCTCTCAACTCTAGGGAGAGGAATCAATCCATTCTACCCTTTTCTACATGGTATCAGAGCTCTAGGCTCCCCTCTCCTCTCTCCGCTGCCGCCGCTGCCTCCATGGCCGGCGAGCCTCCTCCGGTGAGCCCCGTCTTCACCTTCATGACGTCGGCCTCCTCCTCCTCCCTATTTCCCGGCGCGCCGCCGCCCTGTGGGCTGGACACCGTCGTCGTGGGTGGTCGGGCGCCCTCTGCCACGGTCGGATCTAGCACCGCCATGGCTGGATCCGCCGCCCCCGCCCCTGTCCCGCCTGGCTTCGACGCCGGCGTGGACAGATCTAGCGCCGCCGCCGACGCCGCCGCGACCAGATCCGCCGCTGTCGGCCTCCCTCCGGGCTTGGGTGCGCCGCCGCTGCTCCCCCCTGCCACTGCTGGCCTCCGTCCAGGCCTGGATGCGCCGCCGCCTCTCCCCGCCGTCGCCTGCCTCCTACTCGCCCTAGCCGCGGACTGGCCGGCCCTGGGAGGGCCGCCGCCTCCTGCTTCCTTCCCCCGTTGCTGCCGACTTCCCCCCCACTGTGGCTGCGGGCTGGCAGGCCTTGGGCGCGCCGCCGCCCCTGCTGGCCGCCGGCTTCCCGCCCCTGCTCGGTGCTGCTGCTGCGGGAACCCTCCTCCCTGTCGTGCCGCCGCCACTGGCAGCCCATACTAGGGCCAGATCTGGCCCTCTTTTGGCCCCTACGTGTTGGCCGACCTCCACCGATGTAGTTGCCGCCGATGCTGCCCTTGCCGCCGCCCTTGCCACCGCTAAGACCGCTGCCGCCGCTGCTCGGGAGCGCGAGCGGGCGGCCGCTCTTGCTTGGGAGAGTGCCCGCCAGGCCGCTGATGCGCTCACCCAACATGTCGCTGAGGCCGAACGCCACCTCGGGGTTGTTGTTCCCCCTATCCTTGCCACCACGGATCCGACTGTCGCCACAGATCTAGGTGCCGCACAGCTCCACGCCCAAGCGGCCGGTGTCCAGAACATCTGGTCGCTCGTGCCAGTCACCCTTGATCCCTCGTCGCCCTCCTACGCACGCTGGCGCGATTTGGTGCTCCTCACCCTCCAGCGCTATGCCCTGGATGACCACGTCCTCGTCGACACTCCAGTGGTCGCCTAGGGGTCAGCTTGGCGACGCTATGGACAACGTGGTGCTGTCGTGGATCCTTGGCTCCATCACTCTCAAACTACAGGACATCGTGTGGGAGCTTGGCGGCACCGCTCGTCAGGCCTAGGTTGCGATCGAGGGGCAGTTCCTTGGCAACCGCGAGGCCCGTGCTCTCTAGTTGGACGCTGCATTCCGCACCTTCGTCCAGGGAGATCTCTCCATCTCGGAGTACTGCTGTCGCATGAAGGGGATGGCGGATTCCCTTTGTGACCTTTGAGAGCCTGTTGCGGAGTGCACTCTTGTCCTTAACATCCTCCGCGGTTTCGGTGACGCCTACGCCCACCTCCGGACGTGGATTACCAGGACAGGTGTCGTTCCCCTCCTTCCATAAGGTCTGAGATGACCCTTGTCCTCGAGGAGCTTACCCGGGGCCTCGCTCCCACATCTACCACCGCGACTGCTCTTGTCACCTCCGGCTCCAACAGGACCACCTCCCACCCACCGTCGACGCACGCTCCCTCCCTTCTCGGTGCTCCTCCTGCCGGTTCCACCGTTGGAGGGGGGTCATGGTGGCGGTCGTCGTCGCCAGGGGGGGTGCCGTGGTGGTACCGGTCGTGCTCCTGCTCTACCTCCGCCACACCAGCCCCTGCCGCTGGGATGTGCGCCCTAGCCATCCTTCTCCAACCCATGGATGGGGCGCATTTCCATGTGGCCGGGGCAGTTCACAGCTGGAGCTCCTCGGCCTACTACCCCACCTGCGGCCATGCTCACTGGGTGGCCGGTACAACATGCACCTTCTTCGACGTGGGGCCTGAGGTCCGGTGGGTGGGACCAGACGACCCTCGCGCAGTCCTTGAACACCATGGCGTTGACTCCGCCGGCTGCCACAGATTGGGTGGCCGACTCGGGTGCCTTCTTCCACACCACTCCTCCTGATGGTATTATTTCCTCTCACAGGCCACCCCACCCATCTCACCCTTCTTCCATCATGGTTGGGAATGGCTCATGTCTTCCGGTCACCTTCGTGGGTGATGCGGATCCTTGTGGTTCTTTTCGCCTTCAAATATTCTTGTTGCTCCTGACATTGTTCACAATCTTCTTTCCATTCGTCAATTTACTATGATAATTCGTGTTCTGTTGAATTTGACTCCTTTGGTTTGACTGTAAAGGATATGGTCACTCGGCGTCCTCTTCTCCGCTGTGACAGCATCGGACCCCTCTACACGCTTCGTCTTCCACCTTCCGCTGCTCCACCCTCATCGCCCTTGCCGCCACAATGTCCTCACACTCTGGCACCGCCGGCTTGGTCACCCCGGTGTCGACATTTTGGCTCAGCTTTGTCGTAGCTCCTCTGTTCCTTGTACTAGGGCTACTAGTGAGCACATTTGTCATGCGTGTCAATTAGGTCATCATGTTCGCCTACCTTTTCCTATTTTTTCTTCGCATGCTGTTCATGCGTTTGACCTTATTCACTGTGACTTGTGGACCTCTCCGATCATGAGTATTTCTGGTTATAAATATTATCTGGTTTTTCTCGATGATTTTTCTCACTACTCATGGACGTTTCCTTTGTAGTCCAAGTCGGATGCCTTCCCCACGCTCACTCACTTCTTTGCTTGGGTGTCTACTCAGTTTGGGGTTACTATCAAGGCAGTCCAGTGTGATAATGGTCGTGAGTTTGACAACTCCGCTTCTCGGGCTTTCTTCCTCTCGAAGGGAGTCCAATTGCGCATGTCGTGCCCCCTATACCTCCCCTCAGAATGGCAAGGCTGAGCGCATGATTCGTACCACTAACAATGTTATGTGCTCATGCTCTTTCAGGCTTCGGCTCCGCTCGCTTCTGGGCTGAGAGCCTCCTTACTGCCACCTATCTGCTCAATCGCCTGCCTTCTAAGGACACGTGCGCTCCCCACCCCTCACCATGCCTTGTTTGGTACCCCTCCTTCCTACACTCACCTTCGTGTCTTCGGGTGCGCTTGCTATCCCAACACTTCCGCCACTGCTCCTCACAAGCTGCGCCCGCTCGACCCTTTGTGTGTTTCTCGACTACTCCCCTGATCATAAGGGGTACCATTGTTTTGAACTCTCCTCTCGTCGTGTTCTTATCTCACGACATGTCATCTTCGCCGAGTCAGTCTTCCTTTCTCCGCCGACTCCACCCCCGCCACCAGCCTTGAGTTGGACTCCCCTATTTTCTACTGACCCGGTGGTTCAGCCACCTTTGTCTTCTGCAGGTACAACCCCAGCTGTTCCGGCGGCTCTCCCGCGTCCGGCGAGCCTTGTGTGGCAGCGGGGCTGCCTGCCGCGCGCCCCGCGGCCTCGGCACCTTCAACTGTGCCACGTGCGGCCACTCTCCCACAGCCGGCGTTACCCTCCGCGCCATGCGCGGCCCTGGAGTCCTCGGCTGTGCCGCGCGAGGCCACTTCCCTGTCGCCTCCTGCGCCGGGGTCGGCCTACTGCTGCCTCCGGCGCCATGCGCGGCCCTGGCCTCGCCTACCACACCCGACACGACCCCGGTCGTGCCCTGTGTCCCCACGCCACCTGCCTCGCCACGCGTGGCCCCGACGTCTTCTTCCCGCTACGCCGACCCTGTTCGTGTCTACTAGCGCCGCCCGATGGTTGCTGCACCGGCCCGCTCTCGCGCCGAGCCGTCGGTGTACCACCCGCCCATCCTTCACCCAGTGCCATGGAGTTGACTACAATGAGACCTTCAGCCCAGTGGTGAAGCCTGCTATTGTCCGGACCGTTCTCTCCCCTGGCACTCTCGCGGTCTTGGCCAGTTCACTAGCTAGATGTGAAGAATGCCTTCCTCCATGGCACCCTGACGGAGACTGTGTACCGCAGCCAGCCTGCGGGCTTTGTGGATCCCACTCACCCTGAGCTTGTTTGCCGGCCTCAACAAGTCTCTGTATGGTCTGAAGCAGGCACGACCCACGGGACCCGCACCTTCGGCGTTCTCCGGTTGTTGAGCTCGTGGTTTACACTGACGCCGACTGGGCGGGCTGCCCGGACACCCGTCACTCCACCTCCGGCTACGCCGTCTTCCTTGGTGGCAATCTTGTGTCTTCGTCATCCAAGCGGTAGCCTGTTGTCTCCCGCTCCAGTGCTGAGGCTGAGTACCGCGTTGTTGCCAACGGGATGGCGGAGGCATCCTGGCTCCGTCAGTTCCTCGGGGAACTCCACAGCCTCCTCGCCAGGAGTACTTTGGTCTACTGCGACAACATCAGCGCTGTCTACCTCTCCACCAACCCCGTCCAGTACCAGCGCACCAAGCATGTGGAGATCGACCTCCACTTCGTCCGTGATCGTGTCGCCGTGGGAGATGTCCGTGTTCTACACATTCCCACCACCTCCCAGTTCGCCAACATCTTCACCAAGGGCTTGCCTTCTTTCACCTTCTTCGAGTTCCGCTCCAGTCTCAACATCCGCTGCACCGGAGTTTCGACTGCGGGGGGTGTTAGAGTGTGTGTGTCTCTGGTGTGTGGGCCCCCCTGTCTAGTGTGTGGGCCCCTCCTGTAAGACCCTTCTTCTTCTATCCTCCCAACCCTAGGAGAGGAATCAATCCATTCTACCCTTTCCTACAATCTTTTTCCTTTGTCAGTGATGATATGGCAATATCAAGGCTTCAGGCATTAAGACCAGTCTTATCCTAGGTTGTGGCCTTGTGGGTGGCAGCTATGGATAATCACCTCATAGTTCCATGTGGCTTTTGATTCAGAGCCCCTAGCCCTTCAGAGGGAGTCCTTCACTCTTCAGAGGTCCCCCTTCGGTGATGGAGACCCTTACCATGGTCTTCAGAATAGGACATGACTTCCTTAGGTACTTGGAAAACCATGAGTTATGTTCTGCTGTGAGAATCCCCCAACAAGAGATGTTCCATTCGTAGGCAATAATGCCTATATTTTATTGTCACTATATGTATCTGAGGATCAGACACCCAAATCAATCCCCATAGGTGGTCATTGTACTTACCCATTTGTAGGCGGTTGTTACCCTTACCCATTTGTTGGATTAGATTTAACCTAACTGGTGGTTTCCTTCACATATGATCACATAGGTCAATTAGGTTTGGGATTGCAATGGAGAAAATGTAACTGAATTTGACATTATGGCTGTCTCATCTTTTGAATCAGACAAATCCTACAGAAAATGACCCTGCACAATCAAATCGGTTCAGTTCAGTTATTGAGAAAATTGAGCGCCTTTACGTGGTAAAGACTAAGGACCATATCAGAGAGTAAATTCATTTCAATTTATACACTGGCATGAAAGGTGTTTACTCTGTCCACATTCCTTTGCTAGGGCAAAAATAGTAGTGATGAGGAAGACCTGGATGATGTGCCTGATGATGATCAGTATGACACAGAGGATTCATTTATTGATGATGATGAATTGGTTAGTTTTTAAATTTAATTGATTTAATTGCATAGTTCACTCTTAATATTGTTTTTTCATTGTTTCATCTGACTTGCATGCTAGTAAATACCTGATAAATCAAGTGCTGTAATTTAAGATTGTTACCATTTGTTTGCCATGCGCTCTGTGTGCTAGCCCATTACACGTACTATAAATAACAGCCTTGAATTCTCAATAACCTTTCAATCTGCCATTTTTGTAGAATGACCGAGCATGTCACGGGTACAGGAAAACTCTCAACGGAGATGATAATTCTAGAACGAAGATTGTATTTATGAGGAACAGATGATCGAGGGCCTGGACCTCGTCGGTGCGGCAGAGCCGTAACGTCCCGACGCACCAATGAGGCAGGGGATACAGGAGGCAAAGCCTAAACTAAATTCTCGATGCTCTAAACCCTCGGTCAGGCTCTGTTTATATAATACAGAGTCTCCAGATCTAACAACTAACAAACCAATCTAATCTAATTACAATACTTAGCCATTAAAACTCCTAACCTTACTTAGCCATTAAGACTCCTAGCCAACTTGGACTCTTTAATCAACCCTTGCGGATTGGACTTGACCTGCCTGGCTAACCCTTGCAGGCCAGGTCTGACTGGCTAGGCCTGGGCCTTATCTACCCCCTCCTTGCCCCTGACATCTCTCCTCCCCTAAAAACACAGCTCATCCTCGAGTTGCCGAATTATCGTTGTCGCCATCATTCACCACTTCGATGACGAATATGTGCTTGCACTACAACTTGTGGCTGCTCGTAAACCGCTCATTGCAATGGAAACACCTACCCTCCTTCCGACGTTGATCAATTTCTTCCGGCGAGAGTTGCACGGTGGATGGCAGCCTGTTAACTGAAACCGATGAGGATGTCGCAAGCCCTGGCGAAGCCAGCTCTAGCGTCGAGAGAGTTGCTGGTTTGGAGGAAGAGCGGCTTGGAATGTAGGTTGGCAGTGATTGGCTGGTGTCTTGTGACATGTTGCGTTGTTCATATGCCCGCGCGTACATGATGGCTTCTTCCAAAGTGGCGGGTTTTTGTAAGGTGACGTCAGTGTGCAACGGCTGGCCAAGCCCTGCCATGAGAGTTGAATCTAATGTGCCTCAATGATGCCTAGGTCACGACAAGAGAGGGCCATGAACCGATTGCAAAACGAATCGACCAATCCATCGTGGTGGAGGAGGGCAAGCTCTGCCATCGGACTTTCAGTCAGCGGGGGACCGAACTGTGTATGTACCAGTTGAACAAAGTGGTTCCATGATGGTGGCCCGCCATTGAGCTCGAGGCGGTGGTACCATAGTTGTGCATCATCCAAGAGGTAGGAGGATGCATACTTGACACGTTGATTCTCTGGTGTCCCTCGGAGCGTGAATACCGTTCACAACGATTGAGCCAGACCATAGGATCGCACGTACCGTTGAACTTGGGGAACTCAATCTTATGGACTGGTTGAGAAGGCCGATCACTGTTGTTGGCGTCGACGTATGCACCCCGTCATCACAATTGTTGTGGGGGGCAGCCGTCGAGTCCAGGAGGGGCGACAGATAGATCGCCGGTTAGGCCTGCCACCCCTGCTGCCGCCCATGACCCCAGGGGCAGCCCATCTGATGATGTGTCGTCCTCTGGTCCGGGTGGAGGCTTCTCCAAACACAGGACAACAAGGCTGAGGCTTTGCTGCTGCATGTCCATGTCGTTGATCCTGTCGGTAAGGGATTGTACCATATCCTCGATGTGATCCAGATGTTTGCCAATGTCATCGCCGGAGGGACCGACGTCCTTCCCTGAACCCGTGCTAGCCGGAGGTATGGTGGACGAACCAATGGTCTCTGATACTAAATTGTCACGGGTACAGGGAAAACTCTCAACGGAGACGATAATTCTAGAATGAAGATTGTATTTATGAGGAACAGATGATCGAGGGCCTAGACCTCATTGGTGCGGTGGAGCCGTAACGACCTGATGCACCAACAAGGCAGGGGATACAGGAGGCAAAGCCTGAACTGAATTCTCGATGTTCTAAACCCTCGGACAAGCTCTGTTTATATAATACAAAGTCCCTGGATCTAACAACTAACAAACCAATCATCGGTGCGGTGGAGCCGTAACGGCCTGATGCACCAACAAGGCAGGGGATACAGGAGGCAAAGCCTGAACTGAATTCTCGATGTTCTAAACCCTCGGTCAGGCTCTGTTTATATAACACAGAGTCCCTGGATCTAACAACTAACAAACCAATCTAATCTAACTCTTAACTAATCTGATTACAATACTTAGCCATTAAGACTCCTAACCTTATTTAGCCATTAAGACTCCTAACCTTACTTAGCCATTAAGACTCCTAGCCAACTTGGACTCTTTAATCAGCCCTTGCGGACTGGACTTGACCGCTTGGCCAACCCTTGCTGGCCGGGTCTGACCGGCTAGGCCTGGGCCTTATCCGCCCCCTCTTTGCCCCTGATAGAGAATGACATGATTATTTATACTCTTTATTGCTTATGTGAGTGATTTATCTAGTGCTAAGAAGAATGAGGCTTATTATCTTGTTCAATATAGCATTTCCACTCAAGTGGGAGCAAGAAAAATCTGCTCTTTGTGCAAAAATAGAATGACCGATATGGCTGGAAGAACTTAACCCAAAAGTATTCAGCAGTGCATCAAATGGCTCCACAAGTATAGTAGTATACACTGACCCCCAATATATATGCAAATCAAGTGTGAACTTACATGCTTCTTGCTTCATATATCTAGCCTTGTTTAGAACATCCCAATGATTTTTTATGTAACATTAGACATGTTGAGAATTATAGCCAGTGTTCTAATTGATCTGTTGTTTATTATTCACAGGATGAATATTTTGAAGTTGACAATTTGGCGACCAAGCACAATGGCTATTTTGTGAACAAAGGAAAATTGGAACAAATGTACTTTCCCCAAAACTCTTTAATCTGCAGCTATGATATTGTGCAAATTATGTATCAAATAAGTCCACCAAATGCTTCTACAAGACATTCTGCTGTGTCATAATCATGACTGTTTATTCAGAACAATATTATATAGGATGGTATACTAATTACATATATGCCATTATAGGATGGCATAAATCATGACACTACTTCCACCCTCTTTTGCAGTGAGTTGGGCTCAGTACATACTTCTGCACCAAAGAAACGGATACGAAAGGACTCAAGTTCGTATATTGAAAATAATGAGTTTGCTCCGGGTTCTTCAAAGACCCAAAAAGAAGCACTCTGCAAATGGGGAAGTATACTAGTAATGCTCCAGAAAGAATCCAGAAAAAGAATTTCAGTGATCCTGCAACTGTTGCTGATTATGCAGTTCATTTTAAGATATCAAGTAAGGATGTGCCACTGCCACCTTCAGAGGTAAAGGAATTCGATGAACATAAAACCGCAGTGCCTCAGGTTGCTGATTTAATACATAAGTATGGAACCAACGAAACATACAAATACCCTTATCCGGCATATTGGGACAAGGATGCCTCAATACAACTTGGCCACAAACAGAAAAAAACTTATAATGGGGTGAATCGAGGGTTATCAAACATGCGTCACAAACAGAAATATAGCGTCAATCAGTTTTCTGGCTTGGATACTGCCAGTAACATCTATTCAAAGGAACCAATGGTAAGAATCTGAGGGAACTGGTTTTGTTAGTATGGTGCAGTCTGTATTCCATAGTTATCTGTATTCTGTTCATCCCGAAAGTACATGAAACTAATAATTTGGCACAAAAACACTCCAATATAAGACATGGAAGAGTAAATAAAACTGTCATGTGGCATGTCTAAGAAGTGTCATGATATGGATTCTGTCAACTGGCTGTAATGCTATCAAGACAACAATGCCCTATTTTTTATCATATTCTGTATTACATTTTCAGCATTTGGCCACAAAAAGCCATACAGAAGGTTCAGCTACCAAGACCAAGGGTACCAGACTTGAGCGAGCTATCCGTGATCTCCAAAACATTGTTACTGAATGTGTGTACCTTGTAATTAATTAATCCTTTTATAGCACATTTGGAACTAATTTTGGCGTTTTCTACATGGGACCAATCTCACAGACAAACCACAGATTCTTCATGTTCGTGAGGCTGAGCCAAATTGCCTGGCAACAGTTAAAAGAAGATTGCCACAAGAAGTAAAACAAAAACTTGCTAAGGTTGCAAGGTTATCGGTATGTGGTGGCACACCCTATTTTACCTTTTGAAGTGCCTTTAATTACTGACATCTCACTTAATATCTAACATTCATATATCATTATTGAGATTTGAGTACCATTCATTTGGTGTTTAAGTGTCTTTGTATCATCATTGGGATACTCATATCTGCAGTAAAATAATTCATTAAACAATCACTACTTAATATTCATTTTATTTCTCCATTAAAGCTTATAAGCTAATTGATTATTTCTCCTGTACTACTTAAAATGATCTTATGTGGATCAATCTTTGCAGACAGTGTGTGCCATTTGTAGGATTTTTATTTGTTTTCTTTAGTTTAGATTTAGATTGAATAATATTATATTTGTATTTTTTAAGATTAGAATATATGATATATATATATATATATATTTGAAAATTGTTGTAGCACATAGGCACTGTACTAGTTTGTCTAAATTACTGTCTTCATTTCTTACATCTGTTCTGTGACATTCCTATAAATTATTTTTCATCAGTGTCCACATGGATTCTTTGATATGTGATATTGAATGTTGGATGTGACTCATTATTAATTTTTGTTTACATATCTGTTTCAGCAACTTATTTTATCTTCATTTTGAACTGCAATTTAGCAATGTTTCTAAGGTTAATAGAGTGTGACTGTTTCTGTTCGATATCTGTTACACTTGAAATTTAATCTAGAATGCATGATATTGAATGATGGCAAACACTAGGTTGGTTTGGAGGGATTACGGAGATGCATTCAATTGTCAACATTCCTATGCTGTTGATTATGTGAATAGAGAAGCTTGAAGAAGTG
The DNA here is from genome assembly GCA_019279435.1 of Zizania palustris. Taxonomy (NCBI): domain Eukaryota; kingdom Viridiplantae; phylum Streptophyta; class Magnoliopsida; order Poales; family Poaceae; genus Zizania; species Zizania palustris. Next base: position 13,745,501 of record JAAALK010000284.1, read on the forward strand.
CAACCATTGCCTTTTCTGTTTCCCAATGTAAATGTTGTATTCTCTTACCATATTGGCAACTTGAATGGCAGAATCTTGACAACTGCAGGCAAATCAAGGAAAAATCCCAGAACAGGAGTTGATCAATCGCCTCATGGGCATAGTTGGTCACCTTGTGCACCGTAGGACACTGAAGGTGAGTAGAGGTAGTGGCTATCATGTCCAGTGTGCTAGGGCCTTGTTATAATTATTAGTTTAATGTATACCTGTTCATGCATTGCAACTATGTTTAAGTTGTTTTCCAATTACTTCCATGCATTTCTTTTTTTAAAAAAAATGAAAGCAGGATAGTATCTTCTGTTGTTTTTGGAGTTCTGGATTATTTAATATCCTGGTCTGGAAATTGTATCTTGTTTCATGAACCTTAAAAAACCATAGGGTGTTGTGATCAGTAAATCTTCCCGTCACTGGTCGGGATAACACATCGGTTGGTAGAGACTAATCGTCTCGAACTGTATTTAAAAGAGGTAGTTGGTCGAGGGCCTAACCTCTCCATTGCGGCGGCAGCATTGCGGCGACGCGACGAGGAGGCAGGAATACAAGAAAGGCACAAGCCAAACTGAACTAATCGACGCCTAAACTCCTATTGAGGTCCTGTTTATATAGGCACAAGACCTGATCCTCTGATATAATCTACTAAACAGAATTATAACTAACCTAATCTGCTAAAACAGAAATCAGGATTATAACTAATCTGCTACAGTACCACGGTATTATTCACGCGTGGTACTGTTCAAGGGCTGGAGGGCTTGGGTCTGGCCCACTTCCTACCCGTGACACTTCACCCCCCTAAAAACGCAGCTCGTCCTCGAGCTGCTGAGTCGTCATCCTCGCTATTGCCCACCACTGCGATGATGACGACGCGAAGGAGATGCAGACGACGGCGGTGGCCACGCTGGTCGGCAGCACCGCTCCATGCGGGGAAGCAGCAGCCCACGCAGTGTCCAGCAGCGGTGCCATGCCGTGTAGGGCAGCGACGATCGATGATAGTGGTGCGGCATACAGGGGTCTGCGGTGGACCCACGGAGGGATTGGGGCGGCGACATTGTAGGCGCGGGCCACCTCCTTGGTGGAGTCAAAGGTGCCCAACCAGATCGGGGTCGTCTTCGCCGGGACTCGAATCTTGGCAGCGTAGCGCCTCGGTGGTCCCTTTCACACACCGAGGTGCCAGATCTCCGGCATCGGCTTCAGTTGCTTTAACTTCGGTGTCGGCTTCAGTTGCTTTAACTCCGACGTCACGGGGTGCGTCTCGGAGGTGAAGGCAGAGGCGGCCCGCAACAGAGGGAGCTCGGCTAGGGCTTGGCTAGTGGCTACGTCTCCCTTCCCTCCTCCCCCTTGTAGATCCAAGGGAACTGTTTCTGCTACAAGGGTATCTAGGCGCCTTTCGATGGCATCTAGGCGTTGCATAATAGCCTTCAGCATGTCATCGATGGTGCTCCCCAAGCCGGTGCTAGATTGGGAATTCATCGCAGCAGATGGTGAACCTAAGTCGTCTGATACCAAGTTGTCACTGGCCGGGATAACACATCGATTGGTAGAGACTAATCATCTCGAACTGTATTTAAAAGAGGTAGTTGGTCGAGGGCCTGGACCTCTCCATCGCGGCGGCGCCATTGCGGCGACACGACGAGGAGGCAGGAATACAAGAAAGGCACAAGCCCAACTGAATACTCGATGATAACTCTGGTGCATTAGCCCTATTTATATAGACACAGGGATAATCTAATCTAACAACCAGAATCTTAACTACTTCTAACAGAAAACATAATTTAATCTAATCTGATTTAATATAACCTGAACTCTAAACTAATTAATCTTAACTAATTAATCTAAATAGAACCTAACCTAACTGCTACAGTACAGTCGGTACTATTCACGTGAACAGTACCGCGTGGTACTGTTCACAGGTGGGCTAGGGCCTGATCTAAGGCCATGACATATCATCCCCCTTGAAAACCAGCTTGTCCTTGAGCTAGGCTGTTGGTGCCGCCAAGGCATCCCACGTCGATCCCCCAACCGTCAGCCCGGCCGCCATCCATGCTCGTGAGGGTGTGCTTTGCGCGGTCAGGGAAGTAGCGTCGGCCTCCGCAACACTGTTGACGTCGTCGACCGAGCCGTCGCCACTTGCCTTTGCCCTGCCGAGGCCGCCCACACCGCCACCGGAGCGGCCCTGGCCGCCTCCCTCCCCGGTGGCGTGGAGGTGGATCCACGTGATCAGCGACAGCCTGGGTTGGCTACCTGGATTCTGGACGAGCACCTCCAACGTGGCTACCCTCTCCTCCAAGGGCTGGGTCGGCTGTAGCTTCTCTTCAATCGTGTTCGCCCGCTCCGTCACCACTACTTCCAATTATATGACTTTCGTCTGGAGTGGTTGCAGTGATACCAAGTTGTCACCGGCCGGGATAACACATCGGTTAGTAGAGACTAATCGTCTCGAACTGTATTAAAAGAGGTAGTTGGTCGAGGGCCTGGACCTCTCCATCGCGGCGGCGCCATTGCGGCGACGCGACGAGGAGGCAGGAATACAAGAAAGGCACAAGCCAAACTGAACTACTTGACGCCTAAACTCCTATTGAGGTCCTATTTATATAGGCACAAGACCTGATCCTCTGGTCTAATCTGCTAAATAGAATTATAACTAACCTAATCTGCTAAAACAGAAATCAGAATTATAACTAATCTGCTACAGTACTACGGTACTGTTCACATGAACAGTACCACGGGTACTGTTCATGGCTGGAGGGACTGGGCCTGGCCCACTTCCTACCCATGACACTCCCATTGTGTAGATTCATTTAGACATTTAAACAAGTGCTAATATAATAAGACGCAGACACCGTTTTAGGGCAATTCTTTATGCATCTATCTTGTTGGCCTTGGGCACTACTACAAGTATTAATGGGGATTTTTTATGTGGTTTGTTGAACAATTCATATATAGCAATGTTATGACTAGATACCAAGTTGCTACGTGCATCAACCTAGTTGTCATGTGCCAGATAGTTTCTATAAAACATAGACGAATTGGTCCCTAGTCTCGTCGGCGTGGTAGCCTCTGCACTAGCAAGATAAGGTTCCAACCTGGCCTAATCTAATTTAATCTTTCCTGACTTTATTCTTTTTTTAACTTCCTAATTACAAACGATGGATCTTTTTATATAGGACTAGGGTCCCCTTATTTCTATGACAAACCGACTCTTATTGTAATTGGACTCTTAACTCTAAACCCTGGGCGGTACTGTTCACGTGAACAGTACCATGTGGGTACTATTCACAGGGCCGTGGGTACTGTTCACTGGTTGGGTCTGGCCCAAAACCCTATCCCATGACACTATGGTCCTTCCGGGCTCTCACTAACCTTTGCTGTTTTGGTACAGAGAAACATGAAAGAAATGGTTGAATCAGGTTTATGTGCTAAACAAGAGAGGGCTGATAAATTGCAACAAGTGAAAATGGAGATCTATGAAATAATCAAAGCACGTCTAGCTACCAAACCAAAGGTAAAACTACACTGTCAGTTAGAATGGGCAGTTCCGCTTTAGTTTCATATACATTGCATTTTATTCGAGCCTTCATTCTGATCAAAATATTTGGTAGTAGGAGCTCTGATATTCGTATGCTTTCAGGTTACTGAACATAAGGATGGCTCAACAGATGGTTTTCAGGACTCTGTCAATAATGATGAAGGAAGGGCATCACAAGGAAAATCTGTTATGGATGCTGTATTGGAGGACAGGATCTGTGATCTGTATGATCTGTATGTTGAGGTATAAACATGTAATCATGTTTACTTCAATGATAATTGCAATGCTAGTGCCATTTGCCCACTTACTGTCGAGGTGCTGAAAGAAAGATAGTTTCTCTATTTTATTTTACTTTTCATTTGGTCTTCTGTATCTGTGGTGGTGATATTTGCCACTTCAATGATATTTGTTTATTTTCCTCCTCCATAAGGAGGCTAGTATAGTTGGTTTAGAACAAGAGTGGCTTCAAATAGGTCTTCCTTTTCATTTAGCCTTTACTTACTCTGTATGTAGTTTCACTTCAAAGTATAAAATTTTAAACAGATTCTTGTTATGCTTAGCTGAATGAGAAATGCATGCTTTTCAGGGTATGGATGAAGATAAGGGCCCTCAGAGTCGTAAGTTGTACGTAGAGGTACTGTCCTGTCTCCTTTACCCCACTTCTTTTTTGTTCTGTGATTAATTCTTGTTTCAATATTTGAGAAGTCTAATCATAATGCTTTCATTAGAACATCTGTTCAAAAACCCAACTACAAGTCTACAACTATGTGCACCTTTTGTATGTTTAGGTATTTAACTCAATTGAGGGAGTAAGAAATTCCAACCTTCCTAGTCTGATTCATTACTCAGTTTCACATGGTCAGTTCCTTAAAAAGGAGATTCCAACCTTCCTATTCTGATTCATTATCAATTTCATGTGGTCACGTTCCTTAAAAAGGCACTTGATATTGAACTTTCTCCTTGATAGTACCCATTTTGATCATTGTAATGACAACCTGCTTATGTATGTTGAGATTAGAGGCCATTGTCTAATCTTTGTCCAGCAAACAAATTCCATTGGTCTTTTGTGTCAACTGTCAAGGATAGCACCTTTTACTGTATTTGTAAGTGTCCATAAGTAAACCAACACAACACACTATTCCCATTTGTGTGACCACCTTAGTGTCAGGGGAACAGAACTTGGTATATGTGATTATTATTTTCCATGTATAGGTCTCCTTGTATTCCCCACGGGTTATCTGCAAGGCAGTTGTCTATAGATTTTGTAAGAGACATAGTTGTTATGGCGTCGCCATATCGTCGCCATATCGCCGTGGCGGAAAATTGCAATTCGCCACGCCACGCCATATCGCCCGAAGGCCTATGGCGAGCGCCACAGGAGCGTGGCGTCGCTATGGCGTCGCGTGGCGCCCGCCACGGCCGTGGCGCCCGACATACAGAAGGGAGAGAGAGGAGAAAGCGAGCAGCACAGCGAGGCGCAACAATAGACGCGGCGCGGCCAGGCCAGGCGTGGCACGGCCAAGCGCGACGAGCGGCGCGGACGGGCCAGGCGTGGCACGGCCAAGCGCGACGAGCGGACGGCCAGGAGCGCCGGTGCGTAAGATGGCAGAGAGGAGGGAGAGGAGTGCGGCGGCCGGCGGCTGAGAGGGAGGTGAGAGAGAGAGGAGGGAGAGGAGTGCGGCGGCCGGTGGCTGAGAGGGAAGTGAGAGAGAGAGAGAGGGGGGAGGGGATTGTGTGGCGGCGCTGGAGAGAAAGGGAGGTGAGAGAGAGAAAGGGAGGGGTTGAGAAAATCAGGGTTAGGAAATGGACTTTAGTTCAGACTGGGCTTTAAATGGGCTATTGGATCAAATTTATAAAACAGATTATTAAATGAAAATTTAAATATAATATTAGACATAATTTTATATATTTTATTGCAATTTTAATTATATATTTTTATTTTATAAGATATATAAATTAATATTATTGCAACTTGATATGAAATTGCTATTTTTATAATACTATATTACTATTCTTATTTGCAATTTAGTACTTATATATGGATATATTTTTTAAAATCCTTAAATTATATAAGCTATTTTTCTATATTGGTCGCCACGCCGATGTGTCTATGGCGACGCCACGCCGCGCGCCATAAGCGCTGTAAAGTTGTGAAGGTGCTAGGTCACCGCGCATAGCCGCGTCGCCGTAACAACTATGGTAAGAGATAGGATCCTCTAGATCACCAAATCTCATTCACAGTGTTACAAAAATCGGTGATCAGTAGCTGATCGGCCGGCCTCCAAGTAGGGATTAATCGGTTAATCGTAGGATTAACTAAATTAAGCGGTCACCTAATTAATCGGTCAATATACATATATGGCTAGTCAAAAAGAAACAGTTTTATTCCTTGATGATTATTACAATTATTTCCTCAGCCTTTTATAAGCCAAGGTTTTATTATCTCTAAGGACTCCATTAAACTAAGGACTCTTATCCTTTAAGTGGATTATCTCTAAGGACTCCATTAAACTAAGACTCTTATCCTTTAAGAGGAAGCCTAACTGATTTAAACAGAATTCTAAACTGAAATAACAGACTCCACTAATCCTACTCCACCTGATTTGGCTGGGCCTCTGCCCTAGCCCTGTTTTGGCCCGGGCCTCAGCCCTAGCTGCTGGCCCAGCTCTACCTCTTCTCTTGTAGTATTTCCCAACAAAAGAGAATATAACATTTCCCGCTCCCCAACAAACAGCTCATTCTCGAGCTGTACTGCTGGAAAACGTCGTTTGAACTCTTCTAGCTATTCCCACGAAGCCTCTAATGCCGCACGACCTGTCCATTGGACCGAAATTTCCCATATGCACCTATTTAGCTGTGCCTTTACCACCTTAGCTGATGAAGGAAGGACCTTTCCATTGAAAATATCTGGCAACGGAATATCTTCTGTTGGCGTTTCACCTTCAAACTTCTTGAGGAGAGCAACATGAAATACATCATGGATTCTTGCCTTGTTAGGAAGTTTAAGCTTCTATGATACTTCTCCAACACGTTGCACGATCTGGTATGGTCCAAAAAACTTAGGCCCGAGCTTGGAATGTGTTGCCGTTGTGACACTAACCGCAACTCTCTGATGTAGCCGTAACCAAATCCAATCTCCTACCTCATAGCACACATCCCTACGACTCTTATCATGACTGCCGCATTGTCACATGAGCCTGAATCACCTGCTGCTTAACGTCCTCCAAAAATTCATCCCGATGTATAAGCTACTTATCAACTGCACCTACACGGGATGTTCCCGGTTGATAGGACAACAGAGTGGGTGGATCCCACCCACATACAACTCTGAAAGGTGAACACTTGATGGCTGTTTTATTCAAGGAATTGTAGCAAAACTCCACCCACCTGAGCCATTGTAACCAAGATTTTGGTCTATCACCGGCCAGACAACGGAGATACATTACTATTACCCGGTTGACCACCTTACACTGACCATCTGTCTGAGGGTGGAAAGCCGAACTTAACAGTAATTTAACTCCTTCCAATTGAAACATCTTAGACCAAAACATACTTGTAAATACTGTATCTCTATCACTGATGATTGAACAAGGAATCCCATGGAGTCGAACAATGCCATCAAAGAAAGCCTTTGCAACTGAAGCCGCTGTGTAAGGGCGGCCAAGGGGTATGAAGTGTACAAATTTAGAAAATCTGTCCACCACAGTTAATACCACGGACTTGCCGCTGACCTTGGGAAATCCTTCTATGAAATCCATGGCAATGTCACTCCATACCTCTGACGGGATTGGCAGGGGTTGGAGCAGACCTGTCGGGTGTAAGTGCTTAGTTTTATTTCGTTGACATGTACTACATCCCCGAACAAATTCATGAACCCTCTGCTGTGCGTGGGGGCTGTAGAAAGAAGCCCTCCAACGATGCAGAGTCTTCTCACTCCCTTCATGGCTACAATTGTATGCATCCGCGAGCGTTAGCGGCCAAATTGACGACGCATCTGGTACAAACACTTTGCCATTAAAAATCAGCAGCCCATCTGCCACGGCCCATCCTATCTGTGCAATACCTTCGACTATCTTTGCTCGCAATTCTGCTACCTGGGAATCACTATCATCCTCAGCCCGTAATGTATCAAACATTTCAAATTGCGGTGTTGAAATATTGTGCACGGACGCTGCCTCCTCATCCCGCCGCGACAATGCATCTGTTGCACCATTCAGTTTGCCCGGTCTGTACTCTACTAAAAAATCATACCTGAATAATTTGCTGACCCACTTATGTTGTGGGATTGTTGACAGACATCCAAAATAAATTTAAGGCTATAATGATCTGTCCGCACCAAAAATTCACGTCCCCATAGGTACGGCTGCCAATTCCACACTGCTTGCACTAGTCCAATCAATTCACTTTCATATGCGGGTAACTTCTGATGTTGTGGTGCCACTGCACGACTAAAATATGCAATGGCCCCATCACCCTGATGTAGTACGGCGCCCAAACCTGAGCCAGAGGCATTTGCAGTAGTGGTGCTGTCATGAGGGCCCGTTTCAGCTGACTAAATGCTTCCTTTGACTCTTCTGACCAGCGAAAAGCCTCTTCGCTTGACAGTGCTGTGAGGGGGTAGCCACTGCACCATAACCAGCAATGAACTTGCAGTAGTAGCCCGTGAGACCAAGGAAGCCCCGTAGCGCCCGTAGGGATTGCGGACGTGGCCACTGGCCAGGTCTCCACTGCTGATATCTTTTCTGGGAGTGCTAACTTGTGTGCCCGAATCACCTGAAACACCTGTTTAACATGCTGCAAGTGTGCTGCCCAAGACGTGCTAAAAACCAAAATATCATCGAAGAAACAAGCACAAATTTTCGAATAAATGGCTTCAGGACCTCATTCATCAGTGACTGAAATGTCGATGGCGCGTTGGTTAGGCCAAATGGCATGACTAGAAACTCAAAATGGCACTGGTGTGAGCGAAATGTCGTTTTCTCCACGTCATTCGGATGCATACGTACCTGATGGTAGCCACTCCGGAGGTCCGGCCTCTGTATCCTTTGCGCTCTGATACCAAGTTGATACCAGCTGGATCCCTAATTCTCCTCTTTGGCGTGCACAGGGGAGCTAGTATCAACTTACACCGCTGGAATTGCCGACGCCAACTTCCTGATTAGCCAGGATTCAAGGTAATCTCGCCCAATGAGGGGATACCTTTATTCCTTGATGCCTATTACATCTATTACATATGCCTTTTATAAGGCTAAGACCCTTAATCTCTAAGGACTGCATTAATCTAATGTACTATCCTTTAGGGAGGAAACCTAAATTGATTTAAACAGAAATCTAAACTGAATTAACAAACTCCATTAAACCTACTCAGTCTAAACTGAATTAACAGACTCCATTAACCTTACTCAACCTGGTTTGGCTGGGCCTCTGCTCTCTACGTTACCCAGATACGTGGATACGGATACAGATATGCGATACGCGATATGATGATACTTCCATACGTTTTTTTAAAAAAACACAGATACGGCGACACACACACACGCACACACACACACACACACATATATATATATATAATGCATATAAAATTAACAACAAAAATGTAATAAAGTAAATGAACAAATTTCACCATTAGCAAAACAAGTGAACAACATTAATATGCAAATATTAATGGGTTAATTTTTTCCGTGCCATTATAATTTTTGCGGTTTGCCAATGTGCCATCGATGTGTCACTGACATATGGGGGCCGCCACAGTCACTGACAGTGGCATATAGGCAATTTCTAAAAATTATAATGGCATGTGAGTAATTTTCCCAATATTAATCTACAGTTCTACGCATATCACGACAACTAGACATTGATATTTAAGTGAACCAGCAGAAACAAGAGTACGAGACACTAAGCCAGCGGATGAACTATGAAATATTGAGGTCCATAGACTGAGTGCATGAACTCTGAAATATTGAGCTCCATAGACCAAGCATAGAAAGCCACAAAATGAGAAAACCAGAGAAAAAAATAGAGAGAAAACCAGAGAGAAAGAGAAGCGGTGGATCTGCTCACTGGCTGAAACTGCTGGACGATGCGGCGACCGGCGGCTGCCCCAAGCCGCGGCGGCACGACGAGGAGACGAGGCGACTACCGACGAGATCCACGCAGCTGCACGAGCGCGGGAGACACGGCGGCGGGGGTCGGCGGTGCGGCGGCAGGGGGCAACGAGATGGGAGCGGCGACATGTCAAGACTGGATCTGGACTTTCTAGAGTGATGACTGTGGCTTGGCGTGACTGCTCGGGATGGCGATAGAGGAAGAAAAACCTACATTTCACCCACGTATCCCACAATATCGGGTGCGTATCCGATTTAATTTAATTATTTGGAAAATAGAAAATCGCTGGATACGTACCAGATACGTATCCGGACGTATCGGATACGTATCAGATACTGATACGCAGGTTCTGAGAAGTATCCGAGCTTTGTAGTCTGCTCTAGCCAATAGCCTTGGCCTTGTTTCGGTCTGGGCCTCAGCCCTAGCTATCGGCCCATCCCTGCTTCTTCTCTTGTAGTATTTCCCAACAAAAGAGTCTATAACACCAACCGATTAATCGGTCAGCCGATTAATATACCCCGATTATGGGATAAATTAACTGCAGCTCTTCCGACGATTAATTGGCTGATTTGCCGATTTTTTTATCACTGCTCATACGATAGATAAGTTATCTCATCCATTACACATTGTATGTCGTTTGTTTTTATTTCAAAGTCAAACATTTCAACTTCGACCAATTTTATAAAAAAATATACCAACAATTACAATATCAAATTAGTTCCATTAAATCAACCATTAAATATTTTTTAGGAGTGTATTTATTTGATGTTGTAAATATTAATATATTTTTATTTAAACTTGGTCAAAATTGAAGAAGTTTGACTTTGAAAAAATAAAACGACTTACAATATGAAATAGAAGTAGTACTTTATAAGGAAACCTTAACTGACTCGGCCTATATAATTCTGACTCCTGTATATATAAGGTGAAGTCGGGGAGCCTCCAAAGGCATCAAATTACACATCAACAACACATCTAATCTCTCAGCGATTACAACGTCAAAGCTTACATCAAGAGATCAAGCTCTTGTAATATGATCTTTTAGCCTGCTCGAGACATATAAATCTCGCTGGTTACACATATTGACACAAGAATAGGATGTAGGATATAATCTCTCTAGCTGAACCTAAATAATATCTGTATACCATCTTAACTATGGTAGGTGAACAACCACATTTTTATTACTCAACTAAGCTGTAGCTCACTGGGATTGAAAGCCAGCTATTGCCTCTCCCACTTGGGTTCGATCCTAGGCATTGCGTGTTAGCGGTCACATTTCTTCTGTAAAAATGTGGTGGGACAGTCTCCCCCTCCATCTAGAAAAAATACTCATCATATATTCTGTTGACATTTTTTAATATATGAGGAAAATCTTTGTTCAGTCTGATTGTTCAAGTTTGCCAAACAATCCCTTAAGCTCCTTAAATTATTTATTTTTCACTTTATAATTATCCAAGTAAATGTACACCCTGATAATTTCTATTTGATTCACTTGTTTGTTACACCAACTTTATATTTAGTCTCTATAAATTTCTGAGTTGCATATGAATTTGGTGATGCTCTGTTACCTAGGGCACTTTGTGATGATATGCATATAAACTACAAATTTACAATATCTTGTTTCTGCACCAGCTTGCAGACTTATGGCCACATGGTCACATGGATAAAGCTGGAATTCGAGATGCTATTTCTAGATCAAAGGAGCGAAGAAATTTATTATACAAGCAGAGGAAGGTGAAAGCTCTTTTTTAAGGCGTGAATTCCAGCCATTTTAGCTTATTGTGTCTTCATTTCACTTTTCCTATAGGAAGAATGAGGAATGAAAGAATAACTAGCGTACAAGTCTTTAGTATAATTCCAAAATATCCTACATTCACAGTATCTGATCGAAACAAATGGTGTCACTCAGGTCCGCAATGAGGAGAGGATGAAGAGGAGAAGGCTGGCTGCTGCCGCCAAGTTGCAAGGTGGTGACCCTGCAGCACCACAATCTGCACAGGCCCAGCAAATTATGCAGCAGCAACCCATGAAAGTCTTGCAGCCACCCATGACAAGCACACATACCATGTATCCTGTGCCTAACTATGGACACAGTCAGGGTAGCAGAAATGTCGACAAAGTCCGTGAAACAAGTGTCAGTCAAGGATCGGACCATAGCCGGAGTTCTGCTGACGTGAAGAAACGAAAAACAGAATCTGACTCCGGGGATAGGCAAGCTAACCCACCGAGGGCTGCTCTCCAGCATCATCGTATTGAAAAAACAGAAGCCAGCAAAGCGTCCAGATGAGGCAAAGGTCAGTAGCCTTCCCCAGATGGTGCTTGCCACTCCAAGCTGCGACAATCGTCCCAGCTGCAGCTAAAGTTCTGACTGGCATAGCATTGGAAAAACAAATAAATCCTCGGCAAAGGCCGTTAATAACGAGCATATTAACAAGGTGATCCACTGATCCATATGGTTCCACTCTTAGCCAATTGGCTTATGAGCAACCACTAACTCCATACGTATGATCTTTCAGTTTATAAACCATTTGTAATTTACATTTGTTTAGCCAGGTTGAATTTTCACCATTTGTGTTTCCCTTTGTTCTGCACTTCACCTGACAATCTGCAATACAGATGATTTTCTTTTCAAAATTGTCACTTCTCACTTTAGGAGATGATGAAATTTTCACATTTTGTGCTGTTGAGTCTCTGAACTGTTTAGAAAAAGTATAGCTTGTGTAATTGATCAATCCGGTAACAAAGATATAAATGAAGTGTTATGCTAGTCCATTATGTTGCTCATTGTAATCTGTATGGAATCCCCCTTATTTCCACCTTAATTCCTCTAGAGAATGGAGCTTTCCGTAATTATGCAGTTTTAAGTTGAGATTTTCATTTTGGATCTTTCTTTTTACCAAAGATTCACCCGGGGCTCCCTTTAGCCTATATTTTGTTTCACTTTAGACCACATTTTCCTCAAAAATGCTGTTACATAGGGTCGTAAAGTACATTAAAAGATAATTGTGGAGGCATGGGTAGCCAGTGGCGGAGCTAGACCGAAAATGTAGGGGGGGCTAAGTTTACAGGATCAAAGGTTCAATACATTTTTAGTATAATTAATTAATTTTTATTCAATATTTGTTCTTTGATTCATGAAGTTCTATTATTGTGAGAACTAGCTCAATTCGTGTTTATATTGATTCTAAGAAATAAGATTCTAAAAATAATAAGCAATAAACATGCAATAAATAGGGATGCACGGTGCAGGGCGACACCGACCACAGTAACGTAGGACGGTAGGACACGGCCGACGTCTGCCGCAGGTGGCGTGGCCAAGTGGGGGACTATTCAGAACGAGCAGGGTGACATGTTGAGATTTTAATTGAGATAAAAATTAAAATAAAATTATAAATACATGAATAACCGGTTATTATAGATCACTTGATAATTCTGTCCACGTGTATATGCTATTATAGAAGGAAGTTATGTATATATACAGGCAATGCAGTTTAGGAGAAAGTTAAAAAGTATACAAGAAAAATAGAGAAAACCATGTAGGTAAATAAAAATACAAAGAAATTTAAGAAAAATAAAACAAGATATGTAAGATTCTACCGCATTCTAACATAAAAATTTATATTAATAATTAATTTTTATTATTATTTATATATAAAAAAAGTAGAACAGGGGAGCTGGGGGAGCTGTAGGGGGGGCGCGCGCCCCCCAGCCCCCCTGTATTTCCGCTATTGTGGGTAGCGTGTTAGGGATGACAATGGGTCTGAAACCCGTAGATTTGATGAAAATCTGACCATGAAGCAAACCCGTACAATCTATGTAAACTTGAACCCTCAAAACCTATAGATTCAAAACTAAACCAGAATTCATTGGGTACTCGAAACCCACGTATACAGTTTATACATGAATTACATTGCAATATAAATATAATTTAAAATTCATAATAAATATGAGATTATCACATTATCAATATATAATTTGAAATGATGAAATCACTCACCATATTTCAACATAACATTATCACGTAAAATGAATAGAAAATGAGGTTGACTTTATAATTTTAAGTAATTGGGTAAACTCACGGAAACCCACGGGTTTAAATTTAAACTTGAACCTAATCCGAAATTAAACGGGTTTAACGGAGCAGCGGTAGGACGGCGTTAGACAGTGACGTGGCCAGTAAGGAGTTCACTAATACTATTTGGAGATAAGGATTTGTCTTTTCACATTAGATTAAATAAGTAAAAAACAAATCAGTTAAAATAGTGAATATTTAAATTAGAAAAACATACTACAGTAGAGCCAAATTTTACATGGGCAAGAGTAGACGTTGATGCCCAAACAATTTAATATCTATTTTCCTAAAATTAATTATATGTCCGGAAATTGAAAGAGATTATATAATATGTCCAAAGTTTATAGAAATTATATAATATATCCTGATTCTTTTGCAACAAAAACATATACAATGATATTTTTCTACGTCAAATGACTTATTTGCCCCTGCCATACCCATTTTCCATTTCCAAAGATCTCTTCGCTGAAACCCCTACAGCTTGAAGTTGCCGAAACCGCAGCCCCGCCGCTTCGACCGAAGCCCCCGTTCCCGCTTGAAGCCGCCGTCCCGACGCAGCGCTCCCGAAGCCTCCACCGCTCGTAGCCACCACCCAGTCATCCCCCGCTTGAAGTCGTTGCCGCGATGTGGCACCGTTGGAGTCCCCGCCGCCAAAACCCCCCACCTAGCCGCCCAAGCCATTGCACCAACGGAGCGTTGTCGGAGCCCCCCACCGAGGAAGCCCCCGCCACCCTGTTGTTGAAGCCCCATATCGAGGAAGTCCCCGTCACCACTACCATTAAAGCCCCGTCGTCGAAACCTTTGTCCCGATACCCGACGTTGTTGAAGCTGTCGTCGAAGTCATCGAACTCACCGCCCGATCGGCTCTAGCTTACATTTGGGAAAGGAAGGGTAAAATTGTCTTTTTAAAATATTTTTTATAAAAAAACATGTAAATATATTATTAATCTAGATTCTCAAACTTAAATATATTATATAATTTTTATGAATTTGGACAGCTCTCTCAACTTTACCGATCGCGGCGAGCTCCCTGTTCCCCAGCCCTGCCGGCCCCAGCGGCCCAGCCGAGCAGAAGCGGCGGCCATGGCCTGCGCCGCGCCGCCACCACTGGATGCGGAGCAACCCGAGTGCCCGGTGTGTCTCTCCCCATTCGACGCCGCCTCCGCCGTGCCGCGAGTCCTCCCATGCGGCCACTCCCTCTGCGGCACCTGCATCGCCTCCCTCCCGCCGGCCTCCGCCTCCATCTCCGCCACCTCGCTCCGCTGCCCTCTCTGCTCACAGTGCGTCCCTTTTTCCCGCGCTCTCGGACCTTTCTCCCTCCCGAAAAATCTCTCTCTCCTCTCCCTCCTCCCCTCGCTTCCAAACCCCTCCCGTTCTCGCACCGCCACCGCCGCTGCCGTCGCCGCGACGCGTCCCCTGTATCTCCCGCTCCACGCCGATCACTCGAGTATACTCTCCCGCTTCCGCCACGCCGTTCTTCCAGAGTCCGCTTCCCCGCTACACTCCGCGCCTCCGGGACCTACTCCCGCTGGCCTCACGATCGGGTCCCTCGCCTCCGACCTCGGCGCCCCGTGGTTCTGCGCTCACGGCGACCCCGTAAGCCTCCTCCCAGTCGAAGCCCCAACTGACGAAGCGCCGAAGCAGGAGTCCTCGTTCTACCGGCCCAGCCACGCGGCACGGGTGGTCGCTGCGATCGATGCGCTGAGCGGCGCGGCTAAGGACGAGGTGATCGATTTGGTGGCCGCCTCGGCCCGATTGGCACGGCGAGTTTGCAGGGTCTACGGGGTCTGGATGGGCCCCGAGGCGTCGCCGCTGTGGATGGTCTCCGAACGGCATTCCCGCGGAATCTCCAGCTTGCTGGAAGAGGGGAGCAGCGGAGAGGAAATGGTTGCTCAGATCAGATCAGTTGGAATGGAGGTGTGTGAAGCGTTCATGGGATTGCATGGCGAAGGCCTGGTGCTGGGGTGCCTCGGCCTGGGCTGCTTCTGCCTCGATCGCTTTGGGCACTGCCTGCTCGACTTGAATCAGGCTTTGGCCTTGTGCCGGGGAGTCCGGGCAGGGGTATGCACGTCCAAACCTAGGGTTTTCATGGCTCCTGAGGTGGTGGTGGTGTTGCATGATAGGTTGCAGATAAAGGATCATGGTTTCAATGGCTTGGTAGGGTCTAGTTCGGATGCTTGGTTGCTGGGTTGTGTATTGGTAGCAATTGTTATTGGGGATGAGCACCTTGCAGCAGGATGGAATACGGATGGATCCTATGATGATTGGAAGAATGATGTGCTTATGAGGCTTGATGCTTCATTGGTTGGCACACATTTGGAACCTTTGTCTGCAATCACCGCATCATGTTTGAACTATGATCCAGAAAGCCGTCCAGAGATTGCTGATGTCTGGAAATGTATTAGCGGTTCAATGGTGAATTCTGACATCAAAGCTTTGGCTCCTAATGATGTTCTTGCGTCTCAGAAGAGTTTTGTGTGTTTGCTCCTTGGGGAGTTGTCCTCAATGTGCTCTGACTTTGGTGCTGTTAATTCAGATGATAACATGAAGCCCTATAAGGATTCTGATGATAAAAATTCAACTCTGGATGATGCCAGTAGTGGTGGTTTCATAAACAATGAAGAAGTTGGCGTGGCAGGAATGGATGAATCACAATGTGGTGGACTGTACAAGTCTTCAACTCTGCTTGCTCATCGCGACTGTGTCACAGGATTAGCCATTGGAGGTATAGGCAATGAACTTTGATCATTCACTACTTTGTTATTGGAGGCATATGTAGTGCAACCTAATATTGAAACTATTGATTTGGACACCATAGCAATCTGGACAATTCCGTAAATAACTAATAATGTTATTTATCTAATACCTAGTGTTTTTGCCCCCTTCAAATTGAATGGTAACTTCTGTTTTGGTTGTCTCATTTCCTTTTAATTTATCATTTGTCATAAGTTTCTCATTTCTACCATTTCTCAATACAGATTTGTGTGCACTTTTAGTTTCATAAGAATGTAAAGTAAATTATAATCTGAAGATTTCTATGTTAATTTGATGCCAAGTAAATGATTTGCAAGATTGCATCTCTAATTCTCTATTAGTTTGGGCTAGATATCTCCCCTCATTTTTATTTTTATTTTTTACATCCTATAGTACCACAATGTTTTCATCTGGGGTGTTAGGTTATGGCATGTCTTACCATTCTATTGGATCTTTCTTATGGCCTTAACAAAAAATATCACAAAAATGTCCTGATGATAAATCTTCATTGTCTGCAGGGGGCTTTTATTTAGCTCTTCTTATGACAAAACAATCAATGTATGGTCGTTGCTGGTATGAAACTGTTCTTATTTTCCCTTCCCTTTATAATCAGTTTGCTATGTGAGCATCATTCTTGAAGCAATCAGCATCATTTTTTTCTCGCAACAAGAAAATCACAGAAGTATACACACTTTGGTTATTATACAATATCATTTCTATCTCTTTAGTTTTCTATGGCTCATTTTTCTGACTTACATCTGTTCTTGAGTTTTTTTTGTAGGACTTCTCTCATATACAGAGTTTAAAGGGTCATGAACATAAAATCACATCAATTATTGTTGTTGACAATGATAATCAGCCACTTTGCATTAGTGGAGACAGTGGTGGCGGAATTTTTGTCTGGTGTGTTGGCGCTTCTCACAATAATGAACCATTGAATAAATGGTATGAAAATAATGATTGGCTCTATCGAGGTATTCACTGTTTGGCCGTTTCTGGAACTGGTCATCTTTACACTGGCAGTAGAGACAAATCTATTAAGGTTTGGTCTCTGAAGGTAAAGATACTAATCTGACTTGCTTTACTAGGTACTACATGGGGTTTGACACAATGTTGGTGTGTACTAAGACTTTAGACATTAGAATAAGGCTTGTCCCAAAAGTTGATACCAGAATGTTTTCCTCTCCTTTTCGTGGAGCATTGAGCCTTTATTTTGATAACAAGTCCATATGTTTGGAATTTCTTGTAGCTAATGGATTTTTCATTGCATTTAACTTAATTTAAATGTTCTATGCTATGTGAAGTTAATTCTCTGTCCCCTATGGCAGGATTTTTCACTTCGCCACACGATGACAGGTCATAAATCTACTGTGTCTTGCCTTTCCATTGCCTGTGGTATTCTTTACAGTGGAAGTTGGGATGGTTCCATTAGATCATGGTGGCTCAGTGATCACAGCCCATTGTCTGTACTGGAAGATGGTACACCAGGAAGCATAGCTCCGGTGTTGTCAATTTCAACAGAAGTCAACCTTGTTATTTCATCATATGAAAATGGCTGTTTGAAGGTTTCCCTATAACTCGATCATGACTTATGATATAAAATTTTATTTGTTCTAGCCACATGCTGTGTTATAATTTTAATTGCAGCCTATGTGATTTCTGCATGGGGTAAATCATGGTGTTTTTGTTTTCTAAAACAGATTTGGAAGGATGAAGTCCTTGTAAAGTCTCTGAAACTTCAAAATGGTGCTGTTTATGCCACTAAATTGAATGGCAAGTGTCTATTTTCTGGCGGTTGGGATAAAATCATAAATATTCAGGTCTGTTTACTAGCTTTGTTCATATGAACCATACAAAAAGGGTATACACTTTAAAAAGATATGCTTAAGTCTGCTCTATAGCTAACATGTATTCACTACCTTTCATTCCCTTGGTCTAATTCTTCATTGGAGTTACTGGAAGATGAGGCAGAGTTGGAAATCAGAGATGTTGCTTCCATTACTTGTGATTCAATTATAACTTCTATATTGTACTGGGATGAAAGGCTGATAGTTGGACTTTCTAACAGGGAGATTAAGGTATGTATCATGTTTATTTTGTTTTCGATTTATCCAGCATTAGCACCTGCAGGAATATATATCCGTTCAGACTTCAGAACTTCTATAGCTTGTTGACTACTTCTGAGGTGTTCATATGTGCTGATGTTGAGATTATGTTCTACCTTTGGTTGCATAACTTTTTTGTTAGAATCACCATTCACAAATTAGCCACTTGTTATACAAGAATGAAATGAACATTGCACTCTATTTCAAACCACTAAAAGCTAATTAGTTCACATTTCTCCAGGTTTACTACAAGGGGCCTTAACTCTAAATCAGGATTAATTAATCATTTCTCTGTCTATCTCCATGTACATAATGTGAATAGCTAGCTCACTGTACAGTCAAATTGATAAATAAAGATTGATGTGACCATGTAATCAGAATTTCCATGTTGATGAATGATGCTAATATTTTTGTAACCGAGCCCAAGTATCGAATGTCATCGAAATCACTTACTTAAGAAAATCGACCCTTTCCACTCTTCGTAGTGGTTCTTAATCGTTTGCCTCGAGTGGTTGATCTTTTGGCACTCCTTGAGTAGACACGTTGTTCATTTGTCACTTTGTTTGTTTTATTAATTTTGTGCTGGGCCCAGCCTTTTTTCATTCCCTACCTCCCAAACAAACTATATCTCTAATTACTAAATAAACCAATACCTTCACAATTAATAGACGTGGCACTAAGGTCTTGTTTCAGCCATAGATATAGATCTAGATTTTTTTTAGAGCCGACCAAACCTAGTTCTCAAAAACCCGGATATAGACCTATGGATAGATTGATGATATTTAGTTAAGCAACTTAGTTTTTATTTTGGATTAAAAATAAAAGTTTAAACTATTTTATTATAGCATACAAACCCTAGATTCAGTATAATCTCAGGGTTGAAATAGTACCAAACATATCCTAAATAACTAATATCCGTACCAAACATATCCTAAATAACTAATATCCGTACTAGGAAAGTAAGTGATTGCTTATCATAGTAGGAAAACATGCAACTGATTATTATAGGTGATAGATATTATTGTCGAAGATGAACTCTTTCTTGATTACTACAGTATGGTGTAGCATTGCTATAGTACCAGAGTCATGGGCTCATGACAAGGCAATTAATCCTCAAATGGAGGCTGTGCCCATGGTTGAAGTCCTTAGTGACCCTATATCAACGATAGAAACTCATGTGGAAAATTGAAGGTTCTCCAATTCATTGGTCATAGCTTGAGGTTGGCAGCTGGTTGCCGTGTGCTGAGTGGCACATACATCCTTACTGCTACGAAGCTTGATGGTGGCAGCAAAGCCATGAGGTAGACGTTGACCCCTCCATCCTTACTGCTACGAAGCTAAGGCACGATGTGGGCCATCAACATGGTCAAAATGGCTGGATAAAACTGACACTAGCTCTATACTCTGCCTTTTTCTTTGGTCTTCTTTGGCAGACACCAATGATGCAGCAAAGAGTAGCAAATTCTTTGATCTTCTTTGGCATAGAAGCGCTAGCCTATACTCTGCCTTTTTCTTTAGTCTTCTTTGGCAGGCACCAATGATGCAGCTGAGAGTAGCAAATTGCAAATTCTTTGGTCTTCTTTGGCATAGAAACCAACGCTAGCCTATAACCCGTAGTTCATTTCCATTTGCCCTAGCCCAACTGCCCAATACAGCCCACTAGCAATCTAGCACGGGCAAGCCAACCAAGCAGCTAGCCAGCCATGCGGCCACGCCCTTACGCTTGTGATATCTCTCTAGTCCTGCACTCCCGTGAGGCCGTGATATCCCAAAATCCTCAAATGTGTTGCTCACTCGGCAAGGGCAATACCCTAAATCCCCTATTCGCCGGCTACTTGGCTCACGGTGCGAGGGCGTCCAGCCGCCCACCATGACAACGGGCAAACACTGCAACACGCAATGATCAATGGATCACGAATTAACAAGGTTTTTGTCACCTCATCTACTCCACCAAAATTCAAAGCACTAATGAATGGTGACCGGTCGGTCCAAATTCCCTCCTAAATCCTAATATTCCAAGTCTTGATTCCTACGAAGGATTTAAATTCTATATATGGATTATGGTGAACTGTGTTCTTGAATCTTCATCTTCATCCCTATGGTGCCTCTTTAGTCACTAGAAATCCCCTCCTAATCTTTACCTCTAGGCTCTGGTTGTTTGATTGTTTCTCCTTTGTCTGTTCTTGAAAGTTAAATATCAATTACAATCTTGTATACTTGAGGCTTTAGGTTCATTTTTTCTAATCTCTAGCATTTTTATTTTCTACCTAATGTCGTCTTTGCCTAGGAAATATTTATCGAGTAGTGAAAAAAGAAAAAGAAAAGAAAACACACAGATGAGTTTATAGAAACACAAAGAGGAGTCATTGACAGGTTTTTTAGAAGTAGTACAAGTTCTAGAAATCCTGAGAACTTGACTATAGTTTGTTTGGAACAAGCTAATGAAGGATTAGATGATAATGATGATATAAATGGGGATGCAGGTAATTTGAGTAGGCTTGCAAACTTAGGTAGCTCACATAATATAGATGCCGTAAGTGTTGATGAAGAATCTGCTTTTATTGTTTATATTTATGATTCGAGGAATTAGGGAAATCTTGATAATAAGAGAGACATTTTAGTTGAAAAGGGACCTATAAAAGAAAAAAAAACCTTGTATTCCATACAGATAAAACCAGTAGACATTTTTTATATGCTTACTATTCTAAAAGAATGAGCAATGGAGAGTTACATGAATAAGTAGCGCACATATTGTATGATGGGCGAAAACGAATCCCCGGTTGGCAAAGTTGCTCTTGTTGGTGTTGGATCGTAGTACTCAACAGCGACCAATGGAACATGTGGACGGAAGGTGCGTCGTGGTGATTGACGTGAGCAGTCATATGGAGCGCTTCTTAAAAATCTTATTCGCACTTCTGGTATAGGATCACAAGAGCGATAGGTTCCGAAGATCTGCTCTTTTGTTTGTCGGTGCACACTAGCGGACGAGATGGAGTAGATTACAGTGACATCATAGCAAAGAGAAGAGATAGTTAGAAACCCTAGCTTGATTTTTGGTTCTGATCTAATTTGATCTCCCTTTGTTGTCTGTGTTATATGTATATGGAACTGACCAGATAGACATGCATTTATATGGAAGCAACCCAATCTCGTGTTGCGATCACGATCTAAATCGAGTCGGTTTTTGTAACCTGTATATTCATCAAGTTTCCCCAAAATCAAAACAATAAAAGGAGATTGTGTCCTCACAAGGCGAGGAGTCAGATTTTGGTGGACACGAGTTTGGGCTCGGTAAGCCGATCCCCGAGTCCTTGGCTCATGTACAGTATTGGTAGTGTCGAACATCGACCCCTGACTTTGTGGTGTCTATTTGCATGTCATTGGCCTTTGAGATTTATTTAGAAATTTCTAAAATATTCATGTGAGTCTATCTCAAAATTCTAGCGGTATAAATATCGTAACGCGTAAGGTGGGGAGCGATGTCTGTTCGGGAGACGGAGGAGCAGTTACGCGTAGGTCTGGTAGGAATAGTAGTGGCGGTAGATGGACTTGGGCGACGGTAGCGAACAACACGACAACAATGGCAAATGGAACGGCAAGGGAATGGGAGATGGAACGACACGTGGATGGCATGTGGAAGGGTAGAATGTGAATTTATAATATGAGAAATGCAGAAAAGGATTAAAATTTGAAGAAAATGAGAAGTAGAGTAAATAAAACCAGTTCCATGAAGTTTAGGGCAATTCTGCGAGGAGTAGCAAGTTCACGACAAATCTACAAATGTGCGTTAAATTTGGCGTCAAATGGTACTTTATATGCGAGGAATTCTTTTATCAGAAGACAGTAATATGGAGATAGTAACTCTAGGTATAAAATTTTAAAAAGTTATTCTCACCAGTGAAATAGGTAGAAGTATGAGAAGATAGTAGTCATACCAATTTTCATATATACCTGAATGTTTATGCTATAGGACAAATTGGAAAAGACTAACATCATAGCAGCCTAGTCCCATTATTTCAATAACCCTAGTTCCCAATGCAGTTGAAAGAACAAATCCCAACCCTCCAATTAAGATAGTATTTTGCACATTTAATAGGCTATCATATAGGAACATAGGAAAAAAAATAATGTGGTAATCAATTTAATGAAGAGAGATGATAAAAGACGAAGACACTATGTCTAAACTAAGACACCGTGTCTTCATGCCATTCAAGATAAAAGTGGAAAGAGATTGGTTGAGATTTTGTGGAGAGAGATGTATAAAAGAATTTACTACATGACAACATAAAAAATTATCTAAGAAAATATGGAATAAAAGTATGATTTATAGAGATGATATTTTATTGACATGACAATATAAGACATTATCTAGGACTGCCTTAAACTCTAATATTCAACTCCGCTATTCTGCCTTAAACTCTGCTATTACTATTTCCTCTCCTATAGGAAAATGCTTTTGTCCATACGCCCGTGAGATTCGATTGGACACTCTCGTTGAGTATGATTTATAGAGATGATATTTTACTGACATGATAATATAAGATATTATTTAGGACTGCTTTAAACTTTGCTATTCAACTCCGCTATTCTTCCTTAAACTCTGCTATTACTATTTCCTCTCTAAGGAAAATGCTTTTGTCCAGACGCGCGCGAGATTCAATTGGACACTCTTCTTAGTTCGTGTGCGCGGAAACTAATTCAAAATCGGATTGGAGAAACTTTTTCGTGTCCGATTGAGCTGGACCTTTCCGATCCACCAATCCGGCAATCCCTCACATACTCGGCGACGATGCTCTCCCCCGATCGACCCCCATGGTCACCTTCTCGTCTCTCGGCCTTCAATTCCCTCCCGCCATCACGATGCAGCCTGCAGGTCATGACACGAGCACGAGCTAGAAGTCAACGCAGCGACCTCAGCACCAAGGTCACCTAGGCGGTGCAATGCCTCAAGCGTGCTGCCCTTCGGGTGACCATTTTGACATCCGTCCCAACGGAGCCTAAGCTGTGGCAACTCAGCATAGTTGCTGTCTTCCATGAGCTGGCCGCGTAGGGCGAGCCCCTCCTTACTCTCTAGTACAGTATACCGCACAGAGATTTTCTTTTTATTGTACTAGTTGTGTTGAAATATTTTTTATGAGTTACATGTAACTTATGCAACAAGTTTTTTAATATGTATTGAAGTCACGTCCTATTTTCTGACTAGCCACCGCAAATCCGGAACGAGATCCTTCAACCCGACAACGTCCTGCAGTTAAGCAATCCACGCTGTTTATTTCAATCCAACGGCTACGGTGTTTTATCAATTTTTTCTGGGCTCTGGCTCACCGCTCGTAGCATCAACATACTTAGAGTTTTTATTTTGCACGGTTTTGACGCTAAATATTAACAGAAATTTTTATTGTATAATAAATTATGAAAATGTGAAAATAATTTTTAATATAAATAAACTTATATTATTTGAAATTTAAAAAACCAATAGTTTTTCAACTTTATCCAAACTATATTTACAGTATTTAATAGAATTTTGATAGCAATAAACAATGTCTTATTATAATATAGAGATTCTTAATATATAGACTTAGCTAAAACATGAACATGATATAAATTATTAACATGTGAAAATATTTTTTAATAAAAATAAACTTATATTATTTATAAGATAAATAAACTTATATTATTTTAGAACTATTAAAATTACTATATAATAAGTTTTATTTATTAATAATCATGTCCATGTTTAATATTTATAACATTTCTATAATTATATCATGTTCATGTTGAAAAACTATTGATTTGTTAAATTTAAAATAATATAAGTTCATTTATATTAAAAATTATTTTCATATTTTCATAATTTATTATAATATAAAAATTACTGTTAATATTTAGCATCAAAACTGTGCAAAAATAAAAACTTTAATTATGTTGATGCACGTGCGGTGAGTCAGAGCACAAAAAGAAACAGATAAAACGCTGCAATCTTTAGATTGAAATGAACGGCGTGGATTGCTTAACTTTAGAGGGACGTAACCAGGTTGAAGTCAAATGACCTCGTTCCCGCCAATCCTCCATTCCACATCACCATGCAACGTCTCTTGGCTAGTCTCGTCACTGCCATTTTCCAATCCCACATGACGTCCCTTTCGTCTACTCGTTCTGTCTCGCCATCATCCCAAGTTCTGCGTCGTATGTATGAGTTTTCACTGGATATCAAATATGCGAGCGAATATTAATACAAGAATAATTGATATCTATGAGATTGTCGATCGAGCAACCAACGCTTAAACTACCAACGAGTGTCTAGCATATTGTTGACGTCAAGATTTGGTAAAGCTTAGACCCACTAAAGATGTCACACGGTCAACAGAAGTTAAAGAGGATCCGGTAAAGAAGAGTCAAGGAAGTCCGTTCATGCTGTTACAAGATGACCAGACATAGAAGAGCCGATGGTGATAAAGATTAAGAGAAGATGAAGATTATCTGGAATCGGTTAAGATAGAGTGTTTGGACGGTAAGTCTCTAGACTATAAATATGTATCCCTAGTTAGCTTAGAAAACACTTTTTTGTTAATCAACTATTCGGCGCATCGCCATCCTTGGCTTTCAAGGTTTATCCAGTGGGATTCGGCTCTCGGAACTGGGCTGCATCGTTTCGATCTCCGGCGAAGAGGTGAGTCCCACCACCCCGACGTCCGTACCAATTAGTTTAGTATCCTCACGGCTACATTAGATTGATCTCTTGAGGTAAACGTCGAAACAGTACGGTCGCTGATTGTTCTCGGTGTATTAGCTAGGTCCAAGGCTGCATCAGTTTAGTTTGATGTCTTAGATTGATATGATTTAGGTGTGATAGTTGGAGGCTTCATCGGTTAAGTTCGATATCTCTTGCTATTGTATCTCTTTAATGTTGTATATCGTTCATCTAAATAAAGCATGCCCGATACTTTGACATATTATTAAGACCATCGTGACTAGCTATTGTCTTAGTTAGGTCTGATCTAGTTATTGTGATGATTTTTATGATATAGACATGTAATGTAGCACATTTTATTTATTTCTGTCGGAGTACAAGCCGACGGGTTATCTTCAATTCAATGCCACATCTTATTTGCCATCAGAGAGTGTCTATCGGCCCGTATGCGTAAAGCTGCTTATCTCATCGGCCGATGGCGTCCGCCGATTGCTTTGCCCCTAGTCATTGGACCTTTGACCGATAGGCATGATATTCCACGATTTCACAATTTGTTCCACAATCATCAGCTTGCCAACTGATCGGCTATGCTATTAATGTCACATTTTCTGTCCCCTTATAAGTTGTAGGGTCAAACTGATTGGCACGCCTTAAACCCTTTTTTTAAGAATATAGGACCTACATTAGAGTTAAGCAGATCTCTCAGGCCACGCATGTGTCAAAGTGTGACAAAAAACGCACTAACACGCTTTTTGGCACGCCTAGTGGGACACAAACTTTGCCTGCTTGTCATACAAGGTCCGAGATGGGTAACACTATTGAGGTGGCGGATGGCGGAATTGAACCAATTCACGGTAGAGAGCCCGAGTTCATCCTGTGAAGACCGCATTGACGGGACAGAGGGCAAGCTCGGTCAAGGTTTCGCCGTGGACGCTGAACTTCAGGAAATAGAAATCGGACCGAGTGACAGACCGAGGCCAACCTTCATAAGTGCTCAACTTGACGAGCTAGCCACATTACTGTGAGAATAACAGGATTGTTTTGCGTGGGAATATCATGAGATGCTAGGTTTAAGCCGGTCGATTATGGAACATCGACTGCCAATAAAGTAAGAGTATCGGCCATTCAAGCAGTCACCTCGACAGTTCAAGGCAGAGATATATCCAGATATCAAGGTCTAGGTAACAAGGTTGTGTGATACGGGATTCATAAGACCGTGCCGATACGCAGAATGGGTGTCAACCAATGTACTAGTTTGGAAGAAGAGTGGAAAGCTCAGAATATGGGTTGACTTCAGAGACTTGAACAAGGTAACCCGGAAAGACAAAAACCCAATGCCGATCGCAAATTTATTGGTGGATGCCGCATCGGGTCATAAGATCATCAGCTTCATGGATGGAAATGTAGGCTATAATCAAATTTTCATGGCCGACGAAGACATCCACAAGACGGCCTTCCAGTGTCCGAGCGCTATCGGATTGTATGAATTAGTGGTGATGATCTTCGGCTTAAAGAACGATTGAGCAACCTACTAGAGAGCCATGAACTATAATTTTCATGATTTGATCGGCTAGTTAGTCGAGATATACATCGACAACGTCGTGGTCAAGTCAAGCGATGTACAAAACCACGTGGCCGATCTACGTCAAGTCCTAGAGAGGGCTCGGAAATATGGATTGAAGATGAATCCCGAAAAATATGCCTTTGGTGTATCGACAGGGAAGTTTCTAGGCTTTATTGTGCATGAAAGAGGGATCGAGGTCAGCCAGCGTAGTATCGAAGCTATCAAGAACACACATCCCCCTACCGATAAAACTGAATTACAGTCGCTAATAGAGAAGATAAATTTCCTTAGAAGATTTATAGCCAACCTCTCAAAAAAGATAGAGCCATTCGCCCCACTGTTGAAGTTGAAACCCGGCCAGGAATTTGCATGGGGAAATAAGCAACATAAAGCTTTTGACGAAACAAAGAGTACCTAAGTTCGCCACTAGTGCTAATGCCACCACAAAAGGGGACTTCTTTCAAGTTGTATCTATCGACCGATGATGAGGTTATCGGTGCGGTGTTTATTCAGGAAGTCGACAAAAAGGAAAGGGTGATCTTCTATCTCAATAGGAGGCTCCTAGATGCTGAAACCCGATACTTGGCAGTGGAAAAGCTTTGTTTATGCTTGTACTTCGCATGCACCAAGTTGAGACACTATCTGCTCTCGACAGAGTGTACCGTAGTATGAAAGGTCGATGTCATCAAATATATGCTATCAGCTCTAGTATTGAAGGGACGTATCGAAAAATGGGTCCTCACTTTGACCGAATTTGATCTCAGGTACGAATCGGTTAAAACAATAAAAGGACAAGCAATAGCCGATTTCATAGTTCAACACAGGGACAAGATGGTGACCCATGTGGAACCGGTACCATGGACATTGTTCTTTGATGGATCAATATGCCGACACAGATGTTGTATCGACCTGGTGATCATCTCTCCTTGGGGCACCGTTTGAATTCACGTACACCATCAATCCTTTCTCCACAAACAATCAGGCCGAATACAAAGCCGTGCTAAAAGGATTGCAACTATTGAAAGAAGTGGGAGCTAATACAGTTGAAATTCTCAACGATTCTCTGTTGGTCATGAGATAGCTGTCAGAAGAATACAAGTGCAAGGATGATGTACTAAGAGAATACTATGATCGGTGCCGAGCTGTGATAACAAGCTTTCGAAGCGTGGTTTTCACCCACATCCCAAGAGAGCAAAACTCGAAAGCTAACGATTTGGCCCAGACAGTGTTAGGATACAAGCCGATGGCTAGGTCAATCGAGGTCGGAGTCACGGAGATAGAGACCGATGAAAGGAGGTATGATATTATTAATTATTTGAAGGACCCTTCGATATCGGCGCCAAGAATGCTTAGGTATCAGGCAACAAGGTACGTCATGCTCAGCGAGGATTTATACCGACGTATGACCGACGGGGTTTGTAACACCCCAAATTTTCAAAGAAATAAAAATATTATTTCAATTTCCTTGAATTTTATTATTTTAAAAATACCTTTAAATACCCTTCAATACCATTTTGAACTACAGCATAGAGTAAATGGCCAAACCAGGGGCTGAAACTTTTTATATATGATCCTAAGACCAAAATAGATTTATGAGTATTTTTATAAATTTTTACCAAGCTTGGAAGTAGTCCTAATATTTTAATCTATTTCCTGGAATTATTTTTATTCGGAAATGTTTTGAAACAGTAACGGGCCTCCCTCCTCCCTTTTTCTCTCTCCCGGCCGGCCCAGCCCGTCACCCTCGCCCGTCTCTGGCTGACAGCCCGACCCCACCTGTCGGTGCCAACAGTCCCCTCTCACGCCCGAGCCCGACCCCACCCGTCAGCCGCCACCCTCGCGCACTCGCACCCGCTGACCACCTTGGCCCACCTGTCGGACCCGTCTTCCCCGCAAGATCCGCCCCCAAATCTCCCCCCTCGCCGGCCGAAACCCTAGCCCCCCTCGGATTCACTCTCGCCGGCCCCCTCTCCCTAATTACTCGTCGACATTGAATCCCCCGCGTTCTTCCGACCGTTTCCCCCCGTTAACCCACGCCATTAAGCCACGGGATCAGCGCTCGCGTGCATGGCCGAGCCTCACCGGCGCCATTGAAGACCTCCCCTCCCCTTTCCTTGTATTCATTGCCCGTTATCCCTCGCCGACGACCCTATTTAAACCCCTCACCTCCGTCGCGTTCGGTCCAAGCGTCCA
Organism: Zizania palustris; assembly: GCA_019279435.1. NCBI lineage: Eukaryota > Viridiplantae > Streptophyta > Magnoliopsida > Poales > Poaceae > Zizania > Zizania palustris. Next base: position 13,774,550 of record JAAALK010000284.1, read on the forward strand.
ATTGCGCTCAAACCAAACAGAATGCCCTCCATTCGATTTTTAGCACAACACCGCCGCTCGTCCTCCAGCCGTCGCTCGCCGTCGCCGGAGTCCCTCTCCGTCCACGCCGACCGCACCTTCATGATCGCAAGGTCGACCCCGACCTCGGCCTCCCCTCCGTCGACACTGAACCCCGCCGGATCGCCGTCGCCGACAAGAAGCCAAACACCTTCGCCGACTCCGCTCGTCGCCGGCCTCACCCCGTCGACCCCGGACCACCGCAAGGGTACCCTCTTGTTCCCCTCGGTACCCTCTTTACGTTTTTAGTCCTAGCTAGGCCAGATAGCCCTCGCCGTCGCCGGAATCGCTCACCGTCGCGTCGCCGGAGTCGGGGAAGAAGGGGTACTTTGCCCCCCCGACACGCGCCGTGCCGAATTCAATCCCGGTCGTGTGATCCAGATCCAACGCTGGTGATTAAATCATCTGTTCGGTTTAATCCACGCTGTCGGATCTGAGTGAAGTGGTACGGTGTGATCTCGTGCATTCCTTGATATTTAAAATCCTCGTTCAATCTCCGCCGTCCATCGCATACCGGTTCAACGTTTTAATCTCAACCGTCCACGTCATTTTAACTCCCCGCCTCGCCCGTGACCGCCCGATCGCGATCCAATGGTGGATCTTGATCCGGCGCACGCGCACAGTGCACGGGTGCACGGTGGACTCGGCTCACCGTGGACCGACGCCTGTTTTTGGTTTAATTTAATTTCCAGAAATGCTTTTCAACTTCAAAAATTCATATCTGGCGCATTTGAACTCTAAAAATTGTCATTTCAATTCCAGAAATTTTATAATTTTATTCTCTACACATTAATTCAATAAAAACAATATGTTACTTTAGACTTTTCATGTTTATTTAAATAAGTATTCAAATGCCATTAGGATAAAAATGTAAATTTAATTATTTAAATTTCAGTAAGTCTTATATTTAATTATTTCCTGTTAATATGATGAAACCACTAAGTTTTCTCTGAACCATTTATTCTAAATTAAATATAAAACTTAAAGTGAGATTATTCACAATAAAAAAAACCCCTTATAAAGAGGACAATATCCCATTTTTGTTAATTTTAAATATTTATAAAATAGATTTCAGGAACTTAAACAACTTGACTTTCTTTAAGATAAAACCAAATTAAACATATGTGCTTGTTGTGTGACTTTTGGATTGTTTAATTGAATGTCGCGTTTAATTTATTTATATCGAGAAGACTACGAAGCCGTTGAGGAGCCGGAATATTTCCCGGAAGTTCCTCCCTCACCCTTCGCTGAACAAGGCAAGTCACCAAACCAATCTTTTGAGCATAGTGAACCCATGTTTTATTAAACTATCGCTAAAACACATAGGTTATACGTGCATTAGTCAAATGAAACCCTTACAATATATTTATTTAGGATCCCCCGACCTTGATGTGCAACCCAAGCCATGCTATCTCGCCTAACCTCCTTGTCACCATATGATTAATGATATTAGCTAGTGTCCAATGTATTGACATGATCGCTATAAGATAAAAATGAGTCATAGTAAAATGGTTCTACTATATTATCCTCGTTACTTCTTATCCTTGGAATTCTGTTGGTGATGAGTTATGGTTGTGAGTGTATGCATGGTGGGTTCCGGGTGCAAGCTAGGACATTGGTCGGTAGCACCCGGGGCACTATAAGGACCGGTCTGTGGGATCCGTTGCAATACACTTCCGTACTAACCATAAGTCTAATGGGTAAGTCCTAACTAAGGTATGGAGTGTTCCAAACCGAGGACACCATTTGGAGATGGGTCAAGCAGCACCTGCGGGTGGCTTGTACCAATGTGGCGCAAAAAGGGGTGCGACGTTAGCCGGGATACGGCCCGGCGCGTCGGCGAAACCTAGAGTGGGTGGTTATCGCTTGGAGCATTTCATACCGAGGTTTTGGCACGAGTTCCCGTGGTATGGGTCATCTCGATTGGTATGAGTGCGTGCGTTGTGGGTACAGTAGTACATCTCTGATCAGAGTCTTAAATCTTTTCGAAAAGCCGAGCCCACGGTCAAGGGCGGGTTGCGTGACATCCCACAGTTAGATTTCTTTGAATATGTATGTGCATGATGGTTTGACATGTAAGGACTGTTGTGCGAGGAGGTAAAACGTACTCCTCGAGTTAGATGTTGTTGTTGATGCTCATGTTTACTTTTCCGCATGATAAAATTTGACTACACTAAATGTAATAACTGAAAAATGTACTTTTCCGCAATGTTAGCCATTGCCCTTCCTTGTTTATTATCCTGCACTATTACTTGCATTTTGCGTTGGCTTGTTGAGTACTTTTTGTACTCATACCCGTTGGACCCCACAGAGGATGCCTACTACGAAGACGGTCTGGAGTAGCGACCCAGTCAAGAAGAAAGATCCTGAAGAAGGCGTTCGTCATGCTTTTTTTTATTATTTTTATCGTTTTTATTAAACTCTGATGTAATAAATATGGTCTGCGCACCATGAATACTGTCATATGTACGATTGTCGCATGATGAACCTCTTGTATTATTGTTTTTCTTTGGAAATTCAATAATGTCTCGATTTGATAAATCGGGGCACCACAAGATGGTATCAGAGCCGACTTGACTGTAGGAAGCCAAACAGACCCGCCTAGCCATTAGCTGCAGAAAATTATTTCTCGAAAACATACTTTATAAACTTTGTTCCTCCCCTCACTTTTTCTTCAACTTGCTGTTTTGTAGATGCCTGTCTACCAAGTCCACAGCTACTGTCGCCATTTCGAGGGCTTCGTCAGGGAGCTTCGGATGATGCTCACATTCCTCGGGTTCCTCTTCGAGCCCGAATTCCAAGGAGTATACTTGGAGGAGTTTGCCGGACCCTGCGACGTCTCCCTCACCGTCCACGGCTCCGGAGAGCATCTACCATCCTACACCACCGCACTTGGAGGCCCGACATTCGACGTCGCGTGCCAACGAGTCGCTCTCCAGGCCCTTATGGAGCTGAGGATGATCTACGATGATCGTCTTCAAAACTCGTCTTTTCGGCTTGTGCCGAAACGCACTCCCGGTGCCTACCGTAGCATCTACCTCGGAGTTCACTCCGTGCGTGATCCAGTCATGGCACGACAGTCACATCTTCTTTAGGCTATGGATGATCTCCATACAGAGGCAGTGCTTGACACCGATGAGCACCATGAGGCGGTTGAGTTCCTTCGTGAGGAGATGAAGAACTTGATCTAGCAGAACGGCTAGCTGCAGCGCAAGATCATGCAGCTGCAGAAGGACATCGCCGAGATGGTTCCTCTCCTTCCTAGGAAGAGGAAGCCCATCCGTGAGCCCGTCCCTCGCCCCAACCGGATCCCACCTCACCCCTCCACCGCCGGACCGTCTACCGCCAGCGCCCCTGCACCACGCCCCGGCCTCGTCTCTGACCCCATCATCGAGAATTTTCTCGAGCCTACCATCCCTCGGGAGCCGCGTACTCGTGGTTCCGAGAGCACGGAGACCGCCTCCGGTGGCGATTAGGCGTTAGAGGCCGCTGTTTTAAATAAAGCAAAAATTTTGTGTGTGGTGCTATCCGCAACGAGTGTGTTGTGGGTAGAATAAAAGATTAATTGTAATGAACAATTTTTACCACTTTATATATATGCCGGAACCTTATGAGATATGTTTGATTGTATTATTGTTTCATCATCTTTTTGCCTTATAACATCGTATATCCAGAAGATGGCCGACCACCAGAACACCGGCTCCAACAACGGAGAAGGAAGCCATGACGCGCCCGAGGGTGTTGTACCCAACTGGGGTGCAACAGGCCCCTGTCAGTCTGGGTCACCATCCGCCAACCACCCTACTTTGGCGGAGATGATGGCGAATCAGAACCAGCTGATCACCGCCCTCCTCACCCAGATGCAGCACCAACAAGCTCAGTTGGACCGTCTGCAGAATGGGGAAGTCGCCCCTCGCGCACCAGCACCCGCACCCGCTCCCCAACTCTCGGAGTTCCTGCGTGTGCGTCCCCCTATTTTCTCGAGCACCACCAACCCAATGGAGGCCGGAGATTGGCTCCGTACCATTGGAAAGAAGCTTGACCTCCTCCCCTGCACCGACCGAGAGCGAGTGGCCTTCGCCACTCATTAGCTCCAAGGTCCCGCCGCCGAATGGTGGGACAACTACCGTGAGTCCCAACCTGAGGACCACGTGGTGACATAGGCAGAGTTCACCATCGCCTTTCGCGCCGCCCACGTCCCCGCCGGTGTCATCGCAGTAAAGCAGCAGGAGTTCCGCGACCTGCAGCAAGGCAGTCGGACTGTCATGGAGTACCTCCATGAGTTCAACCGCCTCACCCGCTACGCACTGGAAGAAGTGCGCACCGATGCCCTCCGCCAAGCCAAGTTCCTCTAGGGACTCAAGGATGAGCTGTCCATCCAGCTCGTCGCCACCGACTACGCTGACTTCCAACGACTAGTCAATAAAGCGCTCATCCAAGAGACTGAGCAGAACAGGTTGGACCTCAAGAAGAGGAAGATGATCACCTTCAAGCATCAGCAGGCGAAGTCTCAGAGGCCCCGCTTCGTCCCTCCGCCACCAGCGCTCGCCTACAATCCTTGGCCCGCCTACAGGCCACCTCACGTCGCCGGTGGATCCAACGCCGGGCATCCTCGCCCCGCTCCACCATCTCCGGCCGCTTAGCCGATGCCAACCGCCAAGGCCCCGATCTTGAAGGATCGCCAAGGGAGGCCGGTTGTCTGCTTCAACTGCCGCAAGGAAGGACACTACTCGCACCAGTGTCCCCACCCTAAGCAGCCCCAAGGCGTGGCACCCAACCAGGCGGTTCGTGCCCGCGTCAACCACATCAACGCGGAGGAAGCTCAAGAGGCTCCCGAAGTCGTGCTCGGTACGTTTACTATGAATTCCGTACCAGCTACGATTTTATTTGACTCTGGAGCAACACACACTTTCATCTCGGAGGATTTTGTGAAAATCAACGAATTGGAGGTACTCCCTCTATCCGTCCCCATGGTGATTGCCACTCCCGGCAATAGAACCTTAGCCCGCTTATACAACCCTAAGGTTCAGATAGAGATCCAAGGAGTATTATTCCGGGCCGAGCCAGTCCTCATAAAATGCACCGGACTCGACCTCATCCTAGGGATGGATTGGTTGATGAAGCACAAGGGAGTGATCGACTGTGCCAACAAGTCCGTCACAGTGACCAACCCTGAAGGCGAAGCCATCATTTTTCGGATGACCATTCGCCAACCACACGAAGCCTCCCTCCACTCGCTAGCTCTTGAAGAAGTCCCCATAGTCAAAGAGTTCATGGACGTCTTCCCTGAAGACCTACCAGGAATGCCTCCCAAGCGGGACATCGAATTCAGAATCGAACTTGTCCCCGTAGCCACTCCAATCTCGAAGCACCCATACCGGATGGCCGCCAACGAATTAGCCGAGGTCAAGAGCAACATCGAAGACCTAGAGCAAAAAGGGTACATCCGACCGAGTACCTCACCATGGGGTGCACCGGTCATCTTCGCCATGAAGAAAGACAAGACCAAGAGGATGTGCATGGACTATAGAGCCCTAAACGACGTAACCATCAAGAACAAATACCCATTGCCTCGGATCGACGACTTGTTCGATCAACTGAAGGGATCCTCGGTGTTTCCAAGATTGACCTCAGGTCAGGTTATCACCAATTGAGGATTAGAGAAGAGGACATACCCAAGACTGCCTTCACCTCCCGCTATGGACTCTACGAGTATACTGTGATGTCGTTCGGACTCACGAATGCCCCAACCTTTTTCATGAACATGATGAACAATGTATTCATGGAGTTCTTGGATAAGTCCATCGTGGCATTCATCGACGATATCCTCGTCTACTCCAAGACCAAGGAAGAACATGAAACCCACCTCCGTCTGACCCTCGGAAAGCTAAGGGAACAACAATTGTACGCCAAATACAACAAATGCAAATTTTGGTCATCTGAGGTGAAGTTCCTCGGCCATGTCATATCTACCGGAGGAATAGCGGTGGACCCAACCACTGTGGAAGCAGTAACCAACTGGCTGCAGCCCACGACCGTGACCGAGATCCGGAGCTTTCTCGGATTAGCCGAATACTACCGCCGGTTCATCGAGAATTTTCGAAGATCGCCAAACCTATGACCAGACTGTTGCAGAAGGAAATAAAGTTTGAATGGACCCCAGACTGCGAAGAAAAGCTTCCAGACCCTCAAGAAGAAGCTCGTGTCAGCCCCAATCCTGACCCTGCCGGACATCCAGAAAGACTTCCACGTCTACTGCGATGTCTCTCGCCAAGGTTTGGGATGTGTCTTGATGCAAGATGGGAAGATGATATCCTACGCCTCCCGATAGCTAAGACCGCATGAGCTGAATTACCCAACCCACGACCTGGAATTAGCATCCATGGTTCATGCCTTGAAGATATGAAGACATTACCTTGTGGGGAATCGGTGTGAGGTCTTCACCGACCACAAGAGCCTCAAGTATATATTCACCCAGCCAGATCTAAACCTCAGACAAAGGAGATGGTTGGAACTGATCAAGGACTACGACTTGGGAATCCATTATCATCTAGGCAAGGCAAATGTGGTGGCAGACGCCCTTAGTCGAAAAGGGTACTGCAATGCCATCATGATTCAGGACGAGGCTCCTTTACTTTACAAGGAGATGGAAAGGCTGAACTTAGGGATCACCACCCGAGCGTACCTCGCTGCCTTGGAGTCTAGGCCTATCTTAATAGACCAGATCCGAGAAAAGCAGAAGAAAGACCCGGACATCTTGGAGATCCAACAGAAAATGTGGAAGGGTAAAGCCCTCGGATTCTCCGAGGACGAGCACGGTACCATCTGGTTTGGAAACCGGATATGCGTACCCAACAAGCCTGAGTTGAAGACCCTCATCCTTCAAGAAGCCCACGATACTCTATACTCCATACATACCGAGAGTACCAAGATCTATCAAGATCTGAAGGAGAAATATTGGTGGGTCAGCATGAAGAGAGAAATAGCTGAATATGTGGCCAAGTGCGACACATGCCAGCGAGTCAAGGTAGAGCATCAAAGACCTGTCGGACTTTTGCAACCTCTCAGGGTCCCTGAATGGAAGTGGGAAGAAATTGGAATGGACTTCATCACGGGACTACCTAGGACCCAAGCTGGTCATGATTCTATCTGGGTGATCGTCGACTGACTCACCAAGGTAGCTCACTTCATTCCGGTCAAGACGACTTACACTGTCGCCAAGTTGGCTGAGTTGTATATGACCAGATCGTGTGCCTTCACGGAGTTCCCAAGAAGATTGTATCTGACCGTGGGAGTCAGTTTACCTCCAATTTTTGGAAGAACCTTCAATAGGAACTCGGCACCCGGCTGAACTTTAGCACCGCCTATCATCCACAGACCGACGGTCAAACCGAAAGGGTCAACCAGATATTGGAAGATATGCTTAGAGATTGCGCTCTATACTTTGGCGGAAGGTGGGACAAGAACTTACCCTATGTAGAGTTCTCCTACAACAACAGCTATCAAGCCAGCCTGCAAATGTCCTCGTTCGAAGCACTTTATGGGCGCAAGTGCAGAACGCCGCTGCTCTGGGATCAGACCGGAGAGTCGCAACTGTTTGGGACAGATATACTAAGAGAAGCTGAAGAGAAGGTCAAGATCATAAGGGACCAGTTAAAGATAGCCCAGTCCCGGTAGAAGAGCTATGCCGATAACCGCCGAAGAGACCTAACCTTTGAGGAGGGCGATTATGTCTATCTCCGAGTCACTCCCCTCTGAGGCACTCAAAGGTTCAACATGAAAGGCAAGCTAGCACCCCGCTACGTCGGACCTTTTCAGATCCTCCGACGGCAAGGAGAAGTGGCATATCAACTTGAACTGCCTCCATCTTTGGCAGGAGTTCATGATGTGTTCCATGTCTCTCAGCTAAAGAAGTGCCTTCGTGTGCCCGCCGAGCAGGCCGATCTCCAACAGCTCAACGTCCAAGAAGACCTGACCTACATCGAGAAACCTATCAAGATCTTGGAAACCAAAGAAAGAGTAACCAGGAGTCGTGTAGTTCGCTTCTGCAAGGTTCAGTGGGACAACCACCCCGCCGAAGAAGATACATGGAAAAAAGAAGACGAACTGAAAGCCCAATACCTCGAGTTATTCGAGTAACGTTCCAATCTCGAGGACGAGATTCTTTGTAAGGGGGATAGGTTTGTAACACCCCAAATTTTCAAAGAAATAAAAATATTATTTCAATTTCCTTGAATTTTATTATTTTAAAAATACCTTTAAATACCCTTCAATACCATTTTGAACTACAACATAGAGTAAATGGTCAAACCAGGGGCTAAAACTTTTTGTATATGATCCTAAGACCAAAATAGATTTATGAGAATTTTTATAAATTTTTACCAAGCTTGGAAGTAGTCCTAATATTTTAATCTATTTCATGGAATTATTTTTATTCGGAAATGTTTTGAAACAGTAACGGGCCTCCCTCCTCCCTTTTTCTCTCTCCCGGCCGGCCCAGCCCGTCACCCTCGCCCGCCTCTGGCTGACAGCTCGACCCCACCTGTCGGCGCCAACAGTCCCCTCTCGCGCCCGAGCCCGACCTCACCCGTCAGCCGCCACCCTCACGCACTCGCACCCGCTGACCACCTTGGCCCACCTGTCGGACCTGTCTTCCCCACGAGATCCGCCCCCAAATCTCCCCCCCTCGCCGGCCGAAACCCTAACCCCCCTCGGATTTGCTCTCGCTGGCCCCCTCTCCCTAATTACTCATCGGCATTGAATCCCCCACGTTCTTCCGACCGTTTCCCCCCGTTAACCCACGCCATTAAGCCACGGGATCAGCGCTCGCATGCATGGCCGAGCCTCACCGGCGCCATTAAAGACCTCCCCTCCCCTTTCCTTGTATTCGTCGCCCGTTATCCCTCGCCGACGACCCTATTTAAACCCCTCACCTCCGCCGCGTTCGGTCCACGCGTCCAATTGCGCTCAGACCAAACAGAACGCCCTCCATTCGATTTTTAGCACAACACCGCCGCTCGTCCTCCAGCCGTCACTCGCCGTCACCGGAGTCCCTCTCCGTCCACGCCGACCGCACCTTCGTGATCGCAAGGTCGACACCGACCTCGGCCACCCCTCCGTCGACACTGAACCCCGTCGGATCGCCGTCGCCGACAAGAAGCCGAACACCTTCGCCGACTCCGCTCGTCGCCGGCCTCACCCTGTCGACCCCGGACCACCGCAAGGGTACCCTTTTGTTCCCCTCGGTACCCTCTTTACGTTTTTAGTCCTAGCTAGGCCAGATAGCCCTCACCGTCGCCGGAATCGCTCACCGTCGCATCGCCGGAGTCGGGGAAGAAGGGGTACTTTGCCCCCCCGACACGCGTCGTGCTGGATTCAATCCCGGCCGTGTGATCCAGATCCAACGCCAGCGATTAAATCATCTGTTCGGTTTAATCCATGCCATCGGATCTGAGTGAAGCAGTACGGTGCGATCTCGTGCGTTCGTTGATATTTAAAACCCTCGTTCAATCTCCGCCGTCCATCGCATACCGGTTCAACGTTTTAATCTCAGCCGTCCACGTCATTTTAACTCCCCCGCCTCGCCCGTGATCGCCCGATCGCGATCCAACGGTGGATCTTGATCTGGCGCACGCGCACAGTGCGCAGGTGAATGGTGGACTCGGCTCACCGTGGACCGACGCCTGTTTTTGGTTTAATTTAATTTCTAGAAATGCTTTTAAACTTCAAAAATTCATATCTGGCGCATTTGAACTCTAAAAATTGTCATTTCAATTCCAGAAATTTTATAATTTTATTCTCTACACATTAATTCAATAAAAACAATATGTTACTTTAGACTTTTCATGTTTATTTAAATAAGTATTCAAATGCCATTAGGATAAAAATTTAAATTTAATTATTTAAATTTCAGTAAGTCTTATATTTAATTATTTCCTGTTAATATGCTGAAACCACTAAGTTTTCTCTGAACCATTTATTCTAAATTAAATATAAAACTTAAAGTCAGATTATTCACAATAAAAAAAACCCCTTATAAAGAGGACAATATCCCATTTTTGTTAATTTTAAATATTTATAAAATAGATTTCAGGAACTTAAACAACTTGACTTTCTTTAAGATAAAACCAAATTAAACATATGTGCTTGTTGTGTGACTTTTGGATTGTTTAATTGAGTGTCGCGTTTAATTTATTTATATCGAGAAGACTACGACGCCGTCGAGGAGCCGGAATATTTCCCGGAAGTTCCTCCCTAACCCTTCGCTGAACAAGGCAAGTCACCAAACCAATCTTTTGAGCATATTGAACCCATGTTTTATTAAACTATCGCTAAAACACATAGGTTATACGTGCCTTAGTCAAATAAAACCCTTACAATATATTTATTTAGGATCCCCCGACCTTGATGTGCAACCCAAGCCATGCTATCTCGCCTAACCTCCTTGTCACCATATGATTAATGATATTAGCTAGTGTCCAATGTATTGACATGATCGCTATAAGATAAAAATGAGTCGTAGTAAAATGGTTCTACTATATGATCCTCGTTACTTCTTATCCTTTGAATTCTGTTGGTGATGAGTTATGGTTGTGAGTGTGTGCATGGTGGTTCCATGTGCAAGCTAGGACATTGGTCGGTAGCACCCGGGGCACTATAAGGACCGGTCTGCGGGATCCATTGCAATACACTTCCGTACTAACCACAAGTCTAATGGGTAAGTCCTAACTAAGGTATGGAGTGTTCCAAACCATGGCCACCATTTGGAGATGGGTCAAGCAGCACCTGCGGGTGGCTCGTACCAATGTGGCGCAAAAGGGGGTGCGACGTTAGCCGGGATGCGGCCCGGCGCGCCGGCGAAACCTAGAGCGGGTGGTTATCGCTTGGAGCATTTCATACCGAGGTTTTGGCATGAGTTCCCGTGGTATGGGTCTTCTCGTTTGGGATGAGTGCGTGCCTTGTGGGTACAGTAGTACATCTCTGATCAGAGTCTTAAATCTTTTCGAAAAGCCGAGCCCACGGTCAAGGGCGGGTTGCGTGACATCCCACAATTAGATTACTTTGAATATGTATGTGCATGATGGTTTGACATGTAAGGACTGTTGTGCGAGGAGGTAAAACGTACTCCTCGAGTTAGATGATGTTGTTGATGCTCATGTTTACTTTTCCGCATGATAAAATTTGACTACACTAAATGCAATAACTGAAAAATGTACTTTTCCGCAATGTTAGCCATTACCCTTCCTTGTTTATTATCCTGCACTATTACTTGCATTTTGCGGTGGCTTGTTGAGTACTTTTTGTACTCATACCCGTTGGACCCCACAGAGGATGCCTACTACGAAGACGGTCTAGAGTAGCGACCCAATCAAGAAGAAAGATCCTGAAGAAGGCGTTCGTCATGCTTTTTTTATTATTTTTATCATTTTTATTAAACTCTGATGTAATAAATATGGTCTGCGCACCATGAATACTGTCGTATGTACGATTGTCGCATGATGAACCTCTTGTATTATTGTTTTTCTTTGGAAATTCAATAATGTCTCGATTTGATAAATCAGGGCGCCACAGGGTTCTCCTTAGATGCATAGGCATTGAAGAGGATAAAGTGGTGATGTGCGAGGTTCATGACGGTATATGCAGGACACACCAGTCGGCCTAGAAAATGAAATGGTTACTGCGGAGGGTAGGTTACTTTTGGCCGACTATGGTGGAGGACTGCTACAAGGGATGTCAGGATTGCCAGAAATTTGGAGCCATCTAGAGGGCACCCGCATCGGCAATGAACCCAATAATCAAACCCTAGCCCTTCAGGGGTTGGGGCATCGATATGATCGGCCAAAACTAGGGGGCATGTTTTGACACCAAGATTTGGTAAAGCTCGAGCCCACTAAAAATGCCACGCGGTCAACGGAAGTCAAAGAGGATCCGGTCAAGAAGAGTCAAGGAAGCTTGTTCATGTTTGTTGGGGGAAAATATTCCATCTTCAGGGTTATTGCAGTGACAAGATAAAGACTGGTGATTAAGCTAAAGACTTCCAGCATATACCTTCGGAGATACATTGAATCAAGTTCGAAGCATGATGACGGGCTCTAGTTCGGAGTACATCTTCAAACTTAGACTCTTCCAGGAACTTCTTTGTCAGCTAAGATGGAAGACTTATCTTCTTTCTTGTTAGATTAGTCTTTTACCATTTTAACCCTATTGAGGGTACCGAATAGTTTCCACTATGTCGGTTGTAATAAAGGGGTGGTCTTTTCCTTAATGTTTGGGCCTATAAATACCCCCCGTTTTACCCTGTAATAGGGACCGAATACAAGTTATTCAATACACACATTCGAATTGTTCTAAGTTATTATCCTTTCGGAGGCTTAGAACAGTTCACTTCGCAAACACTTCATTTGTTAGTTTCTAATCTTTAGAAACCTGTTAGCGTAATCTTTTACACCAACAGTTGGCGCCGTCCGTGGGGAACTTAGTCCAAGAAACTTCGTTCTCTACCAACTTCTTACATCATGCCTCCTAAGCGGAGCGCAACTCGTAACCCTGTTCGGAGGTCCCCTCGGACCTCCGGAGAGGCACCTCCCGACACTGTTGAGGCCGGAGGACCTTCGACATTTCCTCCACCTCAACTCCGGAAGGAGTTCCCATTCCTCGAGCATACGGAGTTCCTCCGCCAACTCCATCTATACTTCGACCACCCGGAGTTCCTCTTCCACCTCAAGTTCCACTCCAAACTGATCCTTACAGTTCTCAAGACCCGGGAGATCCTTACGGAGGAGATGAAGATAATCTTGGTGATATGGCCGCTCAAATGGCCAGTATCCAAGCTGAAGTAGCGAGATGGCGGCAAGAAGCTGCAAATAGACTTCGCTCTCAAGCCATCCCTGTTATTCCGGAAGTGCCTGAAGACGACGAACCTATTTATCCTGAAGCCCCGGAGAACGCCTCCTTTGATACCGAATCTCCGTTACATCCTGAACTGCAAAAAGTTCGCTTCGATCCAAAGTTTAAGACTTTGAAGCTTTGCAAGTATGCCGGAGATGAGGATCCTGGAGAAGTTGTCCGTTCTTATGCCCTAGCAATTGAAGCTAGTGGAGGAGTTCGGGACACCATGGCAAAATGCTTTCCCTTAGCTCTTCAAGGAGTGGCATTGAGATGGTTCTGGTCCTTGAAGCCAGGATCAATTAATTCATGGGGGCAACTGAAGAAGAAGTTTGTAAGCAATTTCCAAGGCACCTTCATGCCTCCAATGTCGACGGGAAGTCTTTTCCAGGTGAAGCAACTCCCTGGAGAGACATTGAGGCAATATTTCAAGTGCTTCGCTCATACGAAGTCGCAGATCCGAGGGTTGACTACATCTTCAGTAGTTGACGCAGCTCGAGAGGGAGTCATTCATCCAGGCCTCCTTGATAAACTTCACCGGAAAAGCATATCTTCTGTTTCTCAGTTGATGTCATACTTTGAAGAATATGCGAGGTCGGAAGAAGGCTGGCTTCGAAGAACTGCAGCTACTCCGTCCGTATTGCAGGAAGTAAAATTAGAAGTAAAAACTTCGGCACAGCCGCGGGAACCTGTCTTCGAAGTTCAGCATGATAGGAGAAGGGGGCAAAAGCATCCTCGTTCAGAAGTCTTGAACATTGCACCCCCGCAAAAGTTCGCCCAAAGAGCTCCACAACCTTCGGGAAACAAGGTCAGCGGCTGGAGGCCGCCAGGGAAACCGGCTGGCAAAGGCCAGACCCTTTTCTACTGTATTCATGGTGAATACCGAAGCCACGCAACTGATACTTGCAAGACTATACTTACTCTGAGAGGAGAATATCTAGAAAGAACTTCGGGTCGAGGTACTACTGACCGAGTTCCAGCTGAAGTGCGCCCAGAGCCTGTCCAGGCTGTGGCGTGGATAGAAAACTTCGAAGCTGCAAGACGCCCTCTGGTGGTCAATGTTATGCCACCCCCGAAGCAAGAAGAAGGGAAGACCGAGGAAAAAGAGTAGTCCTCCCCATCTCCGGAGGAGGTACTCTCGGAAGCATGTCAAAAAGGCAGAGAAGAGAGTATGTCAGAGAAGTGGGGCACATTGGAACTTCGTCATCTGCAGCTGCTATGCCTGAATGGTCCCATGTGCCAATATCTTTTTCTGCAGAGAATGCAGATGGCATTAAATTTCCACATGCAGATCCACTTGTCATTACTGCCGACATCGCAGGAACTGAGGTTCGAAGAGTGTTAATTGACGGAGGGAGTTCGGCAGACATTATTTTGTTCAAGCCTTCGATCAATTGTGCATCTCCAAAAAACACCTTCTTCCAGTGGCTCGTCCTTTGCAAGGCTTCGCAGGACCTCCGCTTGATGCACTCGGCCAAATTGGCCTGGAAGTTACCTTCGGAGAAGGACTGTTAGCCAGGACAGAGGAAGTAATCTTCGACGTTGTAGATGCTCCGTATGCCTACAACGTCATCTTCGAAAGAGGCATGTTAAATCAGTTCGGAGCTGTGGCACATCACAATTACTTGTGCATGAAGATGCCCACGCAAGCAGCAGTGCTCACTATCTTCGGAGATCAAGCTACCGCCCGAAGAGCGGAATATGGTCACGGCCCTCCTCTTGATCCAAGACAAGTGAATAACGTGCAAGATAATCAAGAAAATTTTTCAGCTCCTTCCGAATCTTCGAAGAAATCCTTCCCAAGACCAAGTCCTGAAGGAGAAATTGCAACGAAGATTATTGTTAAAGATGGTAAAGAATATGCATTTCAATTTGGTAAAGATTTACCACCAGAAGTTGCTACCTCCTTGGAAAAAGTAGTGGAAGAGAATTTAGATGTCTTTGCTTGGTCTGATGAAGGCATCACCGGAGTCAATCGGGGTATTATTGAGCATAGTTTATTTGTAAACCCGAAGGCCCAGCCTGTTCGGCAAGGACTCCGAAAAATGTCTGCAGAAAGAGCTGTTCTTGCAAAAGACGAAGTTGAAAAATTGTTGAAGGCTGGGATTATCAGAGAAGTGGCTCACACAGAATGGTTAGCCATCCTAGTCTTCATCAAGAAGAAATCCTCCGGGAAGTGGTGCATGTGCATAGATTTCACATCCTTGAATAAAGCATGCCCTCGTGACACCTACCCCATGCCCTGAATTGATCAACTGGTCGACTCCACTGCAGGTTCGGAGTTATTAATCTTCCTTGACGCGTATTCCGGTTATCATCAAATATGGTTGAAACGCGAAGATGAGATCAAGACAAGCTTCGTAACTCCCTCGGGAGTCTTCTGTTATGTAAGAATGCCTTTTGGCTTAAGAAATGTCGGGGCTACTTTTTCGAGGTTAGTTGCTAAGGCTCTAGGTCATCAATTAGGTCGCAATGTGGAGACCTATATGGATGATATTGTAATAAAGAGTGCTTTAAAGCACCAACATAGCCTAGACTTAGCAGAAACATTTAATAGCCTTCGGGCATGTGAGATTCGTCTTAACCCCGAGAAATGTATCTTCGGAGCTAAGGCTGGGAAGTTGTTAGGGTATTTAGTTTCAAGCAGAGGGATTGAAGCTAGCCCTACTCAAATAACTGCGCTACAAAAGATGGCTCCTCCGGAAAACTTGAAGCAAGTGCAAAAGCTGACAGGTCATCTAGCAGCACTTAGCAGATTTCTGGCAAGGTCTGCGGAGAGAAGTTTGCCTATTTTCAAAGCATTGAAAGTGTCCGAAGATTTTGCATGGACACCGGAGTGTCAGAAAAGCTTCGAAGATATTAAAGAGTATCTCAGTAATCTCGCTACACTCACGGTGCCTACTACGGACGAAACCCTACTCCTTTAATTACCTTGCAGCTACAGGCTCTGCTGTTAGCGCAGTCCTTGTCAGAGAAATGGATGTCAGCGGGAAGTTGGTACAAAATCCAGTTTACTTTGTGTCCGAAGCATTGTCCGGAGCAAAAACAAGATATTCCGAGCTTGAGAAATTCGTTTATGCTCTGATAATGGCTTCGAGGAAGCTAAGGCATTATTTTTTAGCTCATAATGTAATTGTACCAACTTCATATCCCTTGGGAGATATGCTCCGAAGTAAAGATTCCACTGGGAGAATTGGAAAGTGGGCAGTTGAACTAGCACCCTTCGGCATATCCTTTCTGGCAAGGACAGCAATCAAATCGCAAGTCTTAGCAGATTTTGTAGCAGAGTGGACTCCCCCTGCAACGTTGGTTCCGGAGAAGTCAAGTGAAGGAATTGGACTGTTTTTTCTGATGGGGCTTTCCAAGCATCCGGAGTAGGTGTTGGAGCAGTTTTAATTTCGCCTTCAGGGCAAAGAGCAATGTACTCCGCAAGACTCAACTTTAAGTCTACCAACAATATAGCGGAGTATGAAGGGATTTTACTGGGACTCCGAAAAGCACGTGCTCTAGGGGCTACAAGAGTTGTTATAAAGACATATTCTCAAATAGTAACAGGGCACGTAGATAAAAGCTTTCAAGTTCGGCATCCACAGCTTGCAAAGTACTTAGAAGAAATCCGTAAAATCGAAGCACAATTCAAGGGTATTTCAATTCGGAGTATACCAAGAACAGAAATGTGCAAGCGGACATGTCGCGCCCCGATTTAATAAATCAGGACTTTATTGAAATTCCATAGAAAATCAATAAAACAAGACGTTCATCATGCGACCACGTACAATACCGACAATCATTCACGGTTCGTAGACCGCATTAATACAAAAGTGAATAAAGGTGAAGAGAAACTAATAAAACAAGGGTCCTAGATGAACGCCTCCTTCCAGTCTCCGCCTTGACTGGGTCGCTACTCCAGACCTTCATCCTCCTCGTAGTAGACGAGCTCTGATGTTGTAAGTCAACGGGGTGAGTACAGATGTACTCAGCAAGCCACCGAATGCAAATATAATGCAAGATAATAACAAGGGAGATAGTGGCTAATTTTGCGGAAGCAGCATAATTGTAAAGCTTTAAATGTGAGCAATTTATTAGTACGGAAAAGTAAACAGGTGCATGTGTATCATCATCTTCTAACTCGAGGGGTACAGTCAGCCCCACCTCGCTCAACAGTCCTTACGTGCCATGAATAACTTGAACATTCACACAATTGTAAACTAACTGCGAGTAGTCACACAACCCGCCCTTGACCGTGGGCTCGGCTTTTCGAAAAGATTGAATTACTCTGATCAGAGATGTACCACTGTACCCACAAGGCACGCACTCATCACCTACACCGAAGTGTAACGAGATGACCCATCACACGGGAACTCGTGCCAAAACCTTCCATAGTCCTCCCGACTCAATAGCAACCCTCTTATGGGTTTCATATGGTGTCCCGACGCATCGGAGCCCCACCATACCCCCCTTGAGCCTCGTCGGTACAAGTCGCCCGTAGGCTAGCCCCTTGCCCCCTCCTCTATGGTGCATCAAGCCGGAGTATTCCATACTTCCAGTTAGGACTTACCCATTAGACTTGTGGTTGGTACGGAAGTGCTTTGCAACAGATCCCGCAGACCGGTCCTTATAGTGCCCCGGGTGCGACAAACCAGTGCCCGAGCTTGCACCCGGAACCCACCATACTTATAACCTAGCCAACTCCAATAGAGTCCAAAGACGAGAATAACAGGGAAATTCATATACAGAATCCAGCTATCTATGACTCGTTCTTTTTAACCTATAGCAGTTGTGCCGGTACATTGGGCACTAGCTAATATATTTATAGTAGAGTGACAAGGAGTTAAGGCTCAATAAGCATGGCTTGGGTTTGCACACAAGGACAGGGATATAATAAATATAAGTGTAAGGCTTGAGTATTTGACTAATGCAATATTATCCTATGGGTTATAGCGATAAGTTATTAAAACATGGGCTCAATTATGATCAACTGTTTCCACAGAGGTGGTTGATGACTTGCCTTGATCAGCAAAGGGGGATGGAGGAACCTCGGGGTAGAACTCCTGCTCCTCGATGAACTCGTAGTCTTCTCGATACGGAAAAGTAAAAATACATTCACATTCAATAAAACAGTTAAAATCCACCAAATAAAGGAACATACATAGTTGTGGGTGAAGTAATATTTATTATTCTGAGTTTTTGCATATAATAGTGAATTTTAACCTTTTTAGGATTTTTTCATAATTTATTTTGTTGAATTAATAATTTATCCCTAAGGGTTTTTATTCTTTTATTTGCTAAAAATATTTTGGGTAACAGTAACATACTGTTTTTATGGCATCAAGTGTAGAGAA